>JAWZYV010006391.1:0-600000 GCA_038373885.1 Cheiracanthium punctorium | reverse complement strand
ACTGGTTGCCTAGTTTAGATAGCTGTACAACTAGGTTGCTGAATCCACTGGGGTTTTTTTAGTTAAAAACGGACCACTGGTTGCCTAGAATGACTAGTAAACATGGCGACAGTCGCTGGAGCTTGGCGGTCGCCAAGCTCCAGCGACTGTCGCCATGTTTACATGGGGTGGGCACCGGCTTGTATGATTTTACCAAATTAACTATACAGCTCGTTTTTTTTCCATAAGACTCATTACACATTTCTCCGCATCCAAGATTTTCTTCAAAATATTCTGTGCATAATCTGTTTTATATTTATTTTTCAAAAGAAGCTAGTAGAGTGGACCAAGGTACCCCAAGTCTGGGGTACCTTGGTCCACCTTATGGAACAAATTGGTTCCTTATGGGGCACACTCGGCCATGCTATTCCAAACTTTTTAGTTATAGCAATATTTTAGTATGAATATTATCCAATATTGTAATTGATTTATTATTTTTTATAATGAAACATATTACATTTTGGATTTGTAGATCTAGTTAAATTAATTTTTATCCGCAAAAGAAATCGTGAATTATAAAAAAATAAAAAGCAATCGCTCTTAGACCAAAGTTATTTAGTAAACATTGAAAAAAATGAATCTTTTGGCATTTATCATTAATAATTTAAAATAAATTTTAATATATTTTAAAGTTAGCAAAGGATATGCCAAACGACATTTGTGAATGGGAAGCCTGGTACTACTTTGAGTAGACACGGGACTCTGGAAGAATAAGCAGAATGTCATTTTTGTGGATTGTTGCTTCATCAACATTTATTGGAATATATTATTTTTGCCTTCATTATATATACAGAATCTCATAATCTGATTCATCTAGTTTTGCAAGCAATAATCCAACATAATGAATTATTGTTTTCTTGATAGCAAATTCTTATAACTACATATTGACCAACTTTTACTTCGTAGTTATTTCTATCATAACAATCTCAATTTCATTGTCAATCAAATTCTCTACCGCCACTAGAATTAATTTCTTCTAATTCTTTTAAAAGTTTTCATTTTTTCCATAACAAAGCTGCACACTCGTGTCTTTTAATCTTTTCAATACTTTTATTTGCTTCATCTTCGAAAAATTGCCCTAACAGGTGTATCAGTAATAATACGAGAACATCCTCCTTTTTGCTTAACTTTTATTCTCCAAAGCTTTTTTTTAACTTTAATATTTTTATTTACTTCAGGCTTGTGTATAGTAACCTAAAATGAATAACTGCATATAAGTGTTAATATAACAATGAAACACAAGAAGATTAATATGTAATGATTGTAACTAAAAACAAAAAAAAGACTAAAAAGTTTTGTTTTTTTTACTTGGGGTAGGATGGAAAATGGTCCAATGTACTCCAACTCGAATGGACCAAGGTACCCCATAATCTTGAATTTCAAAAATATAGTAATACTTTTTCTCTTTATCATAAAAACTAAACTAACTGTAAATAATTATTAAATCAATAAATTTACCTTATAACAGAGATTTAGTTTACTGCTGCGATCTTAATTAAATCAATTTTAGAAAACAAAATAGCAGACTTCTGAAAATTACTCAGCAGTGCAAAATACAACTCACTGAAATAAAAATGGCTCCTTATCACTGTAACATGTGATTTCTTTATAGAATTTGTGCAAGTACTAGGGGCATCTATTGATAATAAAATGAAATAAAATAAAATAAAAATAAAATAGTATTTCAAAAATAATTGAGACCCAACTCCCCCTAATATTGAGAATTTTCTAATGTTAAACCAACGAAAGAATTTATGTCGCAACGCGGTTTTAATAGTGCTTTATATTTGAGATATTAGAGAATCATCGTAAACTAATTTTAAAGTTATTTGTGTTTAAAGTTATAAATAGTCAAGTTAATAACTACAGTAAAGTTTTAACTTACTTTAACACTTTACAAAATGAGCAGTATTCATTTGTATACAGAGTGTACATAAAAGAATATATAATCTTTGAAGAGGTACGATTGCAGTGCTAAGAAAGTTACAACATTTTAGACAAATTAAATCAAAAATAATATTCTAAAGTTTATAAAATTATGCGTGTTTTATGTGCCCCCCCCTATAAAAAAAGGGGGGCGGGATGGATATGGCTGAGGGAATTCACTCAATTTCCCCAAAAAGCTTTCAAACGTACATTACTTATATAAAGAATAAAAGTAAATGCAATATTTTTATTGCATTTACTTTTTTGATTAAGGAAATATAACTTTTCAAACTGGTAGTATGATTTTGTACTTAATAACCGAATTTGAAAATTTTAATAGGGGAGGGGGAATTGAGTCCCTAATGTCCTTTTTTCTGGAGGGTGGTTAACTGAAACATGCATAATTTTATGAACTATAAAACTTTTTTTTTTCATTTCTTTTGTCCACAAATGTAACTTCTTCAGATTTTTAGATGTAGCCCTTTAAATAAGCGATAAATTTATGTGCACCGTGTATATGTTAAATAATCGCAATTACCAATAATTTGAAGTTTCCCAATCACAGCTTAAAATTTTATATTTTTAAAACTATAAATATTCTGTTAATAAAAACGCAGGCACATTTTTTTAAAATCTTGTGTTCATACTGCTACCTGGAATTACACTTTTTTGCCTAACTCTAAGCATACATTATTTATCTTTTTTTATAAATAAGTGACCATATTGTACGATTATCAATAAACCACTGAACGTTCCCTTTTTTTCTCTCCTTTTCCATGCATTAAAATCCTCTCTTGTTTGTAGTCAAAGCTATGAAAGAACTCATTTAGTGTTTAATAGGGGGAAAAAAATTCAATTTTCTCTAATAGTGCATGCTCGATAATTATCAACCTCGTCGGCCAATTTTTACAAAAGTGTGAATCAATGGATCCCTTTGAAAAGCAAACAACGGCAAAAGGGCGAGAGGAGGAAGGGGGGAGGAGAGAAAATAGAAAACGTCGTAAAAGTAAAAAGGGGGGAGAGGGAGGTATTTCACCCCTTTATTCCGCCCTCCTCCAAATTAATCATGAAAACGAACTCTAAATGTTTTGTTATGTTTTGAGGAATTAAAACAACTCTCGTGAAAAAGTTCATTAGAGGGGGTATGTTGTAGGTTCGTTCTTTGTTCCTCACTCTGTATTGGGGAAGGAACAATGAAACTGACACGTTTTTAATTTGATCTGAACATAGCAAGTACTCTCTCAATTAAATACAATATTTTTTTCGGTCAGTCTTTCAATAAAGGTCACTGTACAATACGGTAGTGAATATTAAAAACATTCATCTTTTTCGCGACTGCTTCCGTTTTGCTGCAGAGCAATTAAACCTAAAGGAAGCTGAGGGGGGGGGGGTCGGCTGGGGGTGGGTCGAGACAGACGAATATTTTAACAAGACGGATTGGATATTAATACGGCCATTTTGAGGAATAAAAATATTGTTCTGAAAATATTGTGTAGTTCAGGCAGACGGCCAAGAAATAATAATAAAAGAAACTGGATTGGACAAAGAGGTGGGGGAAGTGTTAGAAATTAAATGATTTAATAATTTTAAAGAATTTCTTAAAATAGTTTTTCAGTTTATTTGGGGTGATATTTTTGTTTGTGTTTTGGAATTGCGGAAGCATATATTTCAGAACATTTTAAGAAGGAAGAATGGGGGAGAGGGGTGAGCACAGTGAGACAATTTTTACTTTCATGAAAGTAATTTCCTTTCTTTTAAATAAAACTAAAAATTAAATGCGGAACAATATTTTGACAACTTAGCTTTCATTGTAATTTTTTTCAGAATTTGTCCCTATTTTATTCTTCGAAAAAAGTTAATTTTCAAAACTTACTCAGTTTGTCACATCGTGACCCTTTGCGGGGCACAATGTGACAGGGTTTTTGGGGTACAGTGGGACAATGAGTAAAACATACGGAATCAGATATATTATGCGACACATTAAAATTACTACAATTAAGTACTGGTTGAAATAGTCAACACGAAAATAATTTTTAAATGACAAGCCTTAAAAATGGTTATAATGATGAAACATATTTAAAAGTTGCAAAATTCTTTGCTCAGTAATGTTTGATTTATTAAAAATTAGTAAAATAACATCAACTTAAACAACATCAACCGTAACAAAAAGTTTGCAAAAGTTTATTTTATCATCGAATCAGATCGTAATTCTCCTGGAAATGAGAACTGTGTCAAACAGTGACGGATTTAGAGGTGTGGAATCCATGGGGCAACAAAGAAGTTGGCGGCCCCTAAGAATTTTTCAAACAAAAGTTAAAGAATTTTTGCGCCTGCGTATGATGGGAAGTGGGTTCAGCGTTAACACAGCCTAGCGATCCAGGGTTCGATTTCCGGTGGAGGTAGATTTTAATAACACAAAAAATAATGTATATTTCTCTATTTCTTGTCATATCAATATCAATAGAATAAAATCTTTCCATGCATGCAGTTAAGAAAGTTTAAGCTTAAATTAAAGCAAAGATATTGATTATTTAATAATAATTTACTGCTGAAATAGGAAAAAGTAGTCTAATTTTTCCAACAGTGATAGTAGAAATAAAAATGCCCATGAATTGTGATAGTGACTAATTTCCACAGTGTTGCAATAGTGGTTAGCTAAATGATGGATTTTTTTCTAATTTTTTAGCTTTTGAATCGTAGAAAAATATCTATTGCCCCACTGTGCCCCCCCCCCTCTACCCTGATCTCTGGAGTTAATCCAGAGTGAAAATCTTACGCTTTTCAGATGTATGGAATGATGATATAAATGAAAGTACTATACATGGCATTAAAAATATAATAAATATCTGCTTATTTAAGCAATCTAGACTGAAAAGTAGTTGACACCCTTCTGCATGATTTTCTTGGTTATACAGCAATTTTTTAGTTTGCCTCTATTTGAAAGGGTTATAGTGCCTCACTTCACTGAAAGGGAAAAAAAATCCAGAACTGTTTCTTAGAAGTAATAGTTAGCTGAGGTGCCCAGAATTCCAAGGAACGTTACATGCAAATACGAAGAACTGTACTGAGCAATTGGTAATAGGGATGGATGCAGGATGGAGATTTACAGCTGTTTTGCGAGACAAGGCAAACATTTTTAACATTACGATATAGGGATTTTGCGAGACGAGACAAAGCATTTAGGCTGTTTTGCGAGACGCCTATTTTTCGCCTCGCGTCCATCTCTACTTGGTAACGATTCTTTGCTCAGTTCCTGATATTTCCTTGTAACGTTCCTTGGAATTCTAGCGCCCCTCAGGTAGCATTTATTCATAAGGAACGTTCCAGGATTTTTTTTAGTGTTGCAAATAACGATTTCGGGTTTTATTTCCTGAAAAAAAGATTGGATACCTTCCGTCCGTCCTTTTAGAGGGGTAATTTTAACCTCTGTCCTTTTAAAAATTCTCAGTCGGCGATTTTAAAAATGATAGCAATCGACATTTTTAATGGTTATTCCAGGTGAATGATTACGTAGTTCAAGCTTTCCCCCACCATAAACATTTTCATGAAAAATAACATAATAGATATGCTACCGGTCCCGGTAAGACAAAAGAAAGTCTAAGATTAAATGTTCACTCACTTCAGTATTTTACATGTATTTCGTTTTCCAATAAATAATATAGAAATGTCGAGGTTTCACCTCCATGGAGTCTGAACTTACCGAGAATATATATCATAGCCACAATGTCTGAAATCCACTAAACTACTTCAAAAGGTAATTTCTGAACATGCATGGAAAAAGTATTCTGTTTTGACACGAGCTGGAAAGCATTTCAGAAAATTTCTTAAGACAGCGTTTCTCAACCTGTGGGACACGGAGCGCTTGCAGGGGGGGGGGGGGCGAGGGAAACCAAAGAGCAAGTAGTGAAGCATGTTTTTAAAAAATCATCTTATTTATTCTCATTTTTACTCAAAAATATATCCATTTTCTCTTAAAATGTTCATTCAAACTTTACCGATAACATTATTTTGTGGAAAATTCGACTAAATGTTCATTGTTAAAGATTAAAAAAACTGAATGTATGTTGAAAATTTTGAGGGGGAGGCGCCACCGTAAGTTAGCCTTTATTGGGGGGGGGGCGATGTTAAAAGGTTGAGAACCACTCTTTTAAGACGTTGTCCTATCCGCCTTTGTATTAATCCTGTAATTATAGAGGATGTTTCATTTAGATTGCTCTTATTGATGATATAAACAGTTATTTACGCATATTTGACACACTATGACAGATTTAACATAAATTGGACCATTGAAAAATGTCAGATACCTGAAATTATTATTCAATGATCTAATATCCATCCATACATCCTCCTGCACACGTTTTACCTGTGAAAAACGTAAAAATACGGACCTTTTGACCATTTATATTTCTGGTATAACACTGGCCGCACTATTCAGCCCTAGCTATATAGTTGTTGAAGAAATTGTATTTTCATACATATATTTGGTTTTAATGTGATTGGCATCTTTTAAATCTCATTGGCTGTAAATTAAACATTAAATTTGGTGAAATTCTAAACATTAATTCAAAGTGTCCATCATCTAGCGATTTCCAGACTTCTGAATTCACTTTAGAACTAAAATCCTTCACTTGTTAACCTTGAACTACCACACATATACCCAACCATTAAAAAATCTTCTAGAAAGAACATTAATCTTTACACCTCTGCACCTAAAACTGGCATTCATTCCCAAAGTTCCTGCCAGCATCTCACCCCATCTCCCATATCGTCATCTGTGTAAAGTTGGCATGCCTGGTTATGAGTTGCATTCAGTCAGCTTTCTGGCACCCTGCATCTGATGCTATCGGGCATAATTATGATAATACTGAAGATACCATAGCTGCAAATATATATACGTTTGTTCACAGAAGTCAGTTCTATGACAAAGTGGATTTTGCTTGCTCCCCTTTTCACTATCTTGCTATGGTTTCCTGTTAAAAGTTCAAAATATCCGTTTAAAGGGATGCCAGCTTAAGAACCGAATCCAAAATCGCGCCAAATATACGAAGAACATTTTTTTTTTTTTTTTTTCTGTAAGCAAGTAAATTACAAGAAAGCAATTTTTAAAACTAATTTTTTCCCCCAAGAAATCAAACTGCTTCTTACTTACGTCATCTGCTACAGAAAGTTAAATAATGCTTGCTCTTGTAGCCAAAACTAATGATAAAAAGTTTTTAGCAATTTGGAAAAATTCGCAAGAACTTTTTCTCATTAGTTTTACCTGAGGTTTTTCTCTCTATAAAATTAAGTAACGGTGCGCAGTATTTTGCAAAAAATGCAATATATTTCTTACGTGAGCATAAGAAATTTGAATTCTATTACGGAATCAAAAATTTTGAGATTTTTTTTAAAAGTCTTCTCAACTAGCTTCTTAAATATTACACAAGTTTTGAATATTAAAGTAATCATTTAAGAAATTTAAACTTACATGTTTAATCACAGGATTTAAATCACGGTATAAATCTTCTGCCTTTTTTAAAAATCTAATAAAGAGACACCATATATTTTACTATTTGTTATTTACTATGCTATTAATTAAGAATATAGTACGTGTATTATCAGACTGCTCAAAGTAATTGTAAGCCTGGGAAGTGGATAAAATTGCATCTCACAACATAAAAATCTTCCTCTATCAAGTCAGGTTCTATAAAAATTATCTCGTGTCAGACTTTTATTAAATCATATATGTATAGTATGCAGATGTGCAACACCAAATATGATTCACAAAGTACAGGAAGAATTTTCTACAGTGGTGCATATTTGCATTGCAGTCGAAGGAAGCTACTTAGTGCAAATGTTACGCTAAAAGGATTTGTAAAATTATTTAAAGTTCCTAAAATGCAGGTCAATTAAACATTTAAAAATAAATTCGTATTTTAAGATGTTTCATTTCTAATTTAATGTTTAATGAAGTGTTTTATTCTTTTGTTTTTTTTCTTTTAATTTCAAGTTATTTAACACCAGTTCATTTAAAAAGCTCTTTAAAAAAATTATTTTCAGTTAAGCTATTTTTGTTACTTTATTGGATACACATAGTTTAACCTTCTTTATTGCAGTCTACATTCATAAAATGCTTAATGAAATTGCTAATAAATAAGCTGAAAACCGTGTACATTGGTTTTTCTCAAAATCATTTTGTATACAACCCCTATTTTTTAGCTCGAAAAGTGTTCTAATTTTAAGCAGCTATACTTAGGTGAATTTTGGTATACAAGGACGGATTTTTTTACTGTGCATGACATTGCATAAAGAAAATTTTTCTAAATATAACTGATAGGACCGGGGGGACCGTATAAAAATTTAAATTTCGTAATTTTTAAAGGAATCGATTTATTGACTTTGATTCAGTTTTGATATAACAGATTATACAATTTAAAGCATTTTTGCAATTGGAACTACGTGACTAACGGTTTAGGAAATAGCCACTGGGCACCTTTAGTGCTGGACACCCTGTATATTAAGCTATCCATCATTAGAATAGAATATTATTTATTTGCTTATGACATTACATTTTATACTAAAATTTGTTATGTTTTTCTTATATAAATGCTTTTTTATTTAATTATACAGATGGAAGAAATAAAAGAACTAATCCAAAAATCAATTCCATCATCTTTGCAGCATTTGCTGCCCAATATCATAGAGAGGATGGTAGAAAAGGGATGCGAAACTGTAGAAGATTTAAAATATTTAAACTTGGACACTGATTTATGCGATATACTTAAAGACGTCCCAAGACGAAAGTTAAGAGAAGATGGAGATATATTTTAGCAGTAAGTTTTCAATGAATCAGCACAGGGTTTATTTTTAAAAGAAAAATATTCGTGATGATTGGTTTTATTTGTTGAACATTCATTTGTTGACCTTAATTTTCTTTTTTCTTTTAGGTGCCTCAAACAAACCAACTGAGGCTGATAATATCGAGACTTTTCCTCAAATACCCTGCCCCACAGTTCCACGTTCTGTCCTGTCCAGCACGACTGGGCAGACCTATATGAAATACCAACCCAGCATTTCCAACAGATAATTTTAAATAAATTAAAAAATGAACAACGTCCCTCACCAGCAGAATATCGTCAACTAATTCGAATTATTGGGGGATGGCATTTTATATGTGTGTCCCCATCCCATTAAAAAAACATATAACGGTAATTTCTCAAAAATTTATAAAACTATTCCCCATAATGAAAGATATAGTAAACGGCGAAACAATCGGAACTGGTTATGATGGTTTTCTGAGGAAGCTGATGGCCAGAATCGAAAATTGGAGAAGGCCATCAGCTAATTCACTGAAACGAAAGTTAAGTATCAAAGTTTCGGTTAGTGACAATTTTGCGTCCCCAAATTTCATCCCTGAAGTCGATGCTGGGGAGACTTCCCTAAATGAATTACAATAAGAAAAAAATGAATCTGCAAAATATATACTCTGAAATCAATTGGGACATGAAAACTGTTTTATTAAAAATGAGACATTCATATTACAAAGAAAGGACATAATAGATAAGAAAAGCATCGAAATTTTAAAACAAGAATGGCCTTTTTTATTAACAAGTGAAGCAATGTTACAACATTTTGATACATTAATGAACATAAATTTAAACGAAAAAATGCAAGGTGTATTAGAAAATAAAATTCCAGAGTTATTTAAATTTCTATAACATACTGGTAACTGTGGGGTGGAGTTAAATCCATTTCAATTTTTAATTGCTCTTCCGCAGTATTTTCAAGAAGCCAAAGATGTTATAAATATTTTTGAGGTAAGAATATATTTGGATAGTTGTCAAGTATGATGTAAATTAATTTTCAGATGGATGGAAAATGTAAAATTAATAATTGGTTTATTATGATAATTCAACTGTTTTGCTGAAACTAGATATTAGGCATTTAGGTGAAACTAGATATTAGGCCAAGTGATTTAGAAGTAATGTAAAAAAATATTTTTTGAACATTTATTCTAAATCAACCAACTTTGGTTAACAAATAAACATAATTTATATAATATTACAAAAATATAAATATTTTTCTAAAGTTCTATTTTTTTATTGCATCATAAAATGCTAAATGTATACCATAATTTATTTTAAGATAAAATAATATAAACTTTTTAATATATTTTATTACACTTTAATAATGATTTCTTAAATTGTGAAACTAGTTACTATAAAAAAGTATAGTATTGCACTATTTAGTTATGCAGCAGCATCTTTTTTGACATATTTTAAGGGAGCAAACATCGAATTAGAAATTCTGAAAATTTGTCAAAGTAATATTTCTTTATGGCTAAATTTGTAAAAGGTTTTCAGTAATATGTTATTTGTTGATCTGAAATATTTTAAAAGTTAAGTTTGTTGTCACAAAATTTTACTGTAAATGAGTAACTTTTTGAAATCAATACAAAATATCTTAACAGTTTGACTGTTGTTAAAATTAACTGCATATAAAAGATACACAAAGGCAAAATAAGCTATGTTTTATTTGAGTTCATGGGCGCCCATAAAAAGCTTTCTAGGGGGGAGGGGATGAGTTTTGAATTTGTAGCAATTTTTATTCTGATTTAGCTTTGTAATGCAATTTTATTTACATCATAAGACTATGCTAAAAAGCTAGAGGGGGGAGTGCCCTACCTTGTCCCCCCCCCTCTCTGGGGGCAATCATGCACTTGTTCTCCCTTGGGATACAGTCGACCAATTCGCAGAAAAGCATATATGTGTTATAGAACATAAAGTTAATTTACTGGAAAAAAAAATACTTTTTAATAACTGTAATGATACATTCTATTTTATTAAATTGCATATGAATTATATAAATTTCAAATAAAATTAAACTGCTATCCTTTATTTAAATCTTAAAAATACTTATATGCATTTTAAAGAATTTTTTTTTCCTAGCTGGTATTTAAATTCTTGCTATCTTATGTCTATGCCAGTATTGAATTTTTATGATAATGAAAAATTTTAATTAGTTTCGGCTAGTAAATTGATTTACCTAATATCGACAGTCAGCCTCTCATTGACACTTTCATAACTAATCACCTAGAAGTTGCTGAAATGAATCTGGAGCTCACTTTTCACTGTAAAAAACGGGTTTGTTCTGAGGTTTAATGAAAGATATCCTCTCCCCGGCTGGCTCCTTGTTTATACAGATGGATCTGCTGATCCCATTACTGGAAATGCTGGTGCTGGGTCTTATTGCCAGTTTTTTTTTTTTTTTTTTTTTTTTTTTTTTCCAACTTAAAAACCCTGTGGGCACTTTTCTTGACAATTTTGATGGGGAGATCTCTGCAGTGCTTCTTTGCTGCCAGGGCTTTAAAATGTCATTCCCAAGTAAAAGTTGTGTTCCTTGTTTACTTTCAGGTTGCAATTCAGGCTTTGACAAATGGAAAATATTCTTCCCACTGTGTAGAAATTCTATGTAAAGAAACTATTAGTCATTGTATTAAAAATGGGAAAAGAATTGTTCTCCAATGGATCTCAAGTCATGTTGGGATTCTTAGAAATGAGGGAGCGGATGCTCTTGTCAAGTCAGCTTTGCCTTTACCGCAGCACCTTTCTCCCCTCCCCATTAGAAACAATAAGGCTTTAATCAAGACCAGGTCTAAAAACAACAGAAAACTCTACTATAGTAATATTGCTGCTGGAAAAGATTGGGAGTGCCTTTTGCAAGTTATAAACAACTTCTTCCTGATCTACCCGGGAAGACAGGTGTTGCCTGTTTTCAGTTGCTGACTGGCCATGGCAATCTCCAGCAGCATTTCAACCGAATGGGTGTGACAACGTCTCCTACGTCCTTTATGTGGAGATGCAATTATGAATAAACAGCATCTCCATATTTGTTCTGAATTGAAGAATATCAACACCGGAATATTTCTCATTTTGATATTTTGCATACATAAGCTACTAATGCATACATAAGCTACTGACTTGAAAAGTTATACTCACATTTGTTGTTTAACTATTGAGTTAATCCACTAAATATTTCTTACACCATTAGAGAAGGTCCTGTGTTCGACTCAGAAATACATTTATACTTCCATTAGAAATGTTTTTAAACTTAATTTAATATTTAATTATGTTAAAATTGATTAAATTTACCACTTCTAATGAAAAGTATAAAATAATATTTAAAATATGTTGTATTTATATTGAAGGGAGAGTGTGTGGTGAGAGCTGGGTTTGAACCCAGGGACTTATGGGTGGTAGAAGAGGCGCAATCCGGCTTGGCCAAAAAGTACCCATTCGACCGGCCTACAATTGCCGGGTGTTGTGTGCGCAGAGGTGATTGTGCCGCCACAATATTTTCTAATCAAATATTAATATGTTCAAATCTTTCATACTCATGTATTTTTAATTATCTCGCAAATGCTGTATTATTTTAGTGAAGTAACTATAAATACATTTACAGGAACATGAAAGTGTGGATGACAATTTATCACAAGACATCCCTCTGTCACCTTTCATTGCTGCATTTGGTAATATTATTTATATTCTTTTGATATTACTATCTTTTAATAAATTGTCATAAATTAAAAAAACAGTAATACCTTGAGGTACAAGTGCTGTAACTTACAAAGTTTTTTTGAGATATGAATTATCATATGTAAAATTTTTGACTTTGAATTCAAATCAGATTTCAAGATATGAGCTATCTGTAAATGTGAAGTTATATTATTAAAAAAAATTAAGTGAAAAAATATTTAATACTCATACTAAATAGTTTCGCCTTTGTTTGCCTAATCTCTATATTTAGATTTTTGTTTATACAGTATATGTTAAATTTGCATTATCCTTTGAGAACCGCTGCTCTCTGGTTGCTGCACTTTTGAATAAATAAGCTGCTCTTTTGCTTCCACAACCAGTTAATAGAAGTGCATACAAAATTTTCCAAAGCCAGTTGTGCAGGTTTTTTTAGCTGTTTTCTGGTTAAGAAAAAAGATTAATAAACCAACAAAAAACTAGTATTAAACCTCAACAACAACAAAATACTTGTTTCATTGAATTTAATAAACAGTTATTCGTATAAACAGTATTTAATAAACAGTTATTCGTAATTTAAATTTATCATAATTAGTACATTCTCATTTTTATATTAACCATTAAAAAAGGTTTTAAACTGCTTTCATACTTGCCAACTTTTATGCATTCTGACTGTGTTTTATGCATTTTAAAGTATTTTCTATGTTTTATGTTTAACAAAATCAAAAGAGGAAAAAAAAACTTGATAATGACTTTAGATTGGTTTTTTATGTTTTGACTGGTAATTTTAAACAATTTCCACGGGATTTGATATTTTCTTACACGGCCATAAGTGGCACTTTTTAAAATACAGCAGACTGGAGGAGTAGTAGAACACTAGCACCTATGCAAAAAAAAAAAAACCTACCTTTTTGGGTTTTTTACTTTCACCTCGGATCCTGATCGTTATCGATTGGCTGATGTAAATAGTTCAATTACTAAATTGAAATATACTTAACCTATTTAGAACTGAATATAATAATATCAAACAATTCACTCATGTTATGTGTAAATGTTAATAGTTAAGTTTAAACTGTTGCTATATACATCAGTGTATGTGTATTTAAAGAATATTAAAATATGAATATTCTGTAAAATGTCATTCAAAGATGTGAAAATCAGAAAATGTCGTTCGCGCGTAATTGTACACATTTGGATTTTCTCAGGTTGGCAAGTATGTGCTTTGAATCAAAAACTTTCTGTCTATAATTTATCCAGAATATTTTCTGGGGGAACAAGACTATGCACCACTTAGTGATAAAATTATATTTAAAAAAATTCTAACTTCAAATGAGAAAGTGTTTTTCCAACAAAAATAGTTTACCAATTTTCGTGTAAAAATAAGCAAATTTGTAAGCACTGAACTTTTTGTTAAGGTGATATTCACACGTCAAAATGAAAAAAAAAATTACATTTAGTAGAATTTATATATTTTTTTTTATTTTAATAAGTTGCGGATATTTTATTAATCTTTATTATTTTAATATTTAGATAGTTAGGTTCTTCTATATGTGTAAATATAATGTGTAAACATTCTGTTGACTTCAACACATTTCATCAGTCCCTGACTGATGGAAACAATTGGGCTGATGGGAGTAAACAATTGGCACTAATTTACTAAATAAATAAATTATTACTTTAAATATAAAAAAAATTAGATTGGGGTGGATGAAAGCAGGATTTCTAAAAATTATAAAATATTAAATCACCAAATCATCTTATTTGTTAAGTGATTTGGTGTTTTTTTCAAAATAAATTTGAAATGAGCTTATTTTACTTTACCTTCTATAGATTAATTCAATGTATACTTCTTCCTAATATTCATGTTTGGCTAATTTAAATTGCAGGTTAACAAATATTAAAACTTATACTTTTTCAGGTGATCCATATAAAATGCAAGACAACTGCATACTAATAATTGAAAAAATTGCAGCATCGGAATTCGTAAACATAAAAAAAGCAACTTTACTATGGTTTTCAAGCTTCTATGTTTATGGATTAGAATATCCAAGTGGATGTCCAGCAACAGCTGAATTTATACAAAGGTAATTTATTAATTGTAGAATGTCTCTTTTATAGTTAATTTGTTCCCCAGAGAAAAAAGTAATTTTTTTTATGTGCCTCTACAAATTGATACTGTCATCATCCATTATTACAATCATATTGTATTGAATTTGTTGTTCAGGGATTGCACTGAAGTCCGATAAAAGTGGATCACAAAGGCCCATTACTTTGATAAATATGGGTTTTTGCTAATACAAACCTACTATGTGTGTATTTTTTTGCATCATAGTCAACACAATTTGGATAAATTACTCAAAAATCTGAGTAAATGTGAACCCTGTTGTTTTACGTTATATTCAGGGATGTGCCAGCTGTGCCAAATCAATGACGATGCTCCAATCTGCTACAAAAATATCGTTTTTGGACATTTTTGCTTGAAGTTCAGCAAAACTGTATCATTTTTAATTTTTCCATGTGCTGAAAACATTCGTAAATCTCAAATTTTACAAAAATCATCACGCATTCTAAGCATCCTAATTTCAATTTTTTTCATCAATCTTATAAATAAACATTTTTCCTTTGACATTCCAAGAGTAAAAATTGACCTTTAAGTTGGTTGTATTTTTTGTGTTACCAAATTTTTTATAAGCCACTGACAGTAGCTAATATACTTTAGTATATATTAGTTTTTCAATTTAAAGTAGGTTTTTGTATAACAATATATAAAATAAGTGATTTTTTAATATTTGTTTCATGAGCTTCTGATCCCCACCCCCCTCCTCCCGTTCCCAAGGGAAAAGAAGAAGTTGATTATCTTGTAGAAATAATACTTGGAAATTTATAAATCAATATTAAATTGGAACACGTATTAAGTAGTTTTAGCTGCACTTTTGGTGAAAAATCTCTTGTTTATCAACAAGAGGCTTTAGATTTATCACTTCTAACTAAAACAGGTCAAAGTGGAGATTTTTTTTTTATGTTTAAATGTTTAAAAAAATGTAGAAAATGTAAATGTGATATATTTAAAATATGAGTTTTATGTAAGAAATGTCTGTGCATGTGTAGTTTTTGTTGCTAGCAGAGTTATTAAGTGCCTCCCTAATGTTTGTTTTATAGTTTGGTATTTTTTAATAACTTCTCCCCTTGATCCAAAAATAAATTTTGAATTTCAAAATTGATGCCCTTGTGTTCCAAATTGCTCCAGAAATCAGTTTTTCTTACTCCAAAATTTAATTTCAGCTGGCCCATTCCTGTATATTGCTAATGTCTCTGTTTTATTCTTTTTAAAAACCGTTAAGTATATGATACTGATAAAATTAAAATAAACATGTTAGTGTTCTATGTTACTGTAATACAGTAGCCCCTCGTTATATCGCGCTTGTCGGGAGACATGAAAAATGTGCGATATATCCGGGATGCGATATAGCAGGCGGAGGGGGGGGGGTGAGTTGAAACGCATGATAAGATAAATTTTACTTTTATGGTTACATGCAGATAAACTATTATAAAATTAATATTATAAGTACTGCAAAGAGAAATAATCACTTAAACAATAAATGCAGAAGTTAACCTTTTTAAATTTGTGTTCAAATACACATTTCATTTTCTGTTGAAGAAACTATCCAAAGTCATTTTGATTTGATTTTTCTCTCATAACTTGCTTTTCAGCAAACATCAGTTAGCGAAAATTTATTAATTGTATCTTTTTTGTGTGGATGGAGTTTTATTTTTCAAATGTACTTACTCTTCTCATGTAAAGTAAAATAGTACAGAAAGAAATATTGGGAGACATAGAAAGAGCACGATATATCCGAATGCGCGATATATCGAGACGCGTAATAACGAGGGGTTACTGCATTAATAAAGAAATTAGAGAAATAACACTGGATAAGGTTATGGGCACACATTTACGAGTTTTCTGAAATTTCCTATTTTAAAAGAAAGATATGATTGTTTTTTAAAAGTATCATTTTGAAATTTTCAAATGCATTTAGAAAATTTATTATATTAATTAGAACACCTTTTAAAATGTTGTGATTCAGCGCATGCCAAACCAAGCAGCAAATGGCTAAACAATTGGCCAGTTTTAGCTGAATATCTCAAGGAAACCTCGTGGAAAAATGAATTATTCTTGTAAAAGCTTGCAAAATCTAATTTTTATCTGAAAAATCAAAGTTGCTTTCCCATTTTCCTGTATTTTCTGCTTTTATTCAGTGCGAATAAGTATTCCCAAGCCATAAAAAAGAAGTGATATGCTATTAATTATTTTATATATATTTAAGTTTTTATTCAAAAAACCTTTTTAAATTCCTGGTACATGGTTGTTTTGCTTGAACTGAACAAAATGATAAAAATTATTCAAGAATTAATAAATAAGAAATAAAATTTGATAGTCTTTGATTGAAAAATTATAAAATTTAAATAACTATATTCTTTCTTCTTCAGTAGAAAGTATGTACAAAAATTTATTTTGTATAGTGCTTTAACAAAGTTATGATTTATGTATTAAACCTTTTTGTATCAATTTAATGCATTGTGTATGTGATGGAAGGGGATGAACATAGTTTTAGTATAATTTTAATGTTTTCATATTTATAAAATCAATCATTAAAAATGTAATAAGTTTAGATAGAGAACATAAAACTAAATATTTACTTAGCAAATGTTTCTAATATAAGATGGTGATAACTTGGATATTCATGAAAATTGTCTGGAACACCTACTCACTCAATATTATTTCATAAAATGAGTACAAACCCTAATATTTGTAAAATGTATAACAAACTATCTTTTATTCTTACAGGGTATTTTTTGGAATAAACCCCGAAAAGGGGACAAAATCCAAGAAGAAGCCCAAGCGATCCAATGTTAATGCAAAAGTTGGAAAATTAGTCGAAAAGCTATGTAACTTTAAAAGCATGTGGTCTATTTAAATGTCGACTATTATTACTTAATATTTTTTTACTGTATATATATACTACTGTATATTTTATACAAATTAAAATTTTGCATTCTATATATTTTGTATGCATTGAGTATCTAAGTTTTATGTTTTTTCCTTCCCAGTAAGACCATTTCTTCTGTTTTTTCAGGAACTACAATAATCATCAGTGAAATATACTTTTACAGTGAATTTTATTTGATTTTTTACTTAAATGCAGTACATTTTGTGGTAGTTTTCCACTAATAACACTTTAGTTATAAGAAATTTAAATATTGACCACAGTTGTGGCGAAACTAAAATATTATTTCATATTAAATCATAAGTAAAAATGTGTAAACATAAGAATGGTACATGCAGTTGATATTCTTGACGTACTAGTATGGGCACCCTATAATTTATATCATTCAGTATGTTTAGTATATACTATTACATGAAAGCCGTACATGGAAAAAAAAATTCAGGGGAAAGCGAGGATGCAGCGCTTTGTGGAGGTATATGCAGTGCTAATATTTTTTGTCTATGATTCATTTCCAGAATCAACGCAAATAAAAATGCAGTGACTCAAATTTCGGGGGAGGGGGGGATAAACCCTCATCTTCACCCCCATCCTGGGTATGGCCTTGTATTCACAGAAAATCTTACATTTTTTTCCAAGAAAAATCTGGCAGCCCTAATGTATAATATAATACAGAAAACTATATCAATACAAATAATCATGGAGCTTATTAACATTTTAATTTAAAATTTCACTGAGAAAAAAGGCGTGTGAGAGAGTTGAGCTTCCAGGCAAATTAAGCCTTTTATGTATATTATATTGGGATTTTGGGAAATCTTAATGACAAAAAGTTTGTCAAACTACTCAGGTCATACATTGTGTGAATAATGGAATTTGCAAACTCATCCAGATTATGTATAAGTTTATTTTGTTTGCATAAATGCTACAAAATAGTTTTTTTTAAAAAGATGTTAGGAACATTCCGTTTTTTGTTGTACATTAATTACTTTATGTATTTTTGTATCAATCAGTTGTCAATATTCCTTAATTTAGACATCTTTTTTTTTTCTCCTTTAATGGAATATACTCAACAGACATACTCAGCTAATAATAATGCTCAAACTATTAATTATTAATACTGCCCAATATTGATTTGTAGACATCATCTCAGACGGTTACTTCAAACATTTATTAATACACGATCATGAAAAGGAATATCATTTGCACTTCTTTAAATATAATATTTACCAGAATTTATAAAATCACATTACTGAATAAACAAATATTTTCTAGTACTCTCAAAACTATAGGTTCTCGGTACACTCCATTTTGAACAGCTGGAAGTGAAATTTGCATCTTTATTTTTATAAAAGAAAGTGTATAACACATAAACACGTTTAGTTTGGTATTTGTCAAAAGTTGATGAGATGAAATATTTGGCATTGTTCATTTTGCCACTAAGACAGTTTCTAGTAAAGAAAACAATTAGAGCATTGTTTTATTAGAATACTAACTGAAGAGCTAACTTCGTCATAGGAATTTTGAACAGCTTACAAATGAAATTCAAACAAAAAAAAAAATTCGATCATGAAACCATTCTTCAAGTTTGACCATAGCTGAGTAACATTCATGCTGGTGGTCAATAGAGCAGAAAACAGATTCTCACTTCTGGCCGCATTTCACCTGTCTAAGAGAACCTTCAAATACTCAATAACAATTTCAAAATTAGAAAGATTTAAGTCATAAGCAGACATTTTGCATTTTTTCTTTAAATCATATGTACGGACCAAGAAAGCTTTGGAGTCACAACTAAATATTTGGACCACTGACTAAATATTCTAATTTCTACCCCTGATATTCTCAGTATAAAAATCTTTAAGACTAGAAACAGTATTTTCCCTATAAATAATATTTATTTCTTTTAACTATCGCGAGCGAAATTAATAAAAGGTGAAAAGTTTGGAGCCTACAAATAGCATTTTTCAATTTGACGAAATCCCCTTAAAATTGCTCAAAATTTTCAGAAGTTAAATGCATGAGACATCAGAAGTTAAAACATGCATATACCAATATTTTAAGGACTTGAAAAAATTATCCATATAGACATGTTAAGATTTTTTTACATTTGTTATCAAAATGGAGATAAAATATACTTAGTGTGCTGGATAACACTTTAATGATTTATGGGCACATTTGGTATAAATATTTAAGACCCATGCTTCATTTTTTTTTCATTATTATTGACATGTATATGTAAAAAGTTTGTTTCTATATGCAGGCTCACACTGCATAGAGTAACTAGAAATTCCAATGTCACAAAAAATAAAACATTTGTATGAGCAGGTTTATCGTTACAGACATGCTTCCTTGTACTTCATGTAATGGGATTTGCTTACATTAACAAAACTCTATGCCGAAAATTGGTTACATTAATCAGTATAGAAAGAACTGAATTGTCAAAGATTCATAGTATCAATAGTTTACATTTTAAACTTTTAAAAAGGTTCACCAGTCCAAAAAGTTTGTTAGCTTTTATGTTTTGCATGCTTAACTAACTATGGAAAATGTTTGACATTTGAAAACCAATAATGTTTTCTGGGACAAACATTATCTATATTTGAAAAAAAAAATTAGATTACAACTCTTTATTTATTGTTTGGATTTTTTAATTTTGGTATCTTCTACACCTTTAAATAACTATTAAGTTATTCGGAAGTAAAATTAACAGGTTTTATATTTAATATGGAATAAATCTAAGAATTACCTATAAAATTTCCATGTCTTAAAATCCATCCTTTTTTCTAAAGTTTATGAAATTTTTCAAACTTATCGAGCCACAATTTAAAACTATTGAAAATCACATTTGGCCTGTAAAACAGATAATACCTCGCCAAAGTCTATCAAATATTCTCAGATAACATGTTTTTATGGTTAAGTCCATTAATATAATAATAACAATACACACTCGATAGCCTATGAATCAATCCTTACGAATTACGGCAAATACTCGACAACCTATGTAGTAATCCATTGTCAAATTACGGTCAATACTCGACAACCTATGTAGTAATCCATTGTGAAATTACGGTCAAATCTCGATAACCTATGAATCTCTGACACAATCAAATTACGGTCAACACTCGATAACTTATGAGTAATGTGATTTTACGGGCGCACGTAGTTTGACGAGATTCTCTTGGAATTTTTTGCTGCCGAGAATTGCCCGTAATTTAACAATATTTTTTTTCACAGTGTGTACAGATATTTCTAAATAAAACAATTTTTTTTGTGTTTATTGAGAACAGCTGTATTATCTGCAAACATGATAAGTAGTTGAAAGTAGCGGTGAATTTCTTTAATATCATGACCATATTAGTAATATGAAAGATATATAACAATCTCTAAAAATGTATCCAACAAACTTTCAAAGCACTGAGAGTGTAAAAATTAAAATTTAATCAGTTTGATCCACTCTCCAGGAATTGAGTGTTTGATTGTTACTGTCTATTATCGTCTACCGTTATGTATTAACTTTTAGCCTATAAATCAAAAAACTGAAAAATAATACTGATTAAGTGATTTTTCAGACTATCTTTGTTTTGGAAAACCATTTCGTTTTGGGTACATTTAAGCATTTTTGCACTGTAAAAACAAGGTACTTAGTAATGAGCACGTTTTTCTTAGTTCTAAGTACTTTGTTTTCTTGTAATAGCTCCGAGTATTTTGATATTAAATTTAAGCAATACATGTACTCATTTCTTGAATTGTAATATATATTTAAGCACGTCATGTACTCGTTTATGACGCAAATGTACTTAAAAAGTACGAGTACATTAAAATACTCATTTTTAAGTACTTTCTTTTTAACAATGCGTGAAATGTTTAAACAGAATTTCACTTTTATTTTAAATATTTTTATTAAAATTAATTTATTTTAAATAAATGATTTCTATTCTTTTTAATTATTTGGGAATCGTAAAAACAGCTTATAAGAGAAACCATACATACTTTAAGCTATGATCACACTTTTAACCTCAAAATAAGTACTTAAGAAGGGGGATGCTCTTAACAGTGATGTCAGTACTGTCCAAATAAATAATGTTTTGTAAATGTGTTATAAAATTGTTACGAAAAGTACGCTTTTTTACGGCAGTCTCATTTTTTCTCTTTATTTATTGATTTATTTTTTTTATTAAAAAATTATGGTGCTCTTGAAATTGGATTCATGCTGTTTAAGACGGTTATTAAGATCATTCTGATTTAACGAGCAAATTGAGCGCTTCACCCTCGTTATGATGATGAAATTAGACTACATCATGAACAGAAATTCTGAAAATATCTGTTCTTAATTGTGATAAGTAGTTTTCAACACGAGTTTCTGCTTTCTGCTGTACGAGGGCACTGGTAATTATTTCGGAACTTTCGGTTACAGATATTGACTTAAAAAACCAAATAGTTTTTCTTTTATCAATATTTGTTCATGAAAAATGTGAACAAAAAATTTTTAAATATTTTTCGTGGGTCATACAGTTGTATTGTCTTGGACAACTACAGTTGTGTGTGTTTTTTGCTCCCTTAAACACTTCCCCTGTTGTACTATCCATATACCAAATTTGAAGGCAATCGATCGCCCTTTTTCAACTGCAGAATGTTATTTATAGGAGGAAATTTAATTATAGAAACACTGTATTTACACATATAAAACACACAGTTGAAAGTATTTTTTGAGATGAAACTGAATCGAATAAGCAATAAAAATATTTCGAATTAGCCCATAAAACAGCAAAATGATTTGGAACAGTTTCAAAAATAACAATTGAATTCTCAGAAATGCAAAAGGACAAAAGTTTTTGTAATTATTAAAAATTACTGATACGTACTTTTGAAGTTTGAATAAAATTTCATGTATGATCAATTTTTTTGTCACTTTCAGTGAATATCACGGGAAAATCTTCATTTTTATGATATGCTTTTAGAAGTGTTCTTTTTCCCTAGTAATTATTCGCTTAGTGTTTGCTTTTTCTTTTAAATAGTTTAATTACTTTCGTCACTAATAATATCCATGCAATACTCTTAAATTTGTGAATTTGAATTACAAAGTTGTGCGATTAAAATTTACTAATTTAGGAAAACGTGAAGCTTTCAATTTTTACAGTTATGTAGAGAAAGTTGCTAAAATATTCATTGTTGTTTTTTCAAGAAATAGCACATTCACTGTCTTTCGAAACATATTGAATGGATATGAATTTGAATTAAAATTGAAATTAACATCAGCCATAAGAATATCTGCAGTAACAAAATATTTTTAGTAGCCGTTGTTACGACTAATATTTACAAAGTTAGTAAGCTCGGGGGGAAAAATAGTTTTGCTTAGTAAGAAATAACTAGGCTTTTTTCACCAAATACCCGAGAATGAAAATGTTATTTATTAATTGATAAACAGAAGTTAATTGAACTATAACTTGTTTTCAATATACCTCTTGAAATATTGGTAATTTGAAATACAAGTACAATATCTTATTGAAGATGTATTCTTAATGTGATGTATTGACTATTGATAATGATGAATAATATTCTTTCTCATTGAAGATTTATACACAGAGAAACGGAGAATTTCATTTATGATAATTATTACCCGATGATGATTTTGAGTCAGTTGCTTTTATTTTCTTCCATTAATATGAATTTGAGCAATTATTATGAAAATATTTACGAAACATAGCATTTTCAATATTTTACAGCGTAATGACACAAATTAATATTATACATATTCTTTAAAGAAGTGTTTTTCAGAATAAAAAGGGAAGAGTCATTTTTCGCCCTTTATCGAAGCTTAGAAAACACATAAATAAACTTTAGCATGTACTACATAAATTACTTTGTGTCTAAGTGAATTTTAAATTAATTTGATTTGGACTGACACCAGAAATTTAGGTTTACTAGCCATTTCTCTTGTCTGGCGGCAAGATAAACTTTGTTATTTTTATTTGTTGACTTGTACAAGTTACTGTATCTTTTTCACATGAAAGATTTTTACAGCAATTGATTTTTCCTACTATGGAAAAAGAAAATGTTGTGTTCAGTTGCGGCAGATAATAGATTCTTTCATTGTTCACTTTACGAACTTCTTCACTACTGGACGTATATATTTTTAATAAGTAAAACGCAAAGAATATTTTATATATATGTGATATGATGTGATTCTTTACTTTCCTTTTCTGATTGCCTTGATATTATTTTTTTGAAGCTTTTTTTTTTTAATTGTTGGTGCTTCACAAATAATTCGGTTTTCGTGTATGTATGTAGAATGAATATTTATGGTTATAAATGAGCTTTTTTGGCTTTTTTTTCTAGTTGAAGCTATCCCTACTATGATTAAAAGTAGATAGCATTTCGTAAGACCATGTTTGGTGATCATAACTGCTAACAGTAAAAATTATGCTTGTTCCAGATATGAATTTTGAAAGTTTCACTTTTTCAGAACCTATTTATAATATTTTTAGCAGTAAGTTTGAAATTTTTCTAAGTCTTAAAGGTTTATACATTTCCGTTTATGAATATGAGAGAGTGTACACTCCGTGTAAGAGTTTAGCAATAGTAACAGCAATTCATATTAATATTATTTTATTTTTTATTTATTTGTTTTTTGAACTAATAAAATATTCTTTCTCAATCTAGGATCATCGAACATACAATACGTGACATAGTCATCTGGATATAATAAACAAAAGCGGTAGACTGTCTTTTGTAAATGGACATTTTAAAAAAATATTTAGCAAACTGAACACGAAGCACACTTTTATTTTCGTGTAAATGAAATAAAATGAAAATAAAGATTTTATTTTAGGTAGTATTTAGAACCACTAATTTTATAATTCATTCAACTTATTTCATATCAATTACTTAATTACTAAACGATAACAATATTTTTCCAATTCATATAACTAATTGTCGGGTAATTAGTTTATTTACTTTTATTTTCAAATCAATAGAATGGTATATACAAAGGGCATTCCATAAAAACTGAGAGTAAAATCATAAAAAATCAAGAAATATATTTACAGCAAAAAATACATCATTCATTTTTCAAAATACCTTCCGTCAGATGATATGCAACGGTCCCATCGTTCAACCCACTTTTCAAAACAAGTAGAGAAGCCCTTTTCTGGAAGCTGCTTCAAAGAACCCTCCACTGCTGAAATAACTTCAGAATCTGTGTTAAATTTTCTGCCACGAAGCTTCTCCTTCAACGTCGGAAACAGCCAGAAATCGCATGGTGCGAGATCTGGACTGTAAGGGGGATGTGGCATGATTTTAATATTACATTTACTAAGATATTGCTGAACAGAAGTAGCGACATGCGGGCGAGCATTATCGTTATGTAATGCCATCACTCATCTCCACTCATGAATCACTCATCTCCATTTCTGTAAGGCAAATAAAACAGTTCTTTAAACAAGCACGGAACTAGGAAAATAAAATCATCTTCTCCGTTTAAAATTTTGTATAAACGTGCAGTTAACAGTTTGAAAGAATCGCCTGTACTTCTATTTTTTAGTTCCGCGGTGTTGCCACTACTTAAAAAATAACTCTCAGTTTTTATGGAATGCCCTTTGTACTATCTAAAACATCGTGTAACTAAAATATTATCACTGATTATTTTCAATTTTAGCTTGTAATTAAAGCCAGCAAACACTGGATTCCTCTTCTAAATAATAACTTAACACAATAGTTTGAAGTTTCTTCACGTAATTTTTTTTCTATCTACTAGTCATCATTACGTAATCAACTAGTCACCAACTAGTCACCATTACGTGTCTATCAACTAGAATTATTACGTAAGGACAAAACAGAGACGGCATTTTTACAAACCGGGAGAGGGTAAATTTGAAATTAAAACAAATTATTGTTTGAAATGAATAAAAGTGATTGATAGTGTTAAATTCTACGTTTCCAAATGTCCAACACATTCCCAATATGGTACATTTTGATAAGTGCGTATGAGCACATGTTCATTTTGACTCCATCACCTTACTTCTACATTTAAAGTAAGTATTTTGTGTATTAAGAGTAAAATTATTGTATAGGAAACACAAAGTTTCAAAACTTTTGCATTCAGGTCATCGTCCGCTATTCCTTTGGGCATCGTCCATCAGCTCGGTCTAACCGTTTTCAGCAAAATGTTACAAAAATAATAATAGAAAGCTTTTAGATATGTACTAAAGTAGCAAAGTGGTATGTTATGGGAAATCCAATCTTTTATGACGATTAACGCTAAAATAATGATTAAAAAAAATATTATCTGCAGTGGGGAACATCAAAATGTTGCACCGTTTTTCTTCAGCTCTGCGGAATGGGAAGGGTTTAAATTATGTGATTTATCAGAATATATAGTCATTTTTTTAAATATTGATTTGATATTCTAAAACCTTTCAAAAATAATGAATAAAAGTATCAGCTATGTACTACATGATTTTATTTTTTACTTTACATGATTTTATCTTTTTGTTATTGTACTTTTAGCATTTTAGGTTTTTAAAGAGAAACCCCATACATTAGTATTTATTAGTGTGAATCTGAGAGTAATGTATTTTTTCTTATGTCGATATTTCGCCTATCTAAAACTATTCAAGCTAATAATAAAAAATATGACATGTCCTTGAGTTTTTTAACGTAGACGCTGAATTAGACTGCATATTACAGAATTCGTGATCTAGAGGAGACAGGAGCCTAAGGTGTTCTTTTAACATATCCCCCTTGAACTTGGAGAAAAAAAAAATCCATAAAATTCCGGCTGCAAAATATAACATTCAAGAATACCTAAAAATCAATTCTAAAACATTTTGAATATCATCTAACAAGGAGGGTGGGCGTTAGGGAAAAGGGAAGGTAACCATCATTCATGAAAGGAAAAAACTATCTATAAAATTCTTGCTTTAAAATGTAAAAAATATTAATGTTATGTTTAAGTTCAGATTGTTTAACTTGTAGAAATTTTTTTGTTTGAATTTAATGTTAAAAAAAATTACATTACTTTACAATCCCCCTAATATTTCTGTATCCCCCCCCCCTACCTTCCCCGATAAAAAAATGAAATCGTAAAATAAATTACAACAAATTGAATATAATCAAAATCTAAAATTTAAAACGCATTGATAATTATTATTTTTTGTAAACTTATGTTCCCGTATAACAACATAATGATTGAAAAAAGTTCCAGCTATTTTGAGGGTACCCTTTTATACTGAGAAAGCTTGATATATCCCATTAATGCGTATTGCAAGATATTTATAAGTATGGCCTAAAGGTACAATTAAAAACATATATTTGCTAGTCTTGACGGTGACTTATTCTAAAGAATATGAATTACGACTAGATCAAAAAATTATGTGCTTATGAACATGTTCTAATATAATAATAATGTCCGGAAACAGTGGCAGATCAAGGGGATGGGTTAGGGGAATTCAGCCCCACCCGGCCATAAAAGACACTATTCAAGGTTAACATATTTTGCTTCGATGCGCACTTTGTTTAGCTTAAATAAGCATTTTTGTAAATTCCCTCCGAAAAAATTCACATTTCTTTAAGGAAACATTAGGCTTTACTTTTATATTTTGTTTAGGTGAATAAAGCTTTTTCCTGTCCCCTAAACAAAATGACTGCATATAAACATTTTTCAAGTTAAGAAAATGTCATCTTCTATTAAACTGGTTGGTGAAATTTGGGTAGTATCTAGAATTACTAATTTTGATGTATATTAATGCAAACACTTTAAGACGTAATCTAAAATGCAATTTGATTCTGTAATTGTTGCAATAATAAATCAACTTTTCGGAATACAGTAGAACCTCGATCTATCGTTTTTCAAGGGGTGCGTAGTAAAAAACGATGCATGCGGGAAAACGAAGAATGCGGGTTATAGTCAAAATACGAAGAAAACAGTATTTATGAATACACACAATGTATACAGTATACCAAAAATACTATTTGTTTCAGCGAATTTTTTACCCCTTCTTCAGATTTCGGGAAAAAGAATTCGCGTAAATTTACGTTTCCATGGTTTACTAAAATTATTCGTTGACCAACCCTTACCAAACTGTCAAAGAAACAAATTGAAGTTGTGTAGAAATTAAAGGATACTTATTTTTAAAAAATCAGTAATTTTACACTGGGTTTTTCAATAATCTTTTAATTCAAGATTTACAATTTTTTTTTTGTTTGTCTTTTAATGTGTATTCATGTTTGTATATAAAAGTCATACAATTTCAAATACCGTTATTGCGTAGGATAAACTGGCACTAGTCTTGGCTCAGTCTCATTGGTATGAATTCTCACTTTCTTCGCGATTATTTTCCTTTTTTGTGTCACATTTTTTCCATTCTTAGGATATCGCACGTTTCTACTTCTAAATCAATGGAAATATAATCACTGCATTTCACGTCATACTCATCCCTGCTAGATGTAAGAACTCTTCACCTATACCATTATCAACCCAAGATATCATACCAGGAAGTAACTAGATTTGTAGGCCATAGATCCACTTGATCATCAATTTCATTTCGGTCAGAAGAAACATTTTACAACGATGAACACGGGAAAACGAATTTTTGACGAACAATACATGCGGGTTTTGTTAACGTTATTTGAATACAGTTTGTGCAGGGACCATAGAAATAAAGCGATCAATACGGGAAAACGATGAATGCGGGACCGATAGATCGGGGATCCACTGTACTAATATCTGTACTCATACACTGTGGGAACATCTGAAGTTGGACACCTTCCTAAGACACACACTTTTCAGGGGAACTGAACATGTCTATAATATAAAAATAGTCTAAGTTACACTTTTTAAAGGAACAGCAGGTCCAGCTTAAGGAGGTTTCATTGAATCTAAATTAAAAAAATAAATACATTTTATTTATTTTCCTTGAGCTTCTTTTTAAAATATTTTAAATTACTTTGAATTTTTCTTATTAGAGTGCCACTAATTTTAATCCATGTATCATGGTACAAAAAATTTTTTCCATTTTTTTTAGTTATTTCTTTTACACCCAAATATTTAAATAATAAAAAAAAAGTTGTAGTACTTGTTTTATAATATAATAAAAATATTCTGTTATTCAAAAAATATTTTTTTGAGTTGCTAAATAATAGTTTTATGGTTGAAAATTTTATTCAGCAGCTTACTAATAGACACTACTTCTTGTTTGGAATCCAGTCTACTTTTGTCAGCTTCAAATATATTCCTTTAAGGGTGTTCTAAAAGCGATCGTCGTCACAGGAGTTGGAACAGCTTTAAAAACAAATCAATGATATTAAACACTCAAAAAAATCGATAATGCTTCTTCACCCAATGAATTATAGACTGACAGTAACAGTAAAGCTGTAGTCTCATTCAGCTTTCAGAAAAAAATCATTAGCACAAAAATCGCCTTCAAAAATGGGCCTAGGATTTACCTGTTTTTGGAAATATCGCGAACTTCCGTAAGCTTAGCATTTTTTCCTTTATGTTTCGTAACTCCTATAGTTTCACTGGTTGCATCAATTCACAGTATAACTTGTAAAGAGTCATTCTGAATTTTTCCTAGTCTCTAGGACAGTTAAATTTTTTAGAAAGTTGTTCAATAGTTGCATGATTTTTAAATGGAATAGCCTTAATGCAAATAGGAAACATAATGAAAATGATCAGATTTCCCGTATATGTTATGTTTCAATATAATGGAAATATGCACTACCCAAATGTTAGCTCCAAATATTCCTAAAAAGAATTGCAAAAGACCGCAAATTCCGGTCAGGTAGTTTTCACAAAGAGGAAAATTTGCAGCTATATGGAAATCCATGAAAAAAAATCTAATATGTAAAAGCGTTTATTAACTTCTTAAGCTTCACCATGGTACAGTGGTTATGTCACTGAAAATGGTAGACTGCCGAAGTGTTAAGGTCCCGCGTTCGGGTCCCATCGCACAGCTGTCGATCTAACGGTCTGAAGTTTGGGTAGTTTTTCTAAAGATGTAACGCGAATACGCGGTAGAACCCTTTAGAAAGTCTTCCTACCATGGCACCCACCCCCATCCTTCGCAGATCGCCCTTATGTAGCATTGCCTTAATCTCACAAATCAATGAAATATTTACTTCTTAAAATTTTTCCGAATATTTAATCATTTGCGAATGATTTAGGGTTGCAAAATATTGATAGTACGCTATATTTTATTACTTTTTACTGTTTTTTTTTTTTTTTTTTTTAAAGAGCCAAATGTAACTCTCAAAAATAAATGAATAAATTATTGCAATGGCTTTTTCTTTTAAAAGAAACTGGAAGAAAGCGTCCACAATATTCACAGGGAACAATGAAGAAACAAAATAACTTCAATTTATGATTGGTTGTTAGTCTCCTTAATATTGATGCTTTGACAACAACATCCATATAGGCTTATCTTCCCCTTTAAGTTCTGTGTTACACTACAGATAGACCGCTGTGCAGCGTTTGTCTGTCTGGGCAAAAATTGATGAGGGTTGCTTGTCAAAGAAATCTGTTAGAATAAATATGACGCAATTACTCTCTTCGATGTTGGTGGCAAGGTCTGTGATGTCGGCATTCTTGCAGCTTTAAGTTATAGATGGAAGTAAAGAGAATAGATATGTTGATTCACATTCAAAATTCAATAGTTATTTTGTTCACTTCTATGTTAAAAAGTTGAAAACACTGACATTTGTTATGTTTCACTGTGCACCTGCGTAAAAATTTTTCTAAAAGAAATTTGGAAAGTCAAAAGTTGATGCATATATATACACATATATATTTTTTTAATGCGCAACTGTTGATCTAACGGTTTTGGTCGGTTTTCTCCAGATGTAACGTGAATACCCTTTAAAACCCCTTATAAAAAGTCCTCCCACCAAGACAACCCCAAGTAGGGCAGATGTTTCTGCTGTAGGCTTACCATAACACTGAACAGTTTAATGAATTATGATTATATATTTAACTTTAAAATACTTCTAAATGTAAAGTTTTATTTAATTAATAAAAATTTGAATGTTTTGTTCTTTTTCCTTTTTATTTTTGGGGTGGGTGGGTGAAGGGTGGGGGGATACGCGTCAGTGTCAAGCGGAGATAAATTTCTGACATGCTCGGAATAATATTCATTAGCACTTCTCCACAAGGTTTGTTTGTTTGTTTTTTTATTCAGTCCCAGGTAAAATAAAATAACAGGATGGAATTGTCGAAAATTATTTCCATGTTTCATGAAAATTATTTTGTGAATTTTCGAAAATTAACTCTTTAAGGTACATTTTTAAAATTCTATTTGATAGAAAAGCAGAAATCAAATCAAATAAAATTGTATTTTAAAAGTTTCAGCACTCGTGGAAGACGCTCATTTTAATATAGATATCTTTCTTATGAAATATGCGCGAAATTTTAATATTTGTCTTATGGAATTCTATGCAACATGAATTTTATTTTCTAAGAGGCACAGTTGCAAAACCCTCTTACAAGCGCTTAAGACAAAGACTGCACATGCACAACCGGTGCGTGCTCGACAACAAATCTATCTTTAGTTTGAGCCTTAAATACTCGTCAAAAGTTTTAAAAGTGGTCTAATAATTTAGAAATTAAAAATTCCTTTATCAGTTATTCATTCAATTCTTTTAATTAAAATAATCTGATTATAGAATATTTTTAAGGAGACAGTTTACCCTTTCAATATTTTTTTGAATATCATTTTAAAAAGTATGGATCAAATGTTGAAGTGAATGCATTTAACGTTCAACTAAAAGTACATTTTGATAATAAATCTTTTTTTTTTTAAACTGCACGTAACAATTAAAAAAATTATTTTTTAAAATCTACTACATGTTAAAAAAAAGATTTTTGTTCGATTTAAATAAAAAGATTTTAAAATGTTTATTATACAATACTACGTGGATTTTTAGATATATCTAACATAACGTTTAATATACTTTTTCTACTGATGTTATTTTTTATTGTTTTGCTCTTCATATAATTTCTGAAAAAAAAAAGAAAGAAAGAAAGAAAACTGAAGCCTAATTCCACACACAGATTTATCAGATATAAAATAAAGAATATGTACAAAAATTTTTAATCTTTATCTCAAATACCAAAAAAAAGCATTTTTAAAACATGAAAGTGAAGAAAATATGAACATGGAGAAAAAGGCATTTAAAGAGTTTGTTTTCCAATGAAATTGCACTGAGTGTATGAACAAATTTTACAATAACTCGTGATATTGTTGGCGTATGATTAAAAATAAGATGGCAAAATATTCAGAATTTAACAGACTTTCATTTAATATTTAAAAAAGAAAATTGATATTTAACCAAATTTTGGGGTAAACTGTCCCCTTAAAGTTGTGAATGTTGAACTCATGTAAAAATAATTGTCGTAGTTTCAGAAACAATTTATGTTGTTGTTCCAAATACCTTTTCCAAAATTAAAAATTTATGACTTAAACTTTTTTAATAATAGCGGCTTATATATTTTTATATAACATTGATTTTATAAGACTGAGACAATTTATAGAAACAAAAAACAGTTTACTTTTTCAACATGCATTGCCATCTGAATTTATTGAAATGCTTTATACATCATGCAGTATACACATACCACTCACACATGAATATATATATGCCTGTATGAAATATCCGAAAGTACTCTCAGTGAGTATCTGTACAACCCACGGAGGTGTTTAATTTAGGAAGGTGTGCTCAGTACAGGCTGTGTTCGATTGAGAGGTTCCATTGTACTTGTTTGAGTTGAGTTTTTGTTTGCTTTGTATGTGCAGTAAACAAATCTCCAACGTTGAACCAATTGCCTGAAAATATTGAATTGGTATATCTGATAATATAAAAATCTTACTACTTTTAATAAAATCACAAAATATAACCTTGAATAAATTAATTTTCCTGTTTTTGGACTGAAATTTAGACTGAAATGACATTAGTTAATTCTAGAATTTGCATGCCAAAACGATAATAGTAAATGGGTACTATTAAGAAGTTGGGCGCTTTGGTTGTCACCAGCAAAGTAGTGATGGACGCGAGACCGTGAGATGAGATTTCTCTCGGTCTCGCAATCTAGCGCTTTTACGAGACCTCGGTGTGAGAGACTAGACCTCGAGTTCGGTCTCGCAAGAGACCACAATAAATGAGAGGCGGTTTCTTTTACTTCGTACAAGTAAGCAAAAATGAAGACATTTTGGCGTCAGGTAATATGCGAGACCACGAGACTGGACGACTCTTGCAGGTGCACGCCGAGACCACGCGTTACGAGGCAAGACAGTAAGGCACGACCTGTGTCATTTGTTTTCTTTCTTTTCTTTTTTTTTTTTTTCTTCTATAATCTCACGTCTATCCTTGCCAAAGCGTCAAACTTTCAAAGCAGTAAATATTCAATCTTCTATTGAGTTAGACGTTAGGAATTTACATTCTCATAAAGTGAATATTCAACACATTTTAAAAAGCTTTCAGAATTCTGAAATTTAAGTTGTTCAGTTGAACCAGGCAAGCGCTTTCGATTTTAATGGCTTTTCAAAAGTATCTACTCAATACTCAGTAGCGGATCTCCACCTGTCCTCCTTCCTCCTCCCACCCTTCTCACACACTCAATCAAAATAACATAAAATAAAATAAAGGATAATAATAGCTATTTTTGCTCATGACTGTAGTACCTAAAATTTTTAATGCAATACGTTTCTGTGATGCAAAAGCTACATTTTAGCTACGAAAAAGCGACATGAAATTGGGCTAAGTATTCGATTCGCACACGATGATGTGTTTACATTTTTATTCAGCGAATTCTTTAAAAAAAAAAAAGAAAGAAAAAAATAGAAGGAAAAAGAAAAGAAAGAAGAGAAACTTATATAGTTTAAGTCGAATTGTAGTGTTCGAGAAAATTGGAGGTTTTTAGCAAAAGAGCAACATATACAGGAATTGTCGCAAACTGAAAGGTTGAAAATTTTGCCTTCCAGCGAGAGAAGGGTAAATAGTGGTCTTTTAATGAAGGGAAAATTAACATTTATCCCATAGCCAAAAATTACGGCCAGAAATAAGCGGTCTTTGCTAGAGGCGATCTCTTAACAGAGGTGGTTATTCAGAGAGGTTTCACTGTATTTGGTACCCATTATGAACCGTTTATTAGAATCTCTGGTTAGAATGTAGTCCTTTTTGTATTTCTGCCTCCTTTCAATTTATTTACGCAGTTTCATATCACTTTACAAAGAAAAGAGTTCGATGAGAAACGGAGAGATAATAAGCAATGAATCTGTCTAAAAAACTACACTACAGAAAAGAAGACAAAAAAAGGTCAATTCAAAATTTATAAAAGTCAGCAAATCAGATTAAAACTGTCTCATTTTAAAAGACTAACTCTTCTCAGAGAAGGAAATTCAGACGGAATTTACAAACTTGATTAAACTAAGCAAAACAAGTAAATTCATTGCAAAAATTAAAAAAAGATTACGCGATAGTCAGCCAAATATGGCGTCAACCACCCCGGTGGGCTGCCCCGTTCCATGGACACAGCTGCCGTTGGTTGACAGCAAAATGTCAGGCGGGATGCAAAATTTGATTGATAGACGAACAGTCCCCAAAACGCTGTCACATTTGCATGAACCCCCTCCCTTCCCTCCCCCCTCTAATGTATCCTTCTCCTGTTACCAATTTCTTTTCCAAAATATACATGTATAGATGCAGTTTTATTTATTTCAGTTTTTCTCCGCATTTTTTGCTGGATTTGTTTTCTTTGTTGACTGTGAATGTTAAAAGCCTTGTTTTGCGAAATTATGTCCCAGTAGTGTGTCTGCTTCAGCGGGATGAATTACATCTTTTTTTTTTGTTTTGTTTTGTTTATTATTTTTTTTTTTCCTGTGAAGCCTCTATTTAATTTTCATTTGAATTAAAGGGTAAAAATAGTGGGAAGAAGATGAAATGCTTTCGATGGAAAATAATGGATATTAACAATTGTTTTGTCTCCTTGAGGAAACGTCTCGATGCTGTAGAAAAACGAAAGCGTTTCGTTTTTCTCTCTTTATGCTACTGTTTTTTCCTCTTGGTGAATAAATGACTTGCATATAACAAGATAAATACTTTTATTTTATCTTTAAGGTATTATTGGAGACAAATGCATATTCCTTCAAATATTGAGCTTTATTGATTGTTTTTATAAATTTATATTTATTTACTTATTTAATGTGTTTGTATAAATGTAGGAGGATTTTTGGATGTGCAAATGAACCTAAACGAAATCATTTTTGAAGAGTTGCGTTATGTCATACGTTTCATTTAAAATGAGAAAAAAAAATTCTTTAGCAAAGTTATACTTGATCAGAATAACATAAAAGTAAACTGTGCTCTCTGACAAGCGCAATTACGTAAACTTAGCTAAGTTGCATTTTAAATAAATTATTGGATATTTTCAAAATTACTGTGGTGCAGAAATAATAATAATAAAAATTCAGGTTTTACGAATCATTCTGACTCTAATAAGATCAAATTTTATGGATGTTTCTGCTTATAATTTTTTTGAAAAATGATTTAGTATAGTTACTCAATTCATAGTTACTCAATTCATAGTTAATATAGAACATTTACGTAACTGAAAAATGTGTTACTCTTACCTTTGAGTTTTAATACATTAATATCTGAAAAAACAATAATGAAATACACTCATTGATTTAGAAACTATGGTTAAATGAAACTACTTAGAAGCTATAACTTTGCAAATCCACAGCCAATTTTCTGTGATTTGCAATTTACTTTTTATTTTATTTATTTTTTACATAAGGAATATAATTTGAAGTAAAAATATACACAGTACTGCCATACTGAACTTTATATACTTGTGCTATATTTTAATAAGTAAATGATTATTGGAGTACAATTAAGGTTACAAAATAAATAAATATTCTACTACCTCGGAAATCCGTTCAATCATTACTACTAATCAAAATATCTATCGAACTTTAAAAATTATACTACATTGCTTCTAAAATTTGATCTATCTAAAATTTTCTATGTGAGTACATTCCATATAACACGATATTTCATTCTTAAACAATACTAACATTTAAGAGTAAATACATTTTTGTTTAATAAAGTACAAAAGAAATCTCATTTCATCAATTTAAGCTGTGTCAGATCAATTAAGAAAAATATGTATGCAAGAGACCATTGTATATTATTAAAAAACATAAATTTTTGATGAACAATATAATTTATTCAGTTGTGGTAATCTTCCTGAGCATTAAAAACCAACGACCATGGTATATCTGTGCTTCAGTTCTTAGATTACGCAATTAAATGTACCTTTTTCTTATAAAATTAAAATAAGAAACAAAATATATACAAAAAATTTCATACGTTACTATTTATCTACCGTAATGGAATTTCCTGAATTGAATCATCAAATCTTGGCAAACTCGTGCATTGTGTTTTTTGTTCCCTCTTACACTTTAAAATAATTTATACTCATTTTCTTTACGAAGCTTCTTAATTAAAAGAAAGCTTCCGAGGCGGAAAAAAAACCCTAATTAATTTATCCTTTGTGTCAAATTACGCGCAGAGCAAAAACCGGGGGAAAAAATCTTATCTTGCCCATCACGTATTTTTCCCAGTTTTCTTGCACTGGAATCTTGGGAAAGAAGGAAAAAAATCACATTAAAGACCTACTAGGTGCGTAATGGTGCCCTGTATCGTAATCTGAATCCATTTTTAATCGTCCAATTTAATAACATAAGAAGTTCTGGGAACTTATGGGGAACAACATTAGATTGCTAGTATTAATGCTGTAATTGTTGCAAAAGCTATTAAGCCTGAACTAATAGACATTTTACCCACAGTTTACTCCACTGCCTGCACTATTTTGTATATTTTTATCATTAGCTTCAGCTGTATTTAGTTTACCCAGACTTGAAAAAGAAATTTTTTTATTAAGTTGTGTTTTCCACAGGGGGAGGGGGGGGGTTCAAAAGAGGGAAAAAAATAAGTTTTTGCCCGAAATTGATCTAAGAGGGTGAATTTTAAAAGGTTGCTTAAATTTATGATAATGGTTTCTACACCTAAAAGATATGATATATTTCTTTCAATTAGCAAAGACCTTAAGCGGATTTCTATGTAAATGTACTTGTGTAGGTTTGCGGATTTCTCTCACGGTATGAAAAATTGCAAATGTGATATCGAAAATCTTGCAGGGATATTCCACAGTATCGCTCACAGTTTAATTCGTTCATCGGAACATGTTTCACAGTGTTTATGCCAGGCTTATTATATTTAACAATGCTAAATTTTTGTGAAATTTCGAACAAGATTTAATGACATTAATTATAAATGACAATAAGCCTAAAATTTTTAATTCGTGCATTTTATTTTGATTTTAGGTGGCTATTTGCTCTTGTATAGCCTTTACCAAAAGAATAACAAGCAGAAAGCATAGGCGTACGCATAATAACAGAATTTAAAAATTTAATAAGATTACATGAAACTTTGTGTCCTAAAGTGATCCGGACGCTGAACTCCATTCCTATAAGAACACAGAAAGTGAATCAGCATCTTGCTTGGCCAGTGCTTGGGAGGGTAAGCTCCTCTCTCGGCTGGACTGCTGTGGGAGGGACCGTGTACGTTAATGGGAGCTGGTGCACTTAAAATCAACCGTGGCTCCAATGTCTTCATGTTCAAACGATACCTCTGGGAATGCCGATTTCAGATGGTGGTTGGTCCCTCATCTGGAATTGGTTCAAAATTAGGAACCAACAATCAGGAGTCCAACCCCTTCGGGGGCAATGGCTCCTATTTCCATAGATTGTGCTATCGTCTATTCCTTTACACGAGAGCAACAACAACATTAAAAATTTGTATTTTTTGTAACATTTTTAACGGTGGAAGAAAATTTCAACTCAAAAGCTTTGAAGTTTCTCCGAAGATTTAAAATGAAGTTTTTCTTCAGAAAGCTGTGTTATCCAAGAAATTTTCAAAAGAAACAATATAAAAGAAAACTCTGCTAATATCAAAACAATCCTATAAATTCGAATTAACTAAAATGGATCTAAATGAAAAAGTTATCGTAAGGTCACCTAAAGAGCATAGTGATGATTTTGTTATACGAGGAGTGCCAGCTTCTCAACTCAAAAATTAGTTGATTAAATTTATTTTATCTTGGGAGAGGAGGGGGAGGGAGAATATGTTTCTTTCCTCTTAATATACAGGTGGTTATAATTAAACCTCCCCAATAAACAGGATTCTACAGCTAAAACGGGTGCACAGATTGTAACCAAATTTGGGCTATAGAGACTACAGATGTTCTCAAGGAATTTCGAAAAAAAAGGTTCAAAACTTGTCCACTAGATGTCGCTTTGCATGAAAAACAGCAAATTTAACAATGGAAATGGCTAATTCGATATGTAACATTTATTCAATAGTTTTTTAGACTTTTTAAACTTATTTGGGCCACTTTAAAGCTGATTTCGTCGTGCGAAGCTACACCTGATGGACATTTTTTGAATTATTATTATTTTTTAAACTCGGGCACAGTCCGCATGCCAAATTTGGTGGCAATCGGCTCACCCGTTTCATCTGTAGAATGCTGTTTATAGGGGAACTTTAATTATAACCACCCTGCATATGCATATATAAATAGCTTTGAATTCCAAAGAACGATATAGAAATGATAGGGATCTAAATGATAGAAATAGCAATTCTAAATGAATAATACTGTAGAGTATTGTCTGAAATTCGATTTAGAACAAAATAATTATACTAATAACCAAGCAACTAAGCATAACTGCAATAAAAAGTATCCATTGATTTAAAATTGATCACATTGGTAATTTGCAATGGCGGAATTTCTTTGTATGAAGCCGCTTCAATTAAAGATTTTTTTTTTTAAATTATGTTTTAGGATTCCTCTCACCCCCCTCGTGCTTTATATTTGCTGTACTTTCTGACTATGAGATCAACTTCAGTTTAAAAAGAATATTTGACTACAGTTTCTGGTCCAGATCCCTGAAAAAAAAAACTATGTCAAATTATCTTGAGAATTATATTCTGGGTGAAAAGTCAGTCTTCAGAATTTAGAATCAGCTACTGATACACCAGAACTATCCTGTCGAATAACAGTTAATACACCACAGTCTGCATCAGATCTAATCATACCGCATAATTAGATCTTAAAGTAATAATTTTAACAATTTTTTTTCATCCAGAAGAAGTGCAGATGGATTTTTTTTCCCGACAGAAAGAAGTAAAAATGTATTCATAGCCAAAAAAAAAAAAGAATTTTGATCAGTATCGGGGAGCCTGTTTTTCCTCATATTCTTATAACACGACCATGTACATACCTCTTCCGCCATTCTAATTTTCCTCAACAATTTCTGCTAACTGAAATATAATGTCCATCATTATATCATAAGACTTATTGCGAAATAAATGGTATGGAAAAAAATTCAGTAACCACATCAAGCATGCAAATGTTTTTTGAGAGTAAAAAAAATGCCATCTTTAAGATTATCTTTAAAATTGCTTTTCCTTTTCGATTCATTGTTTTCATTATTTTGTAATAGTAATTAAACATGAAATAAGTATCATAAAAAATGGTCTTGCATATCTTGCAGGCACAAATACACATTTACGCAAACTTGACAGTTTTAGCTTAGTATTAAAAATGTGTGGAAAAATTGTAAGTAAGTGACACCTCTAATAAATTGCCATCAAAGTGATCTGCGGATGCTTGGTAGGGAAAATCTCATAGATATGCGTACGTATAACACGTGTAGAGAATTCTATGAACAACTGGAAACATATGTATCAGTAGCCTAATCGCCATTGGGGGTGGGGGGTTCCCAGTTTAGAATAAACGCGATTTGTGATCCCCCATTTCCAGACTCTGTATCTCCCCTACAAATCTCCCGTCTGGATTAGAAAGGAAGGTTGCTATGTGACGAATACATCTACACACATATTCGCTGTATAAGCCCTATTGACTGGCTGCTTTCGTCAGTCGTGAAATAAAATAGTTTGTGTTACTCACTCACAAAACACTATAACTGCATATCCTCTCCCCAAACCTTACTTCTGGAATTCGATGTCAATTAAATTTTTACTTAATCCCTTAATATAAAATCCCAATTTAAACTTACAGTGATACATACAAAAGCTTGAAAACCTTCATTATAAAACTGCCACTTTCACGGAATCTAAAAGATTGCTCTTCTGCAAAGATAGTCAATTTTTAAAAACTTTTTTAGTAAAATAACCATACTCATATAAACAGAGACATAAACATTTAAACTAAGGTACCCTTAAAATGTCCTCCGCCAATTCACTCCTCCCTTTAGCAAATAGCCCTAGTGTGCTCATGACATACATACAAAGCAAAATGTAAATCATGTTGACTCTGAAAATTTCTTGTTGGAAACTTTTTACAAATTGCTTTTCAGAGAACTCACTTTCATACAGATTTCTCCATTTTCATCAAAAAAGGTCAATTTTGCATAAATATTATAAAACATTTTAGAAACGATATTGGGTATGGGATACATAAATCCACTAGGACAATAGAGTTAAAATAGCACGTTAAATAACGTGAAGCTTCATATTTAAAAAAAAAATCTTGCATTGTAGAAACATTCACCCCTTTGAGAAAGCAACTGAAATGAAATATATGCAGTTCCACATATTACTCCTTCATTAGAAATATAGGAATCGTGCCGAACTGAAAGATCACCGTTTAGTGTTGATGTTTCCCAAAAGCCTCAATCATTATAGTCGAGTATCAGATACCTCAGTACGAATGTTTCTTTGCATATTCACACCTGTTAGTTGAATGGAATTGTTTGTTTTTATCAGATGTGTGATGGGCTTACACAAAATCTCCATTACGTGAAGACTGACTATTCTTCGAAAGACGTAGACCATAAACTTTTAAATCCTACTTTGTTCTTGTTTCTAGAAAAAAAAACGAATAATATTAGTCTTTTTTTATGTGTAGTAAAATTACAAATTACTTACTTTTCTTTCTTTAGTAAATCCACACTTTATTCAGGCACGGCAGTTTTATATTTCTACAAGTTTGTAACAGTAAAGTTTTACTAATACAAATACATTTTGACATTTCATCTTTAAAAAGTTCGAACAAAGCAAATGCAAACAAAGCAATGCAAGTTATATTTATATAAACTTTATATTAAGTTAATTATGAAAGTTAAACGAGAGACAACGTAACTTGTATGCCCCAACTGAAAGAAAAGAAAAAAAAAAAACTTAAGTTTTTGTATTCAAGAAAAATTCTACGATTTTTATATTTACGTAAACACAAGTACAATAAGCTCTTTTACTGAGCGCGTTAAATAGGAATTCTCCTACTTGAAATTGTACCATTGCTAATGAAGGTTCTCTGGAATGAATTTCATTTTGTAAGCAAATACTGCGCTAACCGCTGTCCTAAACAACTATTACTGAAACAGCGGAAAAGGATAATTTTGTTAACGGTGCAGAAATTTTATCTAACTTTTGAGAAGGTTACCGGAGAAACTTAATTGCTTTAACACTCAATATATTACGTTTTAATGCATAAATCGAAATTTCACAGAATTCGTTCCTTGGGGCGATTCTAGGCATAAACTCATTTGGTGATAAGCATATATGGTTTATTCTCCGAATAGTGCATGCTGGTTGTACTGAATACTTTTCTGCGGAGCAGCGAAATATCGTCTTAAATGTGTCATAAGAGCGAGTCTGGAGGGTTAAAAATATAACCAGTCTAGTTTAAAGTATATATGAGAAAGTATGGTTCTTTTTTTTTATGGATCAAGTAAAGAGATTTCTCAACAATCTCTATAATTTTATTCCAATCATTACTGTTGACTTAATAAAGCTACAATTTGCACTCAGAAACTGGCTTTAGCACTGAAAGGTTTTGTTTTTGTCAGATATTTAAGACATCTGAAAGCGGGATGACAAAAATAAAATGTCGGTTATAAAAGTAATAAAAAATAATCTAAACTTTTAACTGAGTGTGCACAAAGCTTATTTTACATTGAGAAAGCAATTATCTATTATTTTACATTGAGAAAGCAATATTAAGTACCTAATAATCAGCTACTATTTTATATTGAGAGAGCAATAGTTGGTAATGATAGTTACTAACGGCCTCATCTACCTTTGAAATATATAAAAATTTAAACCAAATGTTTAATCTATTCGCTCTCATAATTGCAAAGGTTCAAAATCGAAAATTCCTCCTCTTGTATCACTGAGTTGCTCATCCCTGTTTGTGTTTCAATGTCAGGCAAGGTAACAATGTAGGGGAGCAATGCTGTAAGCAGAAAAGGAATTTTCACCTTTACGTTGCATTTTCGTAACGATGAGTATAAACAGATTAAAACGGAGTCCAAGAAGATATAACCCCCCCCCCTTCATACACAACTGCTTGCTTACTTTATAACGAGCAAAGCTTTGAACTTCCGTATGCTATTAAGTACTTTAAAGCTCTCTGATAAATTTATTTCAGAAACTTTTGCAGCTTTCATTTTTATATACATCTTATTTAACACTATGATTTTCTCTTTTTTAAGGCAGATTCATTATTTGAATTAATTGCTTGTATTAAAGAACTTTTTTCGTGGAATCTAAATCCATTAGATTTTAAGCTTTAATTTTTGTTCCCCCAATTGGCAATTTCATAATCTTTCATTCCTTGTTAAATGTTCAAACGCTTTGTTATCAACAATCCAGAAGAAAGTATTTATCTGTCATAATAAGATAAAGCAATATGCATCATACTCATGTTTTATAATTTAACACCGCTAACCTTCTCGATAAACTGACACTTTTATTTCAGAAAAATCTGAAGCTAGTTTATTATTTTATATCCTACTTAGCTTGCTAATATCGCCTCATTTTTAATACGCAACTTGGATTTTGCTAAGTGTGATTAATTAGCATTACCTTTCGGCGACTATAGGGACTTAACACAGCCTTTACGAACTGAACTCATCCATTAAACCCAATTTTACAATTCGTTTGTTTAGCCTTTAGATTGAAACAAATGGTTCGCATGATAGGTTCCTGGGATGTGAGTGAACACCCCATAGGACTGGCGAGAGCTTTTATTCTCTTGTTTATTAACAGTTCTAAAAAAGTTCACGCGGTAAAGAACATAAATGGTCTGTCTCAATGTAATAAATGGATAGGGCAAAGGACAGGTGAAAATAAAAGTAATAAGGGGTTAAAAAAAAATCCATCGAAAATTACCGGTATTATTTCAGTATAAAACCTAATTTTTTTTCACGAGAAAAAAAAATGGTCATTGAATAAATTGCAGCCATTTTATTGACAGGCTGTGATGAATCTTTCATGAATTGCTGTGTATTTACTTTATGTTTAAGAAACTTAAATAAATAAGTAAAGAAATAATGCGTTGCTCTTAAAATTAAAAGGGGCTGTTTAGAGTATATAAAATGCTTTTTTTTTTCAATGCAGAATAAAAAAAAATTAAAGTTCATTTAGCGTACCGTTTAAAAAGATTCTACTGTTGAGAACGCGTATCTATTTCATTGTTAAAATTCAGTTTTACTGCAACACACTTTGCACTTCTTGTTACAGTATACTTTAAATAATGTCGAATAGATGAGTGTCCGTTTGCGATGACTGTGGATTGGCAACTTTAATAATAAGTAATTAAAATTATATTTAAATGCATACACTCGGAAATATATGATCCATAACAATTATTGCAATCGATAACAGTTATAGCTACAAAGCATATGTGATGATCATCCGTACTATAGTGGGACAAACGCCTTCGAACACGTTGCAGATACATCTCTGGTTGTAGATTTGCAAGATTTTTATTAACAAAAACAACAAAAAAAAAATTCCCTCGAGTCTTTGGATTGGAATACCTACAATTCAAAAATCACAAACCGACTGGAACAGTATCTCATTTCTGCAGGAGTTATCAGCTGAGCAGAATAGTTGAACTATACTAATCTACGTAGGGTAAAGGTTTGTCCTCCTCTCTTTAACAAAAAAAAAAAAAATAAAAATAAAAAAGAAAGAAAGAAAGAAAAAAAAATTATCTTATACTCGAATGCTTTTTGAGGGACCGTAAATGTATAGGTAGTATTTAATACCAGTAAATTATTGTAATGAAAAGAAGTTAAATAAATGCAAATGAACTATTTACAATGCAGTTTGTTTATTGCTCTTTTGTTATATAAATGCGTGTTATTGTAACTCTTATAACATGTGTTTTTGACATCAAATGAGCTGTTACTACTTGTTGTTCTTGTTTTCATGGTGGTTTTTTTTTCTGTATAATGCATTAATTACGATACATTACGATTTGTGGTATTCTAAGAATTAACAAAATTTTATTAGCCTAAGTTGTGCGTTGGTGTACTTAAATTTTGAAAGAGAAAGAAAAAAGTGACAGGCGTATTGTATGGGATAATAACGTAAGGGATCTTCTAGGGACGATTAAGATGACTCTAGTTTCAAAATGCCTTTATCGAATTTCTTTGAAAAAAGAGGGGAAAAAAGAAATATCCGTTTAAAATACTTTTCCACTCAGGCCATTCCTTAAGATTGGTGGACATGTTTTCTGTAATTTACTTGAAACACAGTAACCTAAAAACCGATTTCCCCCCCCCCTGTTTCTTACATTTAAACATTTTAACTCTTCCTTATTTCTGAAGAGATTTCTCAGTAGAGCTAATCATTACAAAATCCAATGTAATCCAATGTAAATCCAATCCAATTAATGTTTTTTTTTCTAAAAAATAAATTTAGTTTTTTTTTATTGGAAAATATCTATTTTTATTTTCTTCGACTCGTATCATTTTCGAATCCTATCCTACTGAAATGGTTTTTCAGTTCTCTAAACGATACTGATATTCGTTACTGATGTTTATAATACTAATTTTACAAAGGAAAATCATAATTTTCTTGAACTAGACATAAAAATCCTCCTCGGGACAACTTAAATTATATAGCAAACAAAACTTTGTTAAAATAATAACAATTGATAAGTGCGTTCTACCTGAAGAGAGATCATCGTCACAGGACTTTTGAACAGCTTTTAAAGCTGAATAATATAATAAAAACATTCTTTTATTAAAGAAAATTTTTTTTGAGTTGCTAAATAATAGTTTTATGGTTGAAAATTTTATTTAGCAGCTTTCTAATAGACACTACTTCTTGTGCAGCCTACTTCTGTTAGCTTCAAATATATTCCCTTAAGGGTGTTCAAGAGCGATCGTCGTCACAGCACTTTTGAACAGCTTTAAAAACAAACCAATAATGTTAAATCCTTAAAACAATTAATAATGCTCTTTCACCCAATGCAATATGGACTAACACTAACAGTAAATTTGTATGTCTCATGCAACTTCCAGAAAAAATTCATAATCACGAAAATCGCCTTCAAAAATGGGCCGAGGCGTTTTTGAATATATCGTGAAATTCTGTATGTTTACCATTTTTCTCGGAGTGTTTCGTAACTCCTATAGGTTCATTGTTTATATCAGTTCAAAGTACAACTTCTAAGGAGACATTAAAATTTTTTTCGAGTCTCTAGCTCAATTAAATGTTTTATAAGCTGTTCAAAAGTTGCACGATTTTCAAGTTGAAGACTTAACGCCAATGTTTCAGAACAGTATCAGCCCCATTTTAAATTATGTATTTGATTAGAATCATTTGAAAGTACTTCCGTTAGTAAAATAAAACGTATTTCACAATGTGTTTTAATTAAATATGTTGTCACCAAATAGTAAAACTGTGATCATCGCATGCAGTAATTGAACTCTTAAACTATTAAAAGATGAGAGAGAGAGAAAACTGATGTTTAAAGGTTAATTTAATAAAACTTTATAAAGCTTCCTGGTGAGTTCTAATCTTCTTGCTTGCGTGAATGGTGGATTTTTTTCATCTCCAGAAAGGTCGACGTTTTGCACCACCCGCAATTATCATCTTGTGGTATACTTTTTTACTTACCTGTGTTATTTTACGGAGTTGTATTAATTTTAACATTTCACACTGCTAGGATGACTATCTCGCAAAAATCTAATATTATACCTACATTGACGATAAAACAGGACATGCAGGTTATAATTGTTTTACGAATAAAAAATAGATGCATTATTGGCTGGCACTAGTGCAGTTTTCGGTGCATATCTGAAAACGCAAAATCATGCCTAGCAGTAATACATTTTTGAAAAACTAATTTGTTGCTTCACTCTAAAACTAAGTGAATAGGCACTCCTAAAGATTAAGATTTCAAACAAACCTTTAGTGATAAGAATTAGGGATGGATGCAAGACGAGACGAGACAGGCGTCTCGCGTATCGCAAAACAGACTATAAGCTCTGTCTTGGCTCGCAAAATCCCTATGTCGTAATGTTAAAAATGCTTGTCTCGTCTCTCAAAAAAATCTCTAAATCTCTGTCTCGCAAGCGTTCACCCCTAGCAGCTTTATTGGGAGACGAGACAAACATTTTTGTTATTACAATATAGGAATTTTTCGAGATTTGACAAAGCTTTTCGGCTGTTTTTCGGGAGTAGACGGGCTTATTTTCCTTTCTCGCGTACTTCCCTAATGAGAATATATGCAATCTCTGAGAGAGTAAAAATTAATTCCTTTTGACCAAAATATTTTTGAAATAGTAAATATTTACTTTAGGAAAGTGAATAGTCTGAACTTTTGACTCCGCTGGATATTACATAGTTACTCTTTTAGAGGTTAACTGTTTTTCCATTTTCTCCCTCACACAGTTGTTGATGTAACTTCAATCAAAGATTTAGTTAGAACTGACTAACCCTTTAGCTTAACAAATTTCACTTTTACTTCGCGCAGCAATATTACTTTGTTTTATTCGTTTTAGTTTAACAAAAAAGCATTCGTTAGTTAAACAAAACATTTCTAGAAGCTTCTTCAACAAAGAACATTTCTTTATCGTGAAGTGTAAATGCAGAACGCTGTCGTCAAGATTTTTATACTTCTGATATTCCCCTATGCTAAAAAGCAACTATAAGAACACTTATCATTTTCAGAAAAGAAATGTTCCAGAATAATCCATTAAAAAAATCGTGCCAAAAACAATTGCGAATTCCTGAACAAAAAGACTTCTATAAATTCAGACTACTGATTAACAATAACATCTTTTCTTCTGCCGTGAATATTCAAGCATTTTTCCGGACGCAACGTTTTAGCTACGATCCATCGAAAGGGCATTAAAAGACCTTTGCGCATTACGGCTATCAATCGCAATTGCTGTGGAAATGGAATTCCGGAGTAAAGAAGCACGGTCTGGACTAAGTGAAAGAAGAAAAGCTAAGAAAAAAAAAAAAAGAATTACTTAGTAGCTGTACCAGGCGCACAGCGCTCAATATTAATCAGCGGTAGCAACGCTTAACGACATTAGGTGCTAAAAAAGAGGCTTTTCACCAGTAATTCCGATAGCTCTTCTATGTCCCCCTTCACCACCCTCCCCCTTTAAAAAAATACCTTCTTTTCTTCTATTCATTCTTATGCTTCTTAATCTGTCGCTGAAACTTGTTTTTACAAATTGGGAGTCTCGATATTGATTGCCTGGCTGCTATTGCTCTCTGATAATTCTCGTATTATCTGTGAATAAAATTACTTTTAGAATTCGTTTACGGGTTTTACTCTGGCCTGCCCTAGCAAAGCGAATTTTCATAATTGGAAGTCGTTATTTCTTGTATAAATGAACAAGGATATTGGCGGGCGTATATTCCGTTTACTCTAGGACGCTAAATAATTTATCCTTTTCTCCCTTCACCTATTTTTAATTCACAATTTACACAAGTTAATTATAGAAGCCATCGCCTGCAAAATGAAAAACTCGGCTTTTATGGGCAACCGAAATTTAAATAATAATAATAATAATAATAATAATAATAATAGATAGACATCAATAAGAGGTGCAGAGAGTTTTCATGGGCTTTATGTAGTTGTATTTAGGTTATTTACTGTCAAGAAACCAATGTCTGTAAATGAATCTCAGATCGTTTAAATAAGTAGTAATATATCTCCCTCTATAGATACCTTATACTCAGTAATCAGTGGCGTGGCCACGGGGAGGGGTGGGGGGTAAGGTGGTCACAACCCCCTATAAGGAATTTTTTGCCATACAAAATGCATGTTCTTCACTCCCTTTATCACACACACGCAGTGGCGTAGCCAAGGGGTTGGGGGATCGTAACACCCATGAGGAATTTTTCGCCGTACAAAATGTATATTCTTCCCTCCCTTATCACACACACGTATACATATAAATGAGTTGAAGTAGTCGCAACCCCTCGCCATTGAAAAATTTCTGGCTACGCCACTGTCAGTTGTATAATCGTTTCCTTAAATTTATCCGAAAAATATTTGTTATTTAATCAAAACCATAAAATGTCGTCGATTTTAGACAGTTAAAACGTGTCTATCATTGAAGTTGTATTATCGTTGAAGATAGCCAAGTCTGGAGAATTAATTTTATCATTGTTAATTGATGGAAAACTTTCTGAGGTTATCGAAAATGGTTAGCTTTTGGATGTGGCCATTTAAAAATGTTTTTTTCTGTTTAATGAAATAAGAGTATCATTGGAATAGTTGATTTAATACATATGAAACACGGTAATATATTAAAAGTCCACAACATTTCTGCTTGCATCCATCTTAGCATATACCAAGGTGTTTCAGGCCCCGCCATGGCCAAGTGAATAAGTGTGAAAATCTAGGGTTTTGGCCTACCGTGCGGCTGTCGATCTAACTCTTTGGAGTTTTGGCCGCTTTTCTCTAGATGTAACATGAATACACGTTAGAAACCCTTAAAAAATCCTCCGCCCAAGGCACTTTCTAGGCGGATACCCTCGTGTAGGTTTGCCTAAATACACAATATAATACCAGTTATCCCATTGTGTTTCATCAATGCGGCACTGTTTAAGATAGTAATTAGAAAATGTTTTCGACTGGCACGCAGTTACTTTTTATGGTAAAAACTTTAAAATGGAGAAGTATATTTTCAAATTTTAGAATGACATTTATACAAAACTTCTGTGAGAAAAATGAACTTTGAACTTTAAAAGGTCATTCATAAAAATGGCACATGTGTAAGTATAATATTCACTGAGTATTTTCAGCATTTTGCAGTTATCGAAAATGACTAAGTGGTAACTCTAGATTGTGTAAACATAAATTAAGTACTAACTACCTAAATTTAAGAAGTACTTGTACGATTCAGGATTGCTCGGGAAAAATGAGTGAAGAACTGTACATGGTTGTTAATATTTGAATATTAATATTACTCAGTTTAGATTTTAAAAGTGCTTCGGATGTTGAACATATTTGCTTTTCCTTCGATTTTTTCTATTTTTAAGGACTAAATAATAATTATTATTATTATTGTTGCTGTGATGGTTATTAATATTAGAAACGGTTAGAAACTGAAATTGAATTTAAAAAGGTGACATTCCTAGAAGCAGTTTGCAGCTTGAATGCTTAATTTTTTTTTTTTTTTTTTTTTTTTTTTGTCTCACGAGACTAATGATGTTGTTCTTACGAAGTTAGAAAATATCGACAAAGAACTTTGGAAAGTCAAAACAAAGCACTATCAAGGATTTCTTCCCAAAGAACCAATAACTATGTATGTATTATATATTAAATTTTAAGAGTAAGTAACATTAAAGAATTAAGATGATTTTAAAGTTGATTGCCCAACGTATAACTTATAATTTTTAAGCTCGTAGCAAACAATTATCATTCTTTTTTTCATATCTATATCTAATGGTATTTTGCATTCATATTTTTATACCATACTCTTTACAAAAATTGATATTCGATTTTACGAATTGCTTCGATTTAACGAACGGATTTGTGGGTCCCAATCAATTCGTTAAATCGAGGTTCGACTGTACTCATAAAAATAATCTAAGTGATTAAAAAATGATCAGACAGAAAGAAAAACACATACAAAAAAAAGAAGTTTATAAGCAGTTTGTGCATAACTCTATTACAGATTTTAAGCGCCATAGGAGCAGCAATCCACCAAAAAGTTTATTTCCAATGTCTCATTAAATATTATGTTTGAAAATGAAATTTGTTGCAAATGACTTTTCAAAGGTTGAAGTAATGCATTGGAAAACAGTAGGTCGAACAAAACAAATTCTGGAGAAGCTATAAATTATTTACAGCAAAAATACTCCACAAACAATACGTTTAATGGAGTGCCGAGCACTATAGTTCACTGATCCACAGCATGCAGTGAAGCGCAATCTAATAACCAAATAGTGGACGCAAGTACAGCCTTTACTAACTGCTTCTCTGACGAGAAAATACACAGTGTAATCCGTAGTAGCGCAGAGCAGCGTTTTGACTGACAAATCACAACTGAATCAGAACATAAATTTTTAACTAAATAAAAGCTTAGAAGATAATTGCACAGTAATTGCTAACTGCGTTGTGTTTCATTTTAAAAATTAATGAGAAAAATACCATGAAATATGAAATATTTCATCTTGTAGCCATGGGATGCGTATTGACCCAAATGTGTATGGATGTTCCTCAAAATTTTAATTTTAGGCGTTTTATAAATATGGTATTACAAACCGTTTGCGCAAAGCTCTCACAGAAATAGTGAAAATGTAATTGTAGTTTTTTAAAGAATGTTAACACACACACACACATTCTTAAGTACAGAAAACTATTTCCTGAATCGTTACACTTTTTTATTCAAGGTTCACACACATAGTTGCATATAATGTACATATAATTTATTTCTTAGATTATTTTTGAAACAAAATGTACTATTTTCGCAACCTAATATGATTGTATATTTTGGGAAGTAGAACGTTGAAGAGTTTTTATCGAGAAATTGCAACTGGCTACAAAAGTGCTTTTTTATTAAATTCTCTTTAAAGAAACGTTATAGTTTGGATAAAGTTATATAGTTATTTAATATAATTATCAGTATATTCGATTTTTACACCCATTTTTACTACGGTTCAATTGGCTATAGTCAATTGCAATTGTAAACAGAAATTGTTCTACATAAAATTTTGTTTAACTTCCATAAACGTTACAACTTAATAATAACTGTTATAGATGAATCGGTGATATAATAGTAAAATTAATCTTTATTAATGAGTATCTACAAACTATCTAGTTTACTGAGGAAATAATGTTATTCTTTTTTTACTTTTACTATTGTAAGAATTTTCAGGAAAGGATTTATGGATTAAGAATGCATTATCACAAATTGAGTTTTAAAATGCTTCTTAATCAATGAGTTTCTAATATGTTTACTACCAGAAGAAAACGCCATCTCCTTCTAAAAACGCTTCTCTTTTTACTAACCAGGTGACATTTCAGTGCATTCCCTACCACATAGTCTTATATACCGCTAAAATTTAATTCAGTTTCAACTTGAGCGTGAATTCTCCCTCTTTCTCTCTTTCTCCCTTTCTTTTTCAAGAAATGATGATAAAATGTATTTAAAAATTTCCGAAACTTCTTCATAAGTTCCGTCGGGTGCACGGAATGCAGTAAAAGTGGGTATAAAAAACGAGTTAAACTGCTGCGAAGGCTGATAAATTCATAGTATTACCTGAGCGGAGAGACACTATGATCTGCGGTTAGAAAACCCCTGAGATAACAGGGAGACCGAATTCCCAGATACGGTATACCACCCAGTAATAAATTTAAATTATATCGGACCCGCACCTTTTTTATCAGAAACTTTTCCCCCGGTTAATTTTATCTCTATGCGGTCTTATAACGATAGGAGATTCCTTTTTGAGGTTCACACAGCCCTATACTTTGCAAAGACGTAGACCCTCCTAATGAAGTGATAGCGGCGTCTAAAGATGGCTCACCACTGACTGTCATTAACCCTACGATCCCCCTCCCCCTCTCCCTTGAAAAAGGCCTCCCCCTTCTGCTATATAGAAGGATATAGAGCTTTTTCAACTTTTTTTTTTTAATATTCGTCGTACTATTGAATTGAATTTTCTCCCGTGCAGTGGCATCTCCATTTTAAATTATGACGGCATTAAATAAAGTGCGGACGGATAAATGTGGGTTATTGAAAACTGCCAACGGGCAAGACAAAAACCTATTCCCCGACTGCGGTCTAATAATAAACTGAGATTTGATCAGTGAAAAAATTGTCTTAATTGGACCCATTTGTGATCTTGCACTTTCAAATGGGGCTCTAAATTAATTCGTGTCTTTTACGATGGTGCTATTTATCACTGTAATGGATGTGAAATTAATGAATTGGGGTGAAAAATGAAGCAGTATTTTATTACCTATGTTTTATCACGGTTACTGCTAATTATGCTTAAAGGATGTTGATAAAGATAAAACTCATCATGTCAATAACGGACACAAATCTTTTATCAATTTTTCACTGCTTCGTGATCAATGTATCACATCACATCATTTCACTTGACTTCGTTTCAGAGATCAATGTTTTGCAAAGTGGAAGCATATATAGATGAAGGATAAAAGGATCTATTTTCTCAATTCGTTATGAGTTGAAAAATGCCAATTAGAACAATGTGCCTCTTTTTTTTTTTTTTTTTTTTTTGTATTTTGGAGAACTGGAGTCTAGCATGTAGTGCAAATACTTTTTTGCCATTTTTCTTTTACTTCATAATCCATTTTTTCCTACAAAGTCTGATAACGTGAATGGATTAATGATGTTTTGTTAGACAACGATGTATTATAAGGAAAAAAAAACCTTACATAAGATTTTATTATTCTTCATATTTCAGGATTGCATTTCATTTTTACTTAATATTTTAGGAGTATGAGATTAACGATTTTAAGTACAATAAATATAAAATGTTTATCTCAATTAACTTTGAATTATTCTTAAACAAGAGTGATAAATCATGTAAATCAATGAATTATTAAAACCTTCTCCATCTCAAGAATCTTGTTTATTCACATTTATTGCATAACCAATTAAAAGAATTAATATGAGTGTCAATAAAATTAAAAAAAAAAAAGCTATACATAAGTCTTAAAGGTTTTTTTTCCTTAAGAGCGGTCGTCGTCACAGGACTTATGAACAGTTCTGTTTTAAAAACAAACCAATGTTGATAAATACTCGAAAAAATTAATAATACTTCTTCACCCAATGATGAAGTATCGACTGACACTATACTGTAAAGCTACACGTCTCGTGAAACATTCATAAAAAAAAAAAAATTATAAGCACAAAAATTGTCTTCAAAAATAGCTATCAACTGGTAATTTTTCTTCGGAGTACAGCGGTATAAACCTCGATTATGTGTGCTAAGTTTGTTTTGTTTGACTTAGAACAACGTCAATAAAAATGCATTTCAAATAATTTGCCTATATCATGTTCTGCAATTTCTTCGTAATCGTTCTGGGTATATGCTACTTAACATTGTTTTCAATAATGAAAAACCTATAGTAATTATCAATAACACGCATAAATTTTGTGGCAATAGGGAAGTAGGGGTAAAATGACAAATCGAAGTCAAATATCTTTAATGTTTATTGAAAAGTGTTGAAAACACTTTACAGCGCTCATGTCAACAATAAATAGATTCAGTTTCTAATCATCAAATTCGGAATCAACGTAGTCATTGAGGCAAACCCATCAATATTATAAGTATGGAATCAGTATGAAGTAAAGATTAGTATGAAGTAAAGCATCCGAAAATTTTAAGAACTAAAAATGTTTTAGCTGTTGTTCAGCAGTTTGATAGGCGTTCTTAATGAACATTAGATCGACTCCCAGAGAATTTTAACAGATATCTAAGGTTTTACTGGATAGTTATGATAAAACTTGGCCGTTCTGATCTGCATCCAGACCAGAGTCGAAAAAATCTATACGATGACAGAAAATTTCAGGCTGTTATTTCACACTTTACATAAAATTAATGATTTTAAATGAACTTTCCAGAATCTTGCTCTTGTAACTGTGAAAGAAACATTCTTGATAGTTCATTTTTGGAACTTCTCCTTTCTCGATGTTTGGTTTTTATATTAAAAAATGACCTGAAAATCCTAAAAATTTGGCAAATTTAAATTGGAGTTAAGTTATTTATATATATATATGCACACAATATGTTGTTGTGAAATATGAAATATAGGTTGTAACGAAAGTTTTCCGCCAAATCTGCCTGAAAAACTCACTTCTAACTCCTCAGATAACTGTTTTTGAACTTTCGGTGCCAAACCTGCACAGTGTCATATGATACAACAATAGTATTTAAAGCTGTACTGTACTCATAATTCGTTGATATTTTGTAGCTGACTTTTTGCAACACAACTGGAAGTAAATGATGGTTCTAATCCTCTAGAGTGATAGTGTTATTTGAGACACCTTGTACTTAATGATAACTATATTTTTTTTACAGATTTCACACCATAGTGTTATAAAGTAAGTCTCTTTCTTCCAAATTTCTTTCGTCCAATCTCTTTCTTCAAATGCCAAAAATCGTTTGACAAAATATGAGCAAATACGCCAACGCGAACTGTGTGTTGACGATGTTTGAGGTGGCGGGAAACTTTCGTTACAACCTAATACTACCCTATTTGCGTTATTTTAGCTGGTCTCTGTATAAAATTTATTTATTTTTCTAGAATGTTTAAACATAAGCCTGTTCAACTTAACTGTGAACTGGATATGAGGGATTTGAAACTTTTTATTTGGTTAATCCTCCCTTGCAACCCAAAACTGGTCTTTCCCGATTAATTCAGAATTAATAAATTAACTCCCTCTAAACTTTTTTACCCGCTTTTATAAAAGCTGTTTCTTCAGGCGCCATCTCTCAATCGAGGACAAAATATAAATAGAAAGTTAAAGAATTCAAACACTGGAGCCAAAAACTCCGAATTTGCATTCAACTAATGCAGAAAAAAAGCAATGACGCCTTAAATAAAATTTCTTATTCTTCTCTCCTTTCGATGCATGCATTAAGTGACTATCACATACTCTTCATTAATATATTCACTGTGAGATTTTTTGCCCCTACCAAACAATGTACTTTGTTTCACGAATATTTTAACAAAAACTTTTTCGCCCGCATGCAAAATTATTAAAACGTATTCAACCTACAGAAGAAAGCAGGCAGCGACAAAATTTATAAAAAATTAACTTCGAATTATGACTCAAGTTTTGCGGCGATACAGTAAAAAATTTTCTCATTAAAATTCAATAAGCAGGCACTTTTTAAAAGTTGCAAGAACGGCAAAGTGGTGCATCGAGGATTAGCATTTTTTTATATTTTTATTACTTTTTTTTTCCTTGTACATTTTTATTTTTCGGGCCAGTATGTGCTGCCGTATAAAAGTGTGATAAGCCACTTTTTGGATCGATATTTCTAGCTTAAGATACGTTGGCAAGGACTAAAAAACAAATATTGGCCACCAGGATAGGCTCCGGACCACATAAGGGCCGCTACTAAACTACCAAGCAGCTTGCTTAAAATTAAATGCAGTGGAACCAAGGAACCTTTTTTTTTTTTTTTTTTTTTACATAGTGATCAAATAAAATAAAATAATGATAGTAAAAGCATATGGCTATGAATCTATGCATAAAACTCGATCTAGTCTGTGACGTAAAGCTGCACTGTTTTAAGTGAAAGATTACAGTTTTGTTTTTATTGAAATATAACACACAACAGATGAAACAAATTTTGTTCTTCTAGCCAGAATTATTGCTGATTAGTCGTCCTTTACCACCAAGACAGTCAAAAATAGGAAACAACATTCAGAATCTTTCTTCATATCACAATAGTAACAATTATTTACTCTGTACGTTTCTATTGAATTACAATCTTTACGGGTTTTTTTTTTTTTTCTCATTTTCTCGTATTTTATTCTTATTGATTAGTTCTACTATACAGTGTGCCCACTGAAGTCCTTTACCACCCAAATAATTTCCGAACGGCAAAAGCTGGTTAGTCATAAAAGTGGATTCTTTAATGGCCATGCGCTACGCAAAAAAAGTCTTACAGCGCTACCTGGCGGCTAAATTTGGAATTAGCGTTCTTATGTCAAAAGTGGTAGGAGGTACGGGGAAAAAGTCCACTACATTGTTGTTCAGCGCCACCGATTTATTAGGAAAAGGTATTGGGCACATTAATGTTAAAAATTGAAGGCCTAATTTCAAGACGTAAAAACGAATTATTGGTGTTTGTGTCAGCAGCTATATTGTACAACCTGCAGCGGGAATTGTAGTCCAGCGTCCATATATGTGTATTGTTTCTGACAAAAAACAGTTTCAGCATGAAGGCTTAATGTTAGGTAAGTGCAGTTTTGTAAACCAAACAAGTGTGCGTTTTATGCCTTTCATGTTGCATTATTGTGCGAATTAATGATCATCATCTGCAATTTGAGGTGTCTTTTCTTACAAAATCAATGATGTTGAACAGCTTCGTGAGTGACTTTTTTTACGTGCCTTGTCCCGTTACCAAGCATTAAGCTCTTTCCATAAGAATATAACATTCAAATTCCTAAAGTTTTGAAAATTTGTATTAAATGCAGTATGTAACATGAGTCCATTTAACAGATGGGTAAGTAGAATATACATGTTGTATTAGGCAGGCACACAGATTCAGTTTCGTGTTATGCATAATATTCTCACTGTGAAATATTCGTGCCTAATATACAAGGTGTCTCAAAAAAGGTGGGGACATGCTATAATTCTTTACTTGCTAGAGATAAGTCGGCAATGCAAATTGAAAAAATATTCAAAATATGGTAAGAGAAAAAAGACTACGTTATAAAAAAAAAAATGCCTATCGTTATTTTTCGCAGTTACACATGTTAAATTTGCATACGATCGCAGCAGAAAAAAATTCCCAGAATGTGCCCCATACACTAAAGCGATGATGCACAAAATTTCAGCTTTTCATGATAAAAACCTCTCGGGGATATTTTTAAACAAAGATGATCGAGAGCTATACATGGCTTGAATCTAAACGCTTATTGCTAGGGTGAATGTTTTTTTATTTTATCTATTTTTTATTTTATTTTTTAATTTCTGTAAGATCGGTGAAATGCGATCACCCGACGTGATTTTTTATCTCCGAGAGCCATTGAAAAGTGGTCTAAGTCAGCGTATACTTATCTTCATATCTCTGACACTTTTTAGGATATAATTCTCAAATTTTGTGCATTAGTTCATTAGTGTAAGAGACGCATTTTACTAATTGGGATATTTTTTTTGTAAGGCGGTCGTAACACTTAAAAAATGCTACTTTTTATTAAATAAAGTGGAGGAATTGTTATCTTGTCATAGTCTTTTTTACTACCTCATTTTGACCGTTTTTTCGCCTCACCATGGCACAATGGTTATATCACTGGAAATGGTAGACGGGCAAAGTGTGGAGGTCCCGGGTTTGGGTCCCATCGCGCGTCCGTCGACCAAACCGTTCGGAGTTTTCCGTGGTTTTCTCCGAAACTTAGCGTAAATACGGGTTAGGATCCCTTAGAAAGACCTCCACGGAGGGCACCCCACTCTTCGACCTAGAGCCCACTCGGAGCTAATCGGTCGTAATCCCACAAACAAACAAACAAAATTGACCGTTTTTTCAATTTACATTGCCCGCTTATCTCTAATAGATAAAGACTTAAAGCGTGTTACCACCTTTTTGGGTTACCCTGTATATACATTTAAGTATAAATATATATATATTTTTTTTAATTCAGTTTTCTGAAACTGACAGAATCCTTTTTAATTAAATTCGTTTATGCTTGTTAAAGAAAATTTTTGTGATTTATATTTTACATTTTCTGCCATTAGTGATAACTATATTTAATTATTTTCTGTTTCCAGTGTAGTCAAAATATAACACACGGGTTGGATCTGAATACTTAACGAAATCTTTGACAGTTATAAATAAGAATATATGAGAAATTAGGACATAATAAGAGGTATATGATATCTAAGAATAAATTAAAAGAACATTGCAAAAATGCCTCCGATTAATTTACGCGAAAACAAACAAACAAAAATAACCCTGTATAATAAAGCAACTAATCAAGTGAGTTCAACTTTTGGCTTAAATTTCGTTCTAACTCAAATAAAATCTCGGGCTGCAAGAAGATTTTGGTTACACGTCTGTTGGGCTTGGGACTGGACTTCCAGACAGGCCCCGACTGGGCAGGTCCGGGGATAATAATATATAAGAAAAAGACATAATAAGACGTATATGATATATAAGAATAAGAATAAATAAAAGAACATTGCAAAAATGCCTCCGATTCATTTATGCGAAGACAAACTTAAATAACCGTCTGTAATAAAGCGACTAATCAAGTGGGTTCAACTTTTAACTTACATTTTGAGATTTCTTTCTAACTCATTTAAAATCTCTCCGGCTACAGGAAGATTATTGGCTACACCTCTGTTCGGCTTGGGACTTCCAGACAGACCTGGACTGGCCAAATCGGATGGTCCGCGATTGCCGAGGGCCCCCAGTCCAAAGGGGACCCGTAGCGCCTCCCTCAAAATGGATACACTGCTTTATAATTAGAGTAATTTGATATATATCAGAGCAACTGGATTAATTATTCCCAGTGATATTACGCCTTTACACAAAGGCGTAGGAGATGACCCCACAAAGACGGGGCCCCCAAAGAGTCCGGGGTACCAACAGCTTTAAAATAATTAAATGTGTGTGTGGTTTTTTTTTTTTTTTTTCGTATGTAAGCCTATTTTTCAAATATGTTTTATAACATTCTGTTCACTCCAAATTCCCCAATAAGGGCCCCACTTCATTCTCTGCCGAGTGTCCCCAAAGCTGTCAGTCCGGTACTGCTTCCAGATGATCCCGAGCGTAGCTCTAGTATCCACTTCACTTCATAGCTCTAGTTTCACTTGAATGTCCCAGAACATTGGATTGATATTGTTTCTAAGAGAAATAAAGTGATAAAACCTCGAATCCTTTTTTATTTCATACTCAGTACCTGTGGATTGTAAAATTGTCTCACGTTATTATTAAAAATTGCACATGCTTAGCAGAGACGTAGTCGGGGGATAAAGGGAGCAAATGAATTCCCCCCTTTTGTTGATTTTTATAGTTATATTAAAAGGAGAACTGTAAAAATCGACAGCCTAGAAACTCGTCAAAAAATTAACAAAGGTTTAAACTACTCTTTATTGTTGCAAAGACGCAGCGACAGAATTAGTATTTTTTGCATTGCTTCTATGAATTGGTCTTTGAATAATGTGTGAATCCCATCATACATAGAATTGTATTATAATATGTTACACATTTTCCTTTATTCTCTAGTAATTTATAGTATAGTCAAATAAGACTTTTAAAAATATAGTTTGGTATACCATAAAAAACGTTAAAATTATTACTAAGAATCATGTGCCATGGTAATCAAAGACTAATATAAGTTACATAGCTTATAGCCAATCTAGTGTATAAAGATTTCATTCATTTTAAATATATTCTATTTTAATATATTCTAAATTTAATTATTAAAAAAATAATTGTTTGCCTTGGCTTGTCTGACTGGCATGAATTCAGTACCTTAAATTTTGGTTAATTTAGGTATTTCACATTAACTGCACTTTGTGCCTAAATACCAACAAATAAGTCGCTTAATTAATATTACCAAATTATTTATTGAATTTCGTATGTGCTATTCAAAGCGCCTCTTTGTTGAATTCGATTATATATGCTCTGTATACTTGTTATTTCTGCTTCTTTGAAAAACATTCGTTTAACTTATTTTTAGTAAGAATCACTGAATCGTATTAAGTCTTGAACAGCTAGTATGATGTCACGTGAATTTTCGACCGCACGTCATTTACCATAATTACTCATCTTCCTTTGGTTAAGAGCACGTATTAAAAAACGATGAAGAATCGAGACGTTGATACGAATTAAGTAAATGCTGTAAGATATAATTTTTTAACGGAGATTAAAGTATGATTTATAATATTTCCGGGTCTCTCTCTACTCTAAGCTCGCACACTAAGGTTCTGCGAGAAAGCAGCACAGAGCACACAAAATGTAATCTCCGCCTTTGTGCATTAACACATTTTACCAAGGATCTCCCAGACATAAATTTTGAACTGCCGGAAAATACAGAACATAGAAGGCTATACAGCGATTTGTAGCCATACCAAGATATCGTATGTTCCAGCAAGTACAGACTGAATGAAAAGTACACTTCAGTGCTTAAATGCAATCTTAAGGCTTTTTCACTTAAATGGAACTTTTGCACAGTTTTTTAAGAAATTTAAATGAGCTAGAGACTCGGAAAATTTTAGAATGTCTCTTTACAAGCTGCACTGTGAACTTACATTGAGAATGAACTTATAAGAGCAATTTCCCGATATTTCCATAAACGGGTAAATCTTCGGCCTATTTCTGAAGGTAATTTTTGTGCTTATGAAGTTTTTCTGAAAGTTGTACGAGACATACAGCTTTATTGTTAACGTCAGTCCATAGCGCATAGGGTGAAGAAGCATTATTAATTTTTTCGAGTGTTTAACGTCATTGGTTTGCTTTTAAAGCTGTTCATAATTTCTGTGACGACGATCACTCTTCAGGTAGAACACCATTAAAAAGTGCACTCTAGTGCCTTAATTCCAACCATAATAATTTGATACAAATTTTTTTTCTGAAAATGGTAGACGGTCGAGGTGTGAAGGTCCCGGGTTCGGGTCCCATCACGCTGCTGTCGATCTAACGGTCTGGAGTTTTGGTAGGTTTTCTCCAGATGTAACGTGAATACGCGTTAGAAACCCTTAGAAAGTCCTTCTATCAAGGCACCCCCCCCCCTCCTAGGCAGATACCCCACGTGCAGGTTTGCCTTAACACACAACACACAACACACTTTTTTTTTCCATTTGATTATAGAAAATTTCAAAATTATGTTAGATTAATAAATAAAATATCCAAACTAGAATTTTAAAAAATCACTTTAACTTTTTTAAATATTAAAATTCATCATCCCAGTAAAAAAATCTACTGTCTTTGACTCCAATTATCTTTCCAGTTAGAATCAATGCTCTCGGTATGGCCATATTTACACCAACCCTCCCTCCAATAACTGAAAGACTGATAAATTTTTAAAAACCTTTTATAGTAGCTTATTCAAAATGTAACGCTCTTCAAAGTGGAAGAGTGCTTTCAATATGCAATTTTAAGTGATTAAGTTTGGGAATACTTTTATCTTAATTGTTTCTCTAAAAAGAGGACGATTGTTACTATTATTATTATTATTATTGATGTGTTTAAACTGAAATATTTAATCTATTTCGTAATAATGTATTCACAATGCGTTTCATTCAGTAGATGTATACGCATAAGACATATATTTTTGAAGAATTCGCCAGTAGTCTGATGCGAAAATTTTGCTTATTTTTATGTAAGAATTTTTTACCAAACGGTAATTAATTTGTTTGTTTCACAGCTATCGTTAGAAGTAACATATCGTGTATTTATCACATAAATTTTTCGTTTTATTTTATATTTTTTAAATTTGAATATGCCTTAGGAGATGTAACAACTCTCCTTGTAGTAAATTAACATTTTTCCCCCCCAAGAACATTTTAATATTGTCTTTTCATTCGCAAAAATATTCATATTTCATCCCTAAAGAAATAGAAGTAACCACCTGGAGCACTCCCTCTTCCCCCCTTAATCCCTCTTTTAAAACTTATAAATTTTTCCTTCGTTTTAAAATAAATACTAAACTGTAAAAGTCTCTCCTCATTTTTTCAACATTCAGAGAAAGTTTACCTTCATAAAACGTTGTAGCCTTATACCAATAGATGGCGCTAATTTCCTCATTGTCAAACTTTTGGAAGAGAAAATACAAGATGAAGACAAAAGTGAATATAACTCCATCTAGTGATGAGCTCAGCAATTTCTCTCGTACATTTTGAACGGTAAAAAGTCGCGAAAAAATCTCCGCATTAAAATATTTAGGCTTCTTGTTAGCTGACTATAATCTCTGGAACAATCCTTTATTTAAACGTTAATATGCGGACGAGATGTTGTCACAATGATTTATTATGGATTTGCATGTAATGGATAACATTGTTCACTGTGTGCGTAGCGTCAAGGGGTTACATATTACATAGATAATAACAACGTAATTAATTACGGAGTAACCTGTAACCTCTCATCCTTTTCTTAGTGAATCAACAAGCGTGTAAAATACTTTTAACTTGAATTTTTTTTTCTCCTTAAGAATTATGACATGCATAATTAATAAACATGAGATTTACAAAGTAAAATTCATCATTCAGAAACTATGACAGCGTTTTCTTGCATTGTGTTTAAATGCTTGGCTGCTCTACAGCTCTAATTTATCACTGAAATAGATTATTATTAACAAACATACATACTGCTTTCAGGGTTTGTATGTCTATTCAGAAAAAGTAAATAAATAATAAATTGTCAGTAGGGATGGACGGGAGACGATTTTTTGCGAGACGAGACAGAGATTTTTAACATTACGATATAAAGATTTTGCGAGACGAGACGAAGCTTTTAGGCAGTTTTGCGAGACGCCAATTTTCCGTCTCGTGTCTATCCCTAATTGTCAGATTTTGCTTTTCCGTATGCTGATTCGTTTATTCGTCTATTCTATTTAACTCAATGAACCCCCCCCCCCTAAAAAAAGTTATTGAATTAAATCTACATAGTATATAATTCTTTTCAGAGCTTTAACCTGCAGTTCTCTTTCAGATCAAATCTCTTTCAGATCAGAAAGTACAAAGCATGCCCGCATTCAAAGGAAAACAAGAGAATAAAAAGCTCGACCCTTAATATAGTATATTATTAAAAATCGCTCAAATCAAGGCACAGGAAGGCATATGCCGAAAATAATTATAACGAATTTAGTTTGCATCTATTTCAATCACGCATGCAGTGTCTACAGTTAGTAAATAGCCAGGTGAATAGCAAAAGACGCAAAAAGGAGACACTTTGTCTGGCCGAAAAAAAAACCGAATTAGTTATTTTTTTAACTTTCTTATTAACTACATTAAATACTCATTTAGGTGCATTCACATGTGCTGTCATCTGTCTTTTCTCGAACACTCATCAGTGTATATGAAGAAAATTTTTATTTTAGAATCTTTGCTTTGAAGCTTCATTCTAAGATTCGAGCAATAACGTCATAAAGTATATTTATGTATAATAATCAGTGAATTCATTTTTCATGTTATCATCTTGAAGCTTTGCATTTTAAAAGTTTTAAATATCTTAGAAAGTTTGCCTGACACTCCCTCATGAAACCGATACTGATACTGCTTGATCCGCTCCCTCATAAAAGTAAATAGAATTTAATAAATACGCACGCATTCTGAGAAAGAGAGAAAATAAAAAGTTATGACCTGAAAAAACCTACCTTGAACAAACTCTTTATTAAACGAAAACCAAGCAATAAACCTGAACTTTCAGGAGGAAAAAAATTCTAAACAATAAAAATCGTCTTACAAATTGGTCCAAGGGTTTATAATTTTAAGGAAATATTGCAAAGAACACGCTGTGTGTTTGAAAAATGATCATGAAACTTTCAAAACTATAAGGTTTACAGCTTGCAAGAAGGCATAGTACATGTTGTGAAAAGACATTCTGAATTTTTTCTGAGTGAGCAAGCCATGGATATAAAGTTCACGCAAGTGACTTGTACAACTATAATCTATGTTCTCTTTCAATCCTATTTTCAAAATAGAAAGAATATAGATTGCAATTCTTATAAATTTATTAAATAAATTATCTATTTTTTTATTTTTCTCTTTATTATTATTATTATTTTATTTATTTATTTATTGAGATGCGAAAAAATCAGCCAGCTTAAAACTGTATACAAATATTGCTTTTTAAGGCTGTTCAACTTCGGACCTTAACACTTCGGACGTGTACCATTTTCAGTGACTTAACCACTGTGCCATGGTGAGGCTTAAGAATTAAATAAACGCTTTTACATTTTGGATTTTTTTTTTCATGGATTTCAAGATCGCTGCAAATTTTCCACTTGGTGTATACTTACCTGACCGGAATTAGTGGTATTTTTCAATTCTTTTTAGGAATAATTGAAGTTAACATTTGGGTAGTTCATGTTTCCATTATATATTGAAATATAACATATACGGGAAATCTGATCATTTTTATTATGTTTCCTATCGCATTAAGGCTGTTCCATTCGAAAATCATGCAACTTTTGAACAGCTTTAAAAAAATTAATTGCTAGGGAGACTCGAAAAAATTTAGAACGTCTCTTAACAAGTTTTACTGTGAACTAACACAAATAATAAACCTATAGGAGCGGGGCTAAGGCACACTCAGAAAAAAAATGCGAAAGTTACAGAATTTCGCGATATTTCAAAAACGGGTAACTCCTTGACCCGTTTTTGAAGGCAATTTTTTTTCTTGTGATTTTTTTCAATTTTTTCTGAAAGTTGTATGATACATACAGATTTACTGTTAGTGTCAATCCATAGTTCATTGTGCAAAGAATCATTATTTATTCTTTTTCGAGTGTTTAATATCATTGGTTTTTTTTTTTAAACTCTTCAAAAGTCCTCTAACCGAAATCGCTCTTCAGGTAGAACACCCTTAAGGTATAAGTACACAAAAACATTACCGAGGGAGCAGGGGGAAGGGGTGTATAGATAGGCATTTTAACGATAGCCCATAAATATCTCAGAAAGGTAAAAAGTGTATGGACTTATACCGAAGCTCCGTGCTATTACGTTTCCCTAAATGTAATTGAAAAGTTTTCTTAACCAAAAATTTATACATGATATTGATTTACTTTTATATAATAAGTATAGAATTTATACAGATGTAATGTTTTACTGTTTTATTTAAATGAAATAAACAGTAATTCGCAAACGATGCAGCGTATAATTAGTATTAGGTAACTCAAAAAGACAAGGAATCAGCTGTAAGGATTTCAGAAATGCGATTATGATATACATACAAACTTTCGATAACACGGAAAATAAAATTTTGTGTCTTTTATATTAATCCTAGCATTACAGTATTTTTCAGGAATAGATTTGAAACGAGACGAGTCAGCGATTTGCAGTTGCTATGCTAGGCGAGACAGGCCTCTATCCAGACTTCGTGTAATCGAAATCGATTATAATCGGTTACACTTTTTGTGTAATCATAATCTAGTCAAAATCTAGAAATTTAGTTTCGCAAGTAATCTAATCTAATCGTAATCTGAAAACTTAAATCCCGGTGTAGTCGTAATCTAGAAAAATACATTTCTAGATTATGGTTAAATAATCGTAACATAGTCGTAATCTAAGCATCCATTTTGTAATCGTAATCGCTCGAGACGATTACAGGATTACATTCACCCAGTTTTAGTTTTTACGTCAAATGAAGATAACACAAAAAACTCAATTAAACTGTGTGTGAAGTCTTCTGTCTAAACTTCTCGGGACTGCTGCGACAGTCGATTCAAAATGCTGAAAAAATCTTGAACACCATTTTAACATGTTTATTCACACTGTTACAAAAACGTAAAGTGAAAAATTATGCTTTCTGCGGGCAGCGTTGTTTCCTCTCGTCGGTACTCTCTAGACTCAGGAAGACATTCTGAGATATGTGGAAGGGGATTCAACGCTGGAGTCAGAAAGGAGAAAATCTAAGCTGTTATATTATTGCAAGGCATTGATTAAACAGGTTAAACTTGTATTCAAGGATCCTTTTATGTGTGTGAGTGTTTTTTACAAAGCTTTAATTATTTTACCTTCTAACACCAGTTTCTTTTGAGTCTATTTGTTAATTAGTTCTGTCCTCAGCCTAAAAATTGTGCAATTAAAAAAAATTGAATGTTCAAAAAAAAAATATTTTGCAATCGTAATTTAAGCGTGATCTCATCATGTGTAATCGAAAGTTTTTATTGCTTTGATTATTGTAATCTAACCGTAATCGACAAAGTTAATATTTTGGATTACCGTAATCTAATCTAATCGAAAAAATAAATATTTGGGATTACCGTAATCTAATCGTAATCTCCATCTGAAAAAGAAAAGTAATCGTAATCGATTACGTACCCGCATAATCTTTTTGAAGTCTGTCTCTTTCGCATCGCAATACTATATAGGAATTTTGCGAGAAAATACAAAACCTTGCGGTTGTTTTATGAGACTAGTCGGTACTATTCTTCGTTTCGAGTTCCCATCCTAAGTGTGTTTTATTAAATACATTCAAAAATAGTGCAGGTCTTCAGTATTTACATTTACATGGGGATTTCATCCTTTAAGGTTTTTAATTAAAAACTTGTGAAATTATTAAGAAAATAGAGGTATTCTCACAGGGTTTTTTTTAAGTGAGGAAACCGTCATCTAAGCATCTAAATATGTTCTCAAAACATGGATGCGTACAACGTAAAACCTGACTTAAACACGCTCTTTATTAAGTTGAAACTTCATTTAAGCCGCCCAGGTGGTGTAATGGCTAAAGAGCCATTTTATCACGCCTAAATTTCGGGGTTCGAATCCCGGCTTGGGCATGGGTGTTAGCCCGTTCCTTCATAAGCGGTAACGCTGGCCGCCCTTGAGTGCTCTCATGATAAAATGACCAGTAATTCGGGCCTTAGTAGTGGCGAATGCTTGAAGAGCAAGTGCCTGCCCTTTGAAAAATAAAAAACCATTTAAATTGAAATAATCTATTCCGTTAAGTAACACATTTGTTCCACTTAAACCTGCTTTTAGCAGAAAATGTTTCTATCCCTTGTGAGTCAGTTGTCGATTCATTTTTTTCGCGTTATATACAGTTTTTAAGTATTTATTTGAAAGTCAAGCAACAGCACATTTCCATCTTATTGGTCTAAATTACGAAATGCACCTGTTGTACATCCAACTCTTCAATCTGTTGAATGTTTGAAATAGATAGACAAGGAATTAAATTAAATACACGGAAATATTTCAACTATTAAAAGCAGTCCAATAAAGCACCCAACATTCAAACACTATTTCTAAAGAGAGAGTGACCAAACATACTGTGAATGAAGAAAAAAAAAATTATGTGAACGCTTCATAATGGAATGACTAATAGCCCGCCACAAGTCAGCCCTGCTCTGACCCAGTGGCATCAGGCCAGGGCTACGATAACGTTTCTATCTGGCCTTGCTGTCGAGGCTTCCGTCCGCGAACTGAGGGTTATAAATTTTGCAGTGGCAAATGATAAACTGACTCCCAAAAGGAGTTCGAGTCTTGTGTTTGTAGAATGCAGGCACAAAAGCCATTCGTCACTTCTCTGTGTGTGTGTGGAACACTTTGCTTTCGAGAGAAAAAAGCAACGGGGGTGATGTTTTACTTTAAAGAATTTCAGAGACGGCTCATTTTTTATATTAAAAAATGGATTTCTCTGGCTTTTGTGTGTGATTTTCAAGAGAACTCGCATTTGCGCATCGGACGATAGCGTTTTCCGGTTTCTACTATTCACCTGGAGATAACTTTTTTTCTTTTAGGTACGTTGCTTTTCGGGAATGTTTTCCGGGTGTGACGAACATATTCATTTCCGGGTATGAAGAATCTGTGGTGGGGTTGTCCTGAAACATGTACGGGGGGAAAACGTGAGGTCAGCGAAATTAATCAAGTGACTGAATTAAAAAGCGGGAAACACTTCTTTGCTCAGTTAATAAACGATTGGCTGAGGTCATTCTTCTGGAAAGAGGACTCGTATCACTGGACTCTAGAGTGTAGTTTAAAAAATCTTGAAAAAAAAAATTGATTTTTATATTCTCTCAAGCTGCATTACTCATTCTGTATTTGACTTTAATTAACCCTGTTTAACAGAACGTGAAGAAACTATAAGAGTAAAATGTTTTTAACCCTTTACTTGGCAAGATTATTTTTTTCAGAAGTATTGATTAATTATAGTTTATACATGTTCTTGCGTGTTCATTGGTGACGGAAATAATAATAATAATAATAATAAACATGGATTTGTTAAATTAAGTTTTATTGAGCGTATCACATAACACTCTGCCAGACTTAAAACAATCCTGGTACGATCGTAAGTGCAACGTATCAAATTATACACTGCTGTAAGAATAGGGTTAACACAGAGTCGAGATTTTTAAAAATGCAATACAGTTATCAATTGTGTTTTGTTAAAGAATAATTCAAAGTTTGGAGGTAACATTTTAATCATATATTTCATGGATTTAGTAGATATTTTAGCGAAGATTTTTGTAGTTTATTTTCAAATAATCTACAAAAATCTTCGTTTGTAATCTAAGTTTTATTTAATTCTGTAAATCTTTATCAGATAAGATAAGATAAGAGTTATTTTCAAATATTTAGCGCTCACAATACTAAACACGTCAGACAAGTGGTGTAGCTATGGAGGGGGTGGGGGGTGACCCCCCCCCATGCGGAATTTTTTTTTCATACAAAATGAATTTTTTCACTCTCACACACACAGCATATATATACATATATATAAGTTGCAGTAGTCGTAATCCCTCCCATGAAAATTTTCTCGCTACGCCACTGCGTCAGACTGATCACGTGCGCTGTCAAAATAACAATGTGACCTGTAAGTGATATCGCATTTCTTCTGGATAAGTCTCTCTTTAAAAGCTGGTTTCCAGTTTATACACCGTAATTTGTATTAATAATGCTCCCTTATTATATATATATATATATTTTTTTTTTCCTCCGGAGTTTCTTCCGAAAAGTTTACGGAGGTTTTCGTTTTATACGAATTCCGTTTTAGACAGATTTTATTTTACAAGCTGATGCATTTTGGAGAAATCTTCGAACCAGACCCAGATGGTTCATTTCTGGACATTTTCAAGGCTAGTGTTTAAAGGCCTCCGCAGACTAATATTATTCATCGTTGACAAAAATGCCACACCAAATTTTTCTATTCCGTAGAACGTTTTGAAAGGAAGTTGGTAGTAGGCTAGTTGGTAGATAATTCAGGGTCAATAGAAATACGCGATTTAAATGTTGCGAATTAATTTTGGGTTCAATTCAAAATTCAAATCGCCCTTCCCCCAAAAGGCTCCTGTGATTGATTATTGATTGTTATGCGATTTTACACCGATAAGATTAAAATATTAAGATTGTACATAGGAACTCGCTGTTGAGAAGGAAAAGTTTTCGATGTGTGAAGGAAGGAATATGGTTTATATTAGTTTATAAATAAACGAAGTTTCAGCACAGCGTAAAAATCTAAAAGCTCATGCTAACTAATGTTAAAATTTCAGGGTGTTGGAGAAGGACACACGATGTTATTCCCCACTGCCTGCGCCCCTGAGTATTGTACAATACAGTCGATACCGCTTGATAGAATATCGGTTAAAAGATGATCCTGCCCTGATCCCTGTAATACATTTTTAATGTGCCAAACCTTTTGTAAGTAGTCGATGTGATACCGGATAATGGAATATCCCGCTTATAATTCTTCGTGGCAAATTTGCTATTCCATTAAGCTGGCTTAACTGTACTTATAGTGAATATCCGATACTGGAAGGGTTTTTTCCTTTCACTAAACATTTTTTACTATATATGATGAAGATGAGTTGTTAAAATTCGAAAAATGTAGAGGAGTGAGCTTATTTCGAAATACTTTTTGCATTTTTCTTGTTCTCTGGCCGGTTTTATGGAACAAGGGAACTAATAGAATATCCAGCTTATTAGAGTGATTTTTCGTGAAAAATTTGCTATCCCATTAAACACGCTTAACTGTACTTAGGATGAATATTCGATACTTGAAGGGTTTTTCCCTTCCGCCAAACATTTTTTAATATACAATGAAGATGAGTTGTTAATATACAATAAAAATATAGAGGAATGAGCCTATTTCGAAATAAATTTTGCATTTTTCTTGTGGGCCCGGTTTATCCTGCCCAAACTTTTTAATCGGTCCCCATCCCTACTTTAGATAAGGAAAGTGAATGCCATATTTACGAATATTGAAAGAAAAAAAAAGAAAAACCTCATCGCCAGTCGGAAAGGAATAAAGTATCGCGAGAGAAAAGTCAGTGAAGTCTTCACAATGAAATGACGAATCGCAACCACAAGTCATTCCGGCACTGACCCAGTGGCACTAGGCCAGGACAACGATAACGTTTCTATCTGTGCACGTTGTCGACACTTCCGCCTGCGACCCTTGGGATATAAATTTTGTCGTCGAAATGATAAACGGATTCAACTAAAGGGCTCCGCATCTGCCGTTTGTTGAATGTTTGGAATAGAATCATTCTTCACTTAGTGTATATATGTAATACTTTGTCAGGACGGAGAGCTGAAAGGATTTATTCGGCAAGAAAGGGTGTAGCATTAGATCAGATGTTGAATAATAACTCGCAGGAGCTACGTATTTATTAGTGGTCGGTCGGGAATATCTATAGGCAGTTGTTCGATTTACTTCGGCGGCGCAGATTAGAATGCTTTGTTGAAACAGAAAAATTTCCGACGATATTTTGAACGAATATTTTTTTTTTTTTTTTCTTCAGATAACCGATCATTTTGTTTATCCATCAAAATTATTATTTTAATTTTTCTTGAATTAAACCTTTTTTTTTTAACTTTCGTGCGAGTCTATCTTCAAGAGGTACATTTATTATTGAAAGAGTTTCCAAACTGTTATTTTGAATATCGCTGAATAAGAACTCACTTTTGAACGAATTTTGAACGGTGTCAATGCGTACTTAAAAAAAAAAAAAAATCAGGGTCAAATTTGAACTCTGATTGTGCCGGGACATAATTTATAACCTGGTCCCTTCATTTAAGAGCAAGAGAAATAAATAAAAATGTGTTTAGGGCGTAGCATTACTATTAACATGTATTAATTTACCGACTGTAAATTTTAGTATTAGTGATATATCGTTATTAACTATTGTGCAAAATAAATTCACGGAGCTCTACAGAAATGTTTCAAACCTACACAAAGCATTCTTTTCCTTGTTAGAACTCAGTACTTGTATAACGTTCACTTTCACAATTTATTTATGAAGAGTAGTTTACTGTATCGTGTGTATATTTTCAAAACGCAAATTTTGCATTTAATTTCCAGTCAATTTGCTTTACAGTAATGTATTGTGTAAAATATCTAACATGCGAGAGTCTCTTATATTCATCAATTCAAAACTCACTAATTGTATTTTTCAAATATTGATATATAAAACTCATTAATAAGTAACTAAAACAATAAAAATGTTCCCCAAAATTTCCCTGCATTTATACGATGGTTACAAACTAACAAAGAGTTATTATTCTAACCAAGTTTCTTCACGGATTTTTTTCCCTTCAACAAAATGCATTATTCAAATCTACCGACATCTGACATCAGAAATTTTCCTATAAGATGTATAGTTTAAAAAGCATTACTAAGATTAAAAAAGCAAAGTAATCTTTACTTTATTGTGAGATTAATAAATTACTGGATGGTCAGAGATTAGAGATTAAAGATTTTTCGGTTAAAATGCTTATACTTAAAAAAAAATTATTAAATATCTATAAAAATTTTTGTAACTACAGTTATTTAAAAAAAAATACAAAGGTTTATCATTTTTGATTAAATCTGTTTTTAGAATACGTGAATGTTTGTAAAATTTTGCGATAATAACGCACTATTTATTAACGGTGTAGCTCGAAAAAATCATGTGATTTTAGTACATAAGTACAAATAAACAAATTATGCCAGGCACTTCAAAATTTTGAAACTGTCTCTTTACAAGCTGTACTACATACTGAAATAAACGATAAATCGGTATCAGCTTGAAAACTTTTAGAAAAAATTCTTAAAAATCGGAAATTTTCGCAAAACGTGTCACTCTTCGAAAAATCTTGCAGCTCAGAGCCATGTTTAAGAATTTTTTCTGAAAATTTCACAAAAGCCACAGTTTTTTTGCCTATTATATTGTGTAAAGCAGCTTTGCTTATGAAGAATCATTTAAAATTTTTTGGAGACGCTGGTGCTATTAGTTTATTTCAATTTGTGTACCAAGACTAAAAACAGAGGGGTATTTTTTTCGACATACACCCTTAATATATATAATAAATGAAGCTTGTTTTTTTCTTTTTTCCCCAATGTCACTGCACTGGCACATAAGCTTTTCCCGAGAGGTCGCTGAATAAGCTTGTCGTTTGTGAGTGGACACCCAATAGGTGGCCATTACTACTCTAGCTGAAGAATTTTAGTGTTATTACAATATTCCTCGGGGCTTTATAATCGCATTTGCCCGAGTACCTCAGATTGGTAGGACCCCCAAATTGCTCATAAAACATTACTCTACCAATAGTTTGAATTTTTTCGGAAAACATTTATTCATATGTCGGAGATTTGTGTCGAATTTTAAATTAATTTAGAAATTATGATTTTTTTCATTGTTTACTAAAATACTGATATTTTTGATTACATTTTATCGCTTACACTGTCCCGCAGTGGTCTGGGCGCTAAACTCCGTTCCCATAAGAACACGGCAAGTGAAGCAGCATCCGGCTTGACCAGTGCTTGGGAGGGTCATCGCCCTCTCGGCTCGTCCGCTGTGGAACCGAGTACGCTAATGGGAGCTGGTGCACGTAAAATCCGTCTTGGCTCCAAAGTCCTCCAAGTTGTTAAACGATACCTCTGGGGGTACCGATTTCAGGTGGTAGTTGGTCACTCATCTGGAATCGGTTCAAAATTAGGGACCAACAAGTATAAGTCCAACCCCCTCGGGTGCACTGGCACCCCTCTTTCCATGGTCTATCCATGGACACAACAACAACATCGCTCACACTTCATATTTATAAAAACTGACCTATTATTCGAGGACTTCATGGTTTATCAGTGTATAATATATGGTTATGAATTTTTCTATCATGCTAAGTATCGAGTTTATTGTTGTCAAAATTTTGTAAAAGTTAGTTTTCAATGCTTAAAGCTCTTGTATAACAGTTAATGTGCGTTTGCAGGACACTTGTGTTGTACAATAAATGTCATAATGACATTTTTATTTATGTAACATGACCATTCTTGAAATTTTGGGGCATTTTTGTGCAATCAGAGCCGGTTATTAGATCCAAACTGATCGCATCCCAATGTGGTCCAATTAACTGGAATCGAATGAATATGATTTTAGAAAATTTATTAATTTATCGCTGTATTTTCTGTAGAAGGGGGCCCCCAAAATGTCTGTAGTCCCGGGGCCCCATGATGTCATAATCAGAACCTGCCTATGCTCCAATCTCCTTGTCTTCTCTTCTCTCGCTTCCTATCTCTGTAAAATATCAATTAACGTATAAAAGTTAATTTGTTTTTTTTTTAAAAGAACTTTCCAAATAGTTTATGGAAAGGTAAATTAAATAAAAATCTCTGGTTCGTTGAAACTAGACACGACAGTTTAACATAATTCAAAGTAAAATGTCATTTTTAAGAATTTTCTATGAAATTAGCAGCATGAGAGAAAAAGTATGAAGGAAAAAAGCCGATATAAACGATACTTTTTAAAACCTGCGTTTTTAGTTTTCTTATCTGTAATTATTTTTCTTTTTATTTGCAAGTACATTTTCAATTTAAAATTACTTGCAGGAAAATGTTATTGAAAAACATATTTTTTAAAAATAAAGTCAGACCTCTACAAAATTTTCTCAAGTGTCTACCTCCTATTCTGTTGGCTCGGTTTGCGTTTACACTTTCTTAACAGAATAAAAACGTTTAACTTAAGATACTTTTTTTTCTATAATCAATTCTAATTCTATTATTAACTTCTGTTATTGATTGCAACTTATTTTCATACTCAACTAAATTTCTTATTATGAAAATGTTAAAATTAGTCTCTGCTCTCTATTTACTTTTATTGATCAACTAAGAACAATAATAAGAAAGAAAAAAGCATAAATTTATTCAGTGTACCATTTTCTTAAATCGAAAGAAATTTTAACAACTAATAAAGTCTATATAGAGTAGATCACATGTATATGCATCAATATAAAAGATTGATCCATTATTCTACAAGAATTTCTGACGAGCGATGCAATTTTTAATTACGGTGACAGCAAAAGATTACTACATGGATTTGCCTTTACGCTATCATTTAGTAATTAGAAAGGGTAACATTTTAAAGGGAAGACATGTTATTATTCAGTCATTAAACATGAATTTAATAATACATAAAATAGCATAACGGAAGTTTATTTCGTGTGCTAAAATGCAATGCAGTTTTAGAGAGGTTGAAATATTATAATTTATGAGTTAGTAAAGCTCCCAAGGATTTTTTCTCTCCTGAAAATAGTACATTATTAGTAATACGTGTCAAAAAGTTCTATATAGGCTTACTTAAAAAAAAAAAGTGGGGATCCTCATTACAAATGTTAACAGAATATTGGCTTGTGAGAGCTAAAATAGACGAAATTATAATAGCCAAACACTGATTTTTACTCGTTTTCTTTTAAAGTTCTAAATTTTAGGGGAAAAAATTCACATTGTGCTTAATTTATCTTTTCGCAATTTAAAAATTGTCCCTCAATTAATTGGCGATAATTAATAAAATCTTTAAAGTCGAAAAACACTGTGAATATTACATTTACACATGTAACTTCTTTCTTTTTCTTTTCTGTGAATTACATTTCGGATTTTATTTTTCTTGGACTGTTTGTATACAGGATAGCCCTAAAAGTTATTTTTTGCGATTTTTTAAAAATATATATACCCTAATTATTATTATTATTATTATTATTATGAGTGGGGGGGGCTGAAAAATAAGTATCTGTCACTAAAGAACTTTTAAAAATTGAGTGCTGGAAATCGATGTTTTAAACTGCGCCGAACTAAAAAGCAGTTTCAAACACCCAGTGTAGAAAGTCTTTGTGCAGTATTCATTCAATTACTTGCATACCTTTTCAAATCAGCATTTTCGAAATAATTCTATCACCGGGGGGGGGGGGTATTATTATAATTTATTATTGGGGAGTGAGCTTTAAATGTTTCGTTTTTAGGTCAACACACATTTTACAGTTTGATCACCTTTTAAATTTCTGTAACATTGATTTTAAGTTTATGAGATTCACCAAGTGGGAGTAATTTGAATTCACATACTTTCTGATGAGTTTACAGGGAGATAATCAAATGCTATGCAAGCAACAAAAGATATTAAATGTTAAAAGAGTTTTCTAAATTAATTTCTCCTTTCGTTGAATTTGTTTTTCTCTTCCGAGGGAAGGGGATTTCAAAGTGTGATCCATTTTGAATGTTGAAGTTTCTAAGCCATCAAAATGATCTATATACTTCTGTAATTTTAGAACGCTACAAAAACTGCCTTCAATAAGCATTAAAGTATGTAGCACTGGTGTGTTTTTCAACTGCACTGGAAAAGATCTGTTTTGATAGAAAGCTTCCATCCATATTGAACGGCAAGTGTGATCCCGTAATTATCCAACAACTTATTTCATTGCAGTTGGCTGTCTACTAATCAATGGCTTAATTATTTTATTATCCAGAGCATTATCGTAGAAATAAAGTATTTATCAGCCTTTGATTACAGGATAACTGGGAATCTCGATAGCTTTAAATAAGACGACTTTTCCCAGTCAAAAGGATCTCCTCAGATATTCTATTGATAGTTGTCATGGAAACACGCGACACTCAATTGGCATTTGAATAGAGAGTTCTTAAAATGCATTTATTTTTGCCTCAGAAGCAAATGAGTAGTATCGGAAAATCTTTCGCGATGTAATGGCTGGTTTTAAAGACTTATCTGATAAGTTTATATGTACGATTTTGGGTGACTTTGGTAATGGGGAAATTATTTGAACTGACACACTTCACGCAAATTTTTCTTCCTTAGTAAATGATTATGATGGTCGTGTCAAACTTATTCTCCATGAATTTAATATAGCAATGGGTTAATGTATATATTCTTTTTTTTTTCTTTCCATGATAAGTTATATACACTATTAAACTCGTTTCACGCGCTCTTTGTATTAGTATTTAATATTTTGGCGTAATCTCAAGAGCATAATAAGCACGATTAATTAAAATCAGATTAAGTTCATAAATGAGACTAATATATTTATAAAATTCTAAATACTAATTATGTTGTTTATGATAAATTAATTATAATTAAGAGACAAACAAATTCATTAAATTAATGAAATCCACTCAGAATGAAAGTCAAAATTAACTATGTTGGATTAAAGAATAAAGCAAATTATTTTATTAAATAAACAATAAAAAGAAACTTTCATTAACCAAAAAGTTTTGTTACTTCAAGCCAAAAATTATTCGGAAGTTATCAAAAAAAGTTTGTCAAGAAATATTTTGTTGCGTGTCGATATTTTCCCCCTTCGCCTTGTATACATGACGATAAGGCATAGGTCTGCTCACAACTTTTAAGTTTATAACCCTCTTTTTTAGTTCGTTTACTGTTTTGAATCTTTAGGAATTAATGTAGAACCCATTGGCGTATAAATATATTTTCCATGAATTGCTTCAAAAGTGCACTGCTGATCCATTGCTTCGCAGATATAAATATATGGAGAATATGGAGTTAAATAGCTTTCCATGCCATTGTGAGATATTCAGATAGACTTATGACTATCACAGAATCATTCGGCGGTTAGTTACACGAAATAACTTAAAATGCAAGTCATAGATTTGACTTGCAAAGCTCTGTTAGCTCTGAAATTAGTGCTACATTGAATTAACCGCTCAATGCAGCACTAGTTTGGCATGAGGTATGTTAGTTACAGTTATATTATTCGCGAGATTTATATAAATAAAGAACACGTTTTCAGTGGCATAGCCAACGGGAATCTTTATTCCCTCATGATAAACTATATCACATTACTTAGCATAAGCTTTCAGATCTTTACAGCGAGCAGATATTTTACTTCTTTATGTTTTGACCGCAATGTTTCGCTATCCCCACCAGACAGAGAACATTGGATATACCACAATATCTACTTTTCCCTTTTCTCAGTAATTATGAATCTCCAACAAGCCATTTAACGTTGGTAATTGTACTTCAGCTTTGTACTTAAAGATATATCCTATTGTAGGATTATTCGAAGCAAACTTTTGCCAAATAGAAGTTGTAGTTGTTAAACGGAAATTTCATTAATTTCAAAATACCTTCTATTCAAAATTTAGTATAAAAGCTACTTTCAAAAAAGTATTTAAAAGTAGTATGTATGGAGCTGCACTCTTGTCAGAAACGATATCGGACCATTTTCTAACGAAAGTACCTCCATGAAGGTATCCTAATCACAGACCTTTAACCGACGTAAAGATAATCGCCATGATAGACAATGACATCAAGCTACGCCGTTGTCTTTTCCGCAGTGTCCCAGTCAGTTGAATCTCGGTTCCCATAAGAGCACCGATAATGAAGCAGCGCCGTCCTTGGTCAGTGCCTGGGAAGGTAACAGCCTTTCTCAAGTGGACTGTTGTGAGACAATGTACGCTACAAGGAGCTGATGCACTTAAAATGCAGGGTGTCTCAAACAAATAATACGTTTTAACTCTTCCTCTATTTTAGATAAGAGGGCAATGTAAATTGAAAAAAAAATGTTAAACATAAGGTAGAAAAAAGGACTACATTAAGAAAAAAAATCATCTCGTAGATTTTTAAAAGGTTACACTTAATTTGTATACGATTCTTGTACAAAAAATTTCTAGTTAGTAAAATGTGCTCCTTACACCAATGAATTGATGTATAAAAATTGAGAATCATATCCCGAAAAGTGTCAAAGATATGAAAATAAATATATACTGACTTAAACCACTTTCCAATGACTACGGAAAGGAAAAAATCGTGTCAGATGACTGCGTATTAGGGGTCGTGAGGAAATTACGAAAGAAAATAATCTTTTGCACGCTAGCATTAAAATTTACATTTGAATTCATGTATAGCCCCTGATTATCTTTAATGAAAGATTTTTCTGAGAGTTTTCATGATGAAAGGCTGGGATTTCGTACATTACCACATTAGTGCATGAGGCACATTTTACTAATTGGGAATTTTTGTACAGGGGTTGTATACGAATTTAAAAAGTGCAACTTTTTGAAAATTAACAAAAAGGAATTTTTCTTAAAGTAGTTTTTTTTTCCTACCTTACTTCAGCATTCTTCTTCAATTTACGTTGCTCACTTATCTTTGATAGGTAAAGAATTAAAGCGTGTTATTACCTTTTGGGACACCCTGTATATTGTGGCTCCAATGTTCTCCATATCAAAACCATGCACCTGGGGGTGCCAATCCAGGTGATGGTCTCTCATCTAGAATTCGTTCAAAATTAGGAGATCACGAGCAGAGTCGGTCTGCCCACTGAGGTTCAACTAAATATAAAACGCTTATTTCGCCCATCGCTGTTCTATAACGGAGGATCTGGCTCCACTACGCGATAAGCCAAAGGGCATTAGAAAAACAACATCAACAGAGTCGTTTTTGACGACAAAAACTAAAGTTCATGAAGTTATACTTCTGGCACCCAGCTATCCCTGTATGCTAGTAACAAAATCCCGAATTACTCCGAAGTCAGTGAAATCAATCTGCTGATTCGCGAAATGACAAAAGAAAAGGTTATAAATCTGATGAAGACAAAGTTCTAACTACTTCAACAATCATCATTATGGATGAACATCTCTGATGGCAACGAAGCCATAAAATAAACCTTAGATCGTGAAATGAAACAATGACTTTGCAGACAATAGATCTTGTTGAGACACTTGCAGTTACATGCTTATCTTATTGGCAAATGCGAATCCCACTAGCAAAAATATACTTCTGCTGGGAGAGTCAAAAAAAGAGCTGACAAATAGAGTGCAAACAGTTTTCTGGTTCAAAGCTCACTTTCCCGTAAGTCTTTAGGCGCATGACCAAAAATATTTACCCAGATGGTATTTCTAAAAGTGGAGACGAGAGGTGGTACCCGAAGACAGTGGCAGAAATAAAGTAAATGCTGTAAATTTAAATGGGAAAAAGTAAATATGTAAAGTGTTTTACACCATGTTAATATGGAATTAATGATGGATATGAATATTTTTTTTAATAATTTTGTATCATATTTCTAAATACTTTCTGGCAGCATTGACGTACAGTGAAGCACCGTTTATACGTTTTTCAAGGGACTAGGGGGGGGGGGGGGACGTGTAAACGAAGCTCTCAAAAGTAGGTCCATTTTCGTAACAACCTGCAATAAAAAATCTGATTTAAATTAAAATACTACATCTTACGTAAACACCTTACTTAGAAAAAACGTATAAAGTTTTTTCTAAATTTTTGGTTTCAGGAAAACGTATAAATGAAATTATTTGACGTTAAAATCCAATGGATTCCGCAGGGACCATCCCGAAAAACGTATAAACGAGAAACGTATAAACGGTGCTTATTTAAGAATTGTTCGTTTATTTTTGTCTTTTTCCAAGGACGGTCACTTGACCATCAGTCATTCGCCCCTACTAAGGCCCGAAGTACTGGCCGATTTTATTATGGGGGTACCCAGTAGGAGACTAACGTTTCTCAAGAAGTTTGATAGTAAGGTTAACCACTAAACCCCCCGGGATACCTATTTAGGAATGTGGGTATCTAAATTTTCCTTTACACAGTAAAAAAATATATTTATGATATTAATTTGAGCGTTTTCTATAAATGCTTTTAAAAAGTGTTTCTTTGACCTACAGTTTGGTGAAAATCAAGAATAAACCACACTATTATGTATAATTAATTATTATTACTATTATTGAAACAACCAATTTTCTATTTCCTTATTAAATTTTATATTTATAGTCGAACAAAAAATTTTGTTAACTCAGCAAAATTTTCACATATGTATGTATGCAAGTATATAGAATAAGTTACTTCACTAATCAAACCAAAATTCCATACACTAAAACTGAATGAGAAAAATTTTATAGTGTTCGACTGTCAACATTAAAGAAAATAACTATGGAACAGGTTTACAAAATACTGTCTAATTAGAGAGCACAGTGCATGACCAGATAATTATGCTTATTGTTTGTGGGATTACGGCCGATTATCTATACTTAGGGATCTGGGCCGAAGGGGGCGGGTGCCCTCCGTGGGGGGTCTTTCTAAGGCATCCTAGCCCGTATAATGTCTACGCTTAAAAGATACTCTTCAGCACAGGTATTGACAAGGAAGTTTATTGGAGAAACAGTGAATTATCTTGTTTTACATGGCATAGCATCAAAACTTCAAAAGAGTTAGAATCGTGGGGCCTAAAGTTGCTGTGACAGAGGTTTATAAATATGTATTAATGTGAAAGCAGCGCCATACCTGGGGCTAGCCAGACGGGCGGCTACCAGGGGGTCCAACCATCAAGGGGGCGCCTTTTGTAGACTTTGTGCTATTTCTTTTCCTAGAAAATAAGTCTTGGGGGTGCAAAATTTAAATTTTGAAAAGGGCGCTTCTGACCCTAACTACGACTCTGAGTATAAGTGCGAGCTCAACCGATAATTTTACTATTGTTGAGTTACAAGAATACGTTAAGATAATGCCTGAATATTTTTCAAAAGATTTATAACTGGATTTGTAATCATTACTTTATGGCCTATATTACGGCGAAATGAAGACAGAATTTCAATCCGAATGTGGACCAGCCCAGGATCAGAAAAGGTAAGTGCCTTATACCAAAGTTACAGTCAAAATCAAAGCGGGGGAAAAAAAAAGAACGCTGTTTATCCTTGTAATATGGTAGTTCGGATATTTCTCAACTCTTTCGACTAAAGTGCAACGTTTTTTTCAGCTCTACCTTTCAGAACATGTGTTTTCATTTTGCGAAAAACAGATTTGCCTCGTCTCGCAATTAAAGTGCATTAATGAAAAGAAGTATGTCGTCTCGCAAAACAACTGTAAATTACTTTCTCGTCTCGCATCCATCCCTATCTAATAATAATCATTTGCTCCATTTTTGAGAAAGAGAAGAAAAACTATAATTCAGTGGCGGAAGATCAGAATCATCATTTTTATAACTGAATTTGGCAATATTTCCTTTTCAAAATATTATTATTTTGTTTTTAGAATCCTTAATTGGTTAATTTATAATAATAAAAAAACACTATTTTTGCTTGATTTAAAAAAAAAAATGGGGGGGGGGGAGGCTGCTGAAATTTTAGAAACTCATTGTTTCTTTCTCTCTTTCATAAATATTATTGATGTTTCACAGTAATTAACTAATTTAACCATAATTACTCATGATTTTAAAGCAGGAAATTTCTCCACTATAATATTGAATTGTTCAAAAGCTCTCCAGTTAACGTCAAGACACAAAAAAGTACGACAAAATTTATGTGAAAAATAACTCGTGAATAACTTTTATTAGAAATTGCACAGTTTTATTAAATTAATTCGTAATTTCACCCCTTTTTCCCCTTCCACAAAGTGTTATATGACGTTTTTCTAAATTTTTAAAAATGGAGAAAAATGAAGTCATTCAAACAAAAACCAAAAAATGTATTAGTCTTGAGTTCGGATGATTCAGGGAGCGCCATCTAGTGAAGAGCGCTGGATATGTTTCTTTTCTTCATGCATTGTTCAGTGATTTTTCCTTTTAAAATGTTTTGCTCTCTAATTACAGTTGTTACATAGTTTTATGGAATTCGATTTCATTCGGCATACTTCATTTCAATTGTTTCTATTTTTCTCCATTAAATATAAAGTAATTATCTTAGTATAATTTTCTATTTTCTCTTTAAAAAAACTGCTTCAACTCATATTTTAGAATCTTTCACTCTTTTTTTTTCCCCCATGTATGCTTTTTGCATGTATTCAAAAATGCATTCCTTTCGCTTATTGATTTATTTGGTATATTTCATCCATGTATAATTTGAACTTTTTTGAATTTGATAAATGTTCCAATTCAGTTCACCACCTCCAAACCACGGCTTTTTAGAACTAAGGGGTCGCTTCCAGGCCACTATAACAGCACAGGTTACGATATATATATACCTTCTCTGATGGCAACATGCACTAAATACTGCCTCCATTACTGAGCTTTGATCTTCGTGTCGGTCCACTTCCTCGTTGTTTTTTTCTAATAGCTACGGTCGCGCCCCCAAGTTACAAAAGGACCCTAATTTTGGTCAGGTAACTTGCAGAAACCTAGCTATTGTTTTTTTCGATTAAATTGAAATGTGTGTGCGGTGGCGCCTGATGATAGAGCACACCATTTCAATATTAATTCCATTTTCGGACTATTTCTGATTACATGTGATTAGGCTTAAAAGCTCACCAGTTCTAATTTGGCGCTTTATATTCAATTTTTCCACTCTTTCATTGCCTTAAAAGGCTATATTTAAACACTTATCCGGAATAAGCTCGTTAATTGGCACCATGTGCTATCTACTTTTTTATTTTTTTATATTTTTTTCACTTTTTCATTGGATTATCTTGGGATTTCACTTTACGTAAGTAAGCTATTATATATTATATATATATATATATATATATTTATTTATTTATTTATTTAAAGCTGTAAATACAGATAAAATAAATTATGTATAAGCTCTATAGCACTTACAAAATGCAGCTTGAAAGAACCATGCTGTATTATAGTGTAATGTGAAATGGTGTAACCCCCCCCCCCCAGCCAGTCATTGTCAATATATTGACAATGACTGGCGCGGGAGGGGGGATATTAATAAAAATAATAAATACAGTAAAACCTTTCTTAAAAGGGAAGAAAAAGGACCGAAACATTTTTTTCGCTAAAGCAGCTATCTGTTGAATACAGATGTGTTTTAAATCATATGTATATTCTGGGAATAAGAAATATTTCCTCTAAAGACAGGTTTCTTAATAACAGTGAAACCCCGATTTAACGTCATTCAGGGGACCGAAGAGAAATAATGTTATATGCGGGAAAACTCTAAATTGCGGTTAGAGAAAAACAAAGTGCTGACAATGAATTAATTTGTTGTTTAATTAATAGAATTAATTTGTTGTTAATTAATTGTAATATTTTTTATGTACCTTTTACTTGTTCTTCTACGATAATTTAGATATTAGTCTTCAATTTTATTTTTAAGAAATCCGTCATTTTATTTTGTGCTCTGTTTTTACTATTTGCATCCTAAATTTCATTTCCCGTGCATACGAGTTTTAGTAAATTTGTCTCTTGACCTTCGAATTCTGGCGCCATACAAACTGTCCGATTTCAAAAAAAAAAAAAAAAAAAAAAGTGTTAAATGCGGCAAAAATTTTTATATTAATTTATAAATTTTTAACGGGATTTTATAACATTACATAGGAAAATATTTTGCACTGCAAAAAATGACATTATAAACGGTAAAACGTTAAATGCGGGTAACGTGAAATTGGGATTTCACTGTAGTAAAAGGTCCGTATTAGAAAGTATTACATGAAAATATGAAACACTGAATCATCCACAAAAATCTCTAATTATATTTCATGAAGTTATAAATATAATATATTTACTGCAACGATTTCTATTTCCAGCATCTTCATTTTCTGTGCTTTTAGTTATGAAAAGATAGCTAAAACAGGTTTTATGCAACTATGTAGGTACTCTGGAAAAACAGTAAACTGAATCATTACGTTCAATATTATTAGCATTTGCAAAAGTGCACCATGGTCCAGTGGATAAGACACCGAACATGGCAGATATCTGAAGTGTGAAAGTTCAGGTTTCTGGTCTATCGCACGACAGTCGATCCAACGGTCTGTAGTTTTGGGCGGTTTTCTCCAGATGTAATGTGAATATGCATTAGAACCCCCAAAAGGTCCTCTGCTCAAGGTATTCCCCATTAGGCAGATGCACTCCGTGGGTACTTTTTTTAACTTTTAGTTTAAAGGGAATACCCATGGGCAGTGGCGTAGCCAGAAATTTTTCATGGGGGGGCGGGATTACTGCAACTCACATATATGCATACATGTGTGTGATAAGGGAGTGAAGAATATACATTTTGTATGACAAAAAATTCCTCATGGGGGGAGGGTTATGACCCCTAATCCCCCCCCTTGGCTACGCCCCTGCCCATGGGAAATAAATTATTATATCATAAACTAAATCAGTGTAGGTACCACTCATTTATGCATTAGGGATGAAAGCGTGAGAGAGGAGCTCAGAGGAATATCGTGCAAAGGCGAGTACATGTCGCTTAATCCTTGGAAGTTTATGACCATAAAGTATGAGGAGACGCACAAACAGAAAATAACTAAAAAATCTTATTATCATCAGAAATTTAAGTTTCTCTTCATCAGTCTCATGACGTGTGCTACAATTTAGTGACTGTAGATCACGCATGTTGCTTTTTACAGAAGTGTTCCAATTTCATAAAGATTGCGTTGCTTACAAATAAATTACCATTTTTGTATTTAGTGATCTGCATTTTGTGTTTGAAACTCCTACAAGTTCTGTATTTGCTATTCGTACCAATCCTTCTAGAATAATGTTTACATTTTCATAAGGCAAACTGAATAAGGTTACACTTATTCTATGTAGTTAACTTTTCATGTTGTAACATAATGTCATTCAAATTTACGCATTTAATTATTCGATCGCTAGACAACGCAGAATGTTTTATCGTTACTGAAATGTATTTAGGGCAGGGCATTGCCTGACATGCCTAGACCTCCGTCTAAGGAACCCAACGTTTGTGTTGGGGTGAGGGCGCCATATGGCTCAAGTAACAAAATAGAAATTGCGATTCAATTTTAGAGAACAAATATTTGTTCCACGACTATGCAGGGGCTTCCTAAAAATGCAAGACTTAGGACACAAGTATTCTTATCAAACCTTGAATTTATTCTTATATATATTTAGGAATGCAGTGGAACCTCCCAAGTTGGACACCTCCATAACCTGGACACCTCCCTGGACACTTACCTGCGAAACGTAACATGTCCATAATGTATAGACCTCTATAAGTTGGACACTTTTTGAGGGAACCACAGGGGTCCAACTTACGAAGATTTCACTGTATAAAGAGTATGCATTCTTTTACGTGTCTGGGGGATCATATGAGAAAAATCAAAGCCAAAAATTTTTTAGTTTTTTATCTCAAAAAACTTTCGAAAAGAGTAGCTGAACTGGGTATCATTGTAACGCAAAGTATCGCTATTTGGAACACGAAAAAATGTAAATTGAATGTACGGGGTACAATAATTTTAATTTAACCGAATTTCATTTTCTTTTCCTTTTTTACAAACATTTTAGCGTTATTAATAATGCCATTATTTTTAATATTCGAAAACATTTGTCAACTTTCACCTCTCTCTTTTCAGTATTGCTAGACATGTACAGCCGAGGCATGTTTAATTACTGTTTGGTATTGTTTATGAAAAACAAACAGTATCATATCAAAAAAAAATTTAAAGCTAAACTTATTAATCATTGATTAGACATGGGAAGCCCCGAATCCTTTGCCTCGCCATAACTGCGTGCAAATATCATGTTTAATTTTTTTTTTTTTTTTAATGTATTCATCATATTTCTGATATCAAATTTAATCAAATTTAGCATGTTTAATTTTAGGATATTTCACCTTCTTCAAGAACGAAGAGTTTTATTTTTATTACTTTTATATATTTTTTTAATAAATTAGATATGTTTACAAGATAATTTCTTAAAGGGGGAGTTGTGGTGGAGGATAAAAATAATTTCTTGGTCTTTATTTCGACACACGAGCATTCATATTTAGTTTCTTATTAAATTATAAAATTCCGTGTTCGCGAGATTTAATCTAATGGAATATTAACTTGTGGCGAATACTTGAGAAGCCGCGAACAGACAAGACAGTATGCAAATTCGGAAAGGAAAGAGGGGGGGAGGGGGTATGATATGTAAGGGCTTTGTCGTCGGCAAGGGCCGAGCTGCCAACCAAGTTTCCGCGCCTTCTTTTGCAGAATGATCAATCATGCCGCAGTCAGAAAGCTTTTCCATCTTTTGGGGTAAGCTCGGCTTGGGGGGTAATTAGAGGAACAAGAATCGGGCGGGACCGGCAGGGGGGTGGGGGGTTTGAAAGACAATGCAGAATATTGTTTGAATTTTCGAACGAAATCTGAAGAATTCGAAGATATGTAGTTCAAATTGAGAAGGGTTAGGAGGGGTTGGTGGTGGAAAGAGACTGAGACGATATAGGCAGGCAGTGATCACGGGTAAGACGCATTTGTAACGCATGTGGCGCCGTTATTAAAAACGGACACATATATATCAGGTTCTTTCGTCTGATCAACAGCCTTTGTGAAAGCTGAATATCACTGCAAGCAAAGCTCTGTCTGAGTAACATTTCTGGTCTTCGGATTTTAATTTAAGGTTGAAAATGCGGTAACAAATGGAGTTGCGGTATAAATTAAGCATTCTGCCAAACGCTCCTTGTTCTGCAAGTATTGTGAGCACTATCTTCTGGCATGAAAACACAATACGTGGAAGTATTTGTTTAGAAGAAGAGAAAAATTGAACATGTAATTAGTCATTATTATTGGTGGAATGAGATGATTTCGTATAGGGCGTTTCAAAACGTCTTGTATAAAGTTTCAAGGAAGGTAATTTTTTCGGAATCGAGTAGTAGCGTAAGTTCGAAACATTGCCTCTACGTGTAAAAGTTCATCATTCCTTTAACAAGAAATTTTCTCAAGTGATACTTAAATTTCCAACCACAATTTCAGTAGATAATAGTAATAATCTTTTTCTAAAACGGCTTAACTAGAGATGATGTTCTGCGAGTCGTATTTCATTTAGAATGTTGAAATTGAAACAACATCAAGAACAGCGCATAAATTATGTATGATAAAACTATCTGAACAGAATTTACCACATTCAATATTTTTAGTTAGCGTTTATGTACTACTTAATGTTTTAGTATACATTATTTTAAAGATTTACTTACAAATACCTAAAATATTTTGTCATCAAACTACCTATTCGCTGTACCAAATGCAGAATTGTAAACTTGATACTTTAGCGAGATTGAATTGCTACCCTCTATAGTCTATGGGCCTGGGCAAATTCTCCACTTGTCTTCCTCTTTTCTCAATTTCGGCCCTGAATCCCACTAAATCAGGCCGGCAGATGAGGAAAATCTTTATAACCTTCCTATAGTATGTTCATAGTCTTCAAAGTGAGGTGCAGGGTGAGTGAATTTTTAGTTACCGAGAGGAAACGAATCCTTTTGACTATTTGCCTGCTTTCATTAGTATTCGCAGAAAAACGTAACCAACACCATATCCTGCTGATGTATTGTACTACTAGACAATCAAAAGCAGTCGTTATAGGGGCATTCCGAGTTACGTGTGTGACATTTTTGGAAAACATTTTTTTCTAAAAGTCACAGACATAACGTTTTTTAAAAAGCTATTTAAAAAATAACTATCATATCAAAATGATAGGCTTCTGAATAAAAGAATAAGGTAAAGTGTTTATTATTTTAAAGAACTTTTGTTTGGATTTTTAAATAAGAAATCTATTGAAAAATTCTTGATTAATTAGGAAAAAATGTTTTCCAAATGTCACACACGTAGTACGGAATGGCCCTATTATTTTTTGTAGCAATTCCTATGAATGTTGTGTAATTTGACTATTTGTCATATCAGTGGAGGACTTTTCTAATCTCCTTTTCAAAGACCGGTGCAGTAACTAATATGAGATGGTCCTGAACGTCGTTTTGAAGCTCCTCATTGATCTGAAATCTTTTACCCTTAGGCAATCAACAGGGATGTAAATTGGATTTGAACGTAGTTTTGCAGCTCTTTATTGGTTTTCACCCCTTCCTTGTTTATGTTTTGTTATTGAAAAGCATACTAGGGCTATCTGAAGAGAACGGAATGCCCATGCCTTCTCTTCGAACGAACTAGCTGAAAAGCCAGGGCATCTAAATCAACAAGGAGCTTCAATGAAAAGCTCAGGCCCAACTAACATCGTCATACTCCGAAGAGAAGAACGGAAAGCGCGTTAGCAGATCTGAAAAATGTACCAAACTTCATAGCGATTTTTCTGAACATGGTAGGTGTTCGAAATGTGAAGGTCCAGGATTCTGACTCACCGCTCAGCTGTCGATTTAACCAGTTAGGGGTGGTTTTCTCCAGGTATAACGTGAATACATGTTAGAACCTCTTAAAAAGTCCTTCTCACAAAGCATCCCCCTCCTAGGTACACAATACACACACTCTTGCAGGGGCGTAGTCAAGAGGGGGTTAGGGGGTCATAACCCCCCATGAGGCATTTTTTGCCATATAAAAATGCGTATTCTTCCTACATTATCACACACGCGTATACATATATATGAGTTGTGGTAGTCGTAACCCCCCCCCATGAAAAATTTCTGGCTACGCCCCTGCTCTTGGCAATTCTCCCGAAAAGCAATCATATTTAAACTTAATGTTTGGTTTAAAAAGGAAAAAAAAAAAATTATGAACTTTTGTTTGCCATCAGAGGTCGGGGAAAAAATGCCCGTCGTATTCTGTAACTTTAAATGAGAAATTTATTTTATTTATTCATTTGCCGTGTTTACTCGCGTAATAGTCGCCTTCGAATAATAGTTGCATCCCCGTTTTGAAGCTGCAAATAGCTTTAGAGCTACAATATTATATAGTAGATTTTCTCCGCATGATAGTCGCACCTAGACTTTCACCATGAAAAATAGGCAAAAAAGTGCGACTATTACGCGAGTAAACACGCTATTTATTTTGGGGTGTTTAGAAACCAGCCAAACGAGGATAAAAACGTTCTTTTAGATATTTCCAGTGCAAATTTCATTAAAATTTTTACTTCTAACGCAGGCATTTTTGGTCATTTAATTTATCAAAATTAATTAAAATAGTTCCTAAATTTATTCAATTAACTTTTATTATTATACAAATATAAGTTAAATAAAGTGATTTGATGCCTAAACTTTCTAACCTAAAATGAAGTAAAATATATTTTTATGAAAGTTAAGCCCGTTAAAGTTGTGGGAAGAAATGGTGTAATCTAAAGAACGGCATAACATTAAAATAGATAAATTCCACCCCCCCCTCCCTTCTCTCGCTCCCTCTCTCTTTTAGTAGTTCTATGTTTTACTTAAATCAATAACTTTCTCGTACAAATAGGCTATACATGCATGAAAACAGCAAAATATTTTAACTTTATGGTTAAAAAAAATAAAAGGAAAAGAAAGAAACCAAAAAAGGGAAAAAAAACTCACATTTTTAAGTTCTTAAATATGTTTTCGAAGGGAAAATCCCTTACGAAAAAAAAAATTAAGAAATCTGCATTGGTGTGTATGTTCATCAAGAACAAAACGTTTGTCTTCACTATATATTTTATTAAAAAAAAAGCTTTTTTTTCGATTTTAGATCTATTTAACTGTATTTTTTAAATGTAATCGAATAAAATAATTGATGGTAAACTAAAAGGGAATACGGGGAAAATACTAAAAATACTGGTGTTAAACGTTAAAGTAAATTAAAAACTCTGTGAAAAAAGTCACATAAAATGATGCTTATAACAAGACTTGTTTTAAGTATCATTTTATGTTTGTTTTTTTCACAGAGTTTTTTTTATTTTTAAAGGGAATATTTGAATATATTCAAATGATTATCTGTAAAATGCATTGGGTGAGAAGAACTGTAATTATTGTAATAAATTGTAATACAATAAATATTTATTTATAAGATATATTAAAATGTTTTCTTTTGTATTGTAATTATTTTAAAAAACCGATGATTCCGCTTCTTCATCACTCTTCATCACTTGAAGAGAAACGTTTAGTTTTATTATCGTACAATAGATGGCAGGATTGCTGCAACAGCTTCTTTTCTGTTCTAAAATAAAGGAATATACGCTGAATATTCTTAGAAGTGTCTAAAGAGATTTGCATGTTTATGTTTTACAAACATTTTAATTTATTTTACGATCAGAGTTTGAGAGAGAATCACTTCAGAAATATTTAAATATGTCATAAAATTCAACATGTGTTAATTTTGAAGGAATTTAACAGAGCTTCAGTTTTGCCGGTTAATCAAATAAAATAGATAAATAAAACATAAATTTTGAACAGTTACAAGGTAAAACTAGAAAAGTGTTCGTGACAAACTGTACTATGTAACCTTCCAAAGCGCAAACATATGTGAATTGCTTATAAAAAATCCAGGGGAAAAAATCTTAAACAAATTTTGCTAAATGTTTATCGTTTGAAGAAGAAATTTTGTCATGCGGACTTTGTATTTAAGAAATTTCTTCTGTTTGTTTTATAACAAATTCACGTTGTTTACGCTTTGTAAGAGCGCCTATATAGCTTGTGGAAAAAAACATTCTAAACATTTTTCAGTCCCAGCACCGTAACCAATCTGTACCTCTTTTCCTAGAGCATTTGCTTCACAAAATGCCGTCTGCAATTTTAAAATATTTACCATTGATTCCGTTAATCATTTTTTCCACAGAAGCTATTAAAAAGTTCTAAGTTGGTTTAAGTTTTTACCTGCCCTCTCGGAATCCCTGCCCCAGGTCAGGGCCGCCCCTTACGGTTGTGCAGGTTGTGCGTCGCACAAGGGCGCCTTGGTGCTAGGGGCGCCAAACGGAGGCAAGACAGACAAGAAATTTTGTATATGAAGCTAATATTGTTAAGGTGCGATTTTAGTGATTCTGTTTTCATATCACCAAAAGTGGGACTTTAAGTCCTATAAAGAATTATTTTTAGCAGGGCCGTAGCTAAAGGTTTGGCGGGACTCAGGGGCGGCTCGACACGGTAAGCGAGGTAAGCATGGTAACGGGCGCCATATTCGATGGGACACCATTTCGAATTCAAAAACGGGAGAACTTGATCAAGAGAATAAAACGGGGCGCCTTTTTTACTTTTGCAGGGGGTCGACACGTACCCTAGGGCCACAAATCAGCGTAATCACAAAAAGTGTAGGCAGAATTTCACTGTTTTATGTTTTATTTACTTTTTTATAAATAGCACATCTGTAAGAAGAATATGTAGGATTTTGTTAAGTACAATAATTACAAGGGAATTAAAATTTATTATTGAAGTTGTTCAAAAAGTAGTGGAAGGGGGCGCAATTTGGAGTGTTCTGCCAGGGGTGCAAAACCACCTATCTACTCTCCTAGTTTTTATCCCTGAAAAAGACTCTTTTCTATATATTCTCGACCAGTGTCGCAACTGGAGATTGCGTCAAACGGGACAAACTTCAATTTTACACCCTCTTCTTACAATTTTCGTGCTCACGGCGTCCGGGGCATGTGCCCCTTTTGCCATACCTGGATTTGAATACCATCCTCCTTGGAAATTATTCTGCCAAAGACCATGGGCTCTGAGCATGAATTATTTTATTTTAATGAAATGAAGTACTGCACCATTTTTTTTCTATTGGGCGAGGGGGGGGGGACGAAATAAAATGTGTAAACTGGAAAGAACACTTTACAAAGAACAGGCCTAGAAGGCGCAAACCTGTTAGAGATATAAGTTCATGTATACAAGGCACATTCAAAAATTTACAAAGTTTTTTCATGGAACTTCCCAGTCTACCTACCTGAAATTATTGCAAAGCTGCTTTCATTACTGGATCCCATTACTATAGTTTTACTAATAGTACTGGTCAAGGTTTATGTGATTTCATACAGACATACCTTAATTCATTGATTTTAATATTTTAGATTTAAGGGCCAAGCCTATGAGAACGGTGCAAATATGAAAGGAAAGCATAAAGGATTACAACAAAAACAAAGAAATAAATCCACGGGCCTTTTTTATTCCATGCGCTGCCCATACATTAAACCTGGTTGTTAATGAAAAAATAGCTTTAGAGCTACAATATTATATAGTAGATTTTCTCCGCATGATAGTCGCACCTAGACTTTCACCATGAAAAATAGGCAAAAAAGTGCGACTATTACGCGAGTAAACACGCTATTTGTTTTGGGGTGTTTAGAAACCAGACAAACGAGGATAAAAACGTTCTTTTAGATATTTCCAGTGCAAATTTCATTAAAATTTTTACTTCTAACGCAGGCATTTTTGGTCATTTAATTTATCAAAATTAATTAAAATAGTTCCTAAATTTATTCAATTAACTTTTATTATTATACAAATATAAGTTAAATAAAGTGATTTGATGCCTAAACTTTCTAACCTAAAATGAAGTAAAATAGATTTTTATGAAAGTTAAGCCCGTTAAAGTTGTGGGAAGAACTGGTGTAATCTAAAGAACGGCATAACATTAAAATAGATAAATTCCACCACCCCCCCTCCCTTCTCTCGCTCCCTCTCTCTTTTAGTAGTTCTATGTTTTACTTAAATCAATAACTTTCGCGTACAAATAGGCTATACATGCATGAAAACAGCAAAATATTTTAACTTTATGGTTAAAAAAAATAAAAGGAAAAGAAAGAAACCAAAAAAGGGAAAAAAAACTCACATTTTTAAGTTCTTAAATATGTTTTCGAAGGGAAAATCCCTTACGAAAAAAAAAATTAAGAAATCTGCATTGGCGTGTATGTTCATCAAGAACAAAACGTTTGTCTTCACTATATATTTTATTAAAAAAAAAGCTTTTTTTTCGATTTTAGATCTATTTAACTGTATTTTTTAAATGTAATCGAATAAAATAATTGATGGTAAACTAAAAGGGAATACGGGGAAAATACTAAAAATACTGGTGTTAAACGTTAAAGTAAATTAAAAACTCTGTGAAAAAAGTCACATAAAATGATGCTTATAACAAGACTTGTTTTAAGTATCATTTTATGTTTGTTTTTTCACAGAGTTTTTATTTATTTTAAAAGGGAATATTTGAATATATTCAAATGATTATCTGTAAAATGCATTGGGTGAGAAGAACTGTAATTATTGTAATAAATTGTAATACAATAAATATTTATTTATAAGATATATGAAAATGTTTTCTTCTGTATTGTAATTATTTTAAAAAACCGATGATTCCGCTTCTTCATCACTCTTCATCACTTGAAGAGAAACGTTTAGTTTTATTATCGTACAATAGATGGCAGGATTGCTGCAACAGCTTCTTTTCTGTTCTAAAATAAAGGAATATACGCTGAATATTCTTAGAAGTGTCTAAAGAGATTTGCATGTTTATGTTTTACAAACATTTTAATTTATTTTACGATCAGAGTTTGAGAGAGAATCACTACAGAAATATTTAAATATGTCATAAAATTCAACATGTGTTAATTTTGAAGGAATTTAACAGTTCAGTTTTGCCGGTTAATCAAATAAAATAGATAAATAAAACATAAATTTTGAACAGTTACAAGGTAAAACTAGAAAAGTGTTCGTGACAAACTGTACTATGTAACCTTCCAAAGCGCAAACATATGTGAATTGCTTATAAAAAATCCAGGGGAAAAAATCTTAAACAAATTTTGCTAAATGTTTATCGTTTGAAGAAGAAATTTTGTCATGCGGACTTTGTATTTAAGAAATTTCTTCTGTTTGTTTTATAACAAATTCACGTTGTTTACGCTTTGTAAGAGCGCCTATATAGCTTGTGGAAAAAACATTCTAAACATTTTTCAGTCCCAGCACCGTAACCAATCTGTACCTCTTTTCCTAGAGCATTTGCTTCACAAAATGCCGTCTGCAATTTTAAAATATTTACCATTGATTCCGTTAATCATTTTTTCCACAAAAGCTATTAAAAAGTTCTAAGTTGGTTAAAGTTTTTACCTGCCCTCTCGGAATCCGTGCCCCAGGTAGTACATAAACTGTAAGGAACTTAAAGGAAGAATGGCAGTTTTGGTTTTTGCCCCACTTTGTAATTCCACTAAATTTTCGTATTTATCTGTACATTTACGTTTATCTGTAAATTTTTTCTGTAAAATCTGTATGTTATATTTGAAAACCTTAACGGGGACTGGGAGATTGTTGGATAGGACTCAGCTGCTCAGCCCTCCTAGTCCCCACCCCTCTGGTTACGACCCTGTAAGTCCTGCTTTCATTTGGTTACATATTTAAGCTTTACAAAAGTTGCATGATTATTTTTTAAGAACTTCCGATGTTTACTCAAAGAAAAGTCTGAATGATTTTTACTGTAAAAACTCTGCTATCATATTTTTTCAGGTGTTATTTAAAAGAGTAGCTTCTGAATATTTGGAACAATGATCAAGCGTATTGGAGAGAAATAAAAATGAAATTATCATTAATTATTAAGATGTGCAGTCAAGAGGGCGATTGGGAGACACCGTCCCCCTACTCTTTCACATATAAGTCAATAAGTCTATGCTCTTTCATTTAAGCTTATGCGTCCCCATACTTTCTATTTTCTATAGAGGGACACTCATTTTAAGCTTTTTTTTTTAACTGTAACTTACTGAAAATTTCATTAGTATGAATCAAAAAATGGCTTTTTGGACAACCTAAGTAGACTTTAAGACCCTCTTACAAATCCTTTGTAATCTTTGTAACTACTAAATAATGTATACATATCCATCATGTACATGCTCCTGTTTCCCCGCTTACCAGGAGTGGGACTGTTGAACTTTTTGCACAGACCGGAGAACTTTCTGAGAATACAAGTTTTATACTTGTATTCCCAGAAAAAGCTGTTGAAGAGATCTAGACCAATCCCAAAAACCTTTCTTCCAGTTTTCAGAATACGAGTTTGACGTCTTACTTTGGAGTAACATGTGGAGAAGATACCATTTGAATTTCTTTGAATTTCTTGATCTTTGCTTTAAAATCAAAATTTATACACTTAGTCAGTCGAGTTTAAACAGCTTTTCCGTTCCCGATAGACGTAATTCCAGAAAAACAAAAGTCTACTGCCTCCTTGAAAAGAAGCGGTAAATATCGATATTAAATATGAGTTTAAAGTGGATAAAAATTGTGAAAAAAAATCTAAGTATATATATTTTAGAGCATAAACATTCCCAAAAAATTTATATTTCAAGTCTGGCTTCTACTGAAACATAGTTATTCTACCTCTAACTAGGCTGCCCTTTTTGGCCAGCCTTGGTCTTGCTATTTTAATGCTACCTCATGCTATTTTAATGTTTGAGAAACATTAAACGACTTCATTCTAAATTAATTGTTTATAATTAGCTTCAGAAATGCAGTTTTGTTACGGTATTATTGGCGTTATTTGAAGTTATTTTTCCTTTTTAAAAAGCAACAAAATAAGTTGATGTTTGCCGAGCGTATGAATGACATCACGTGAGATGAATCTTTCACAGTTTGTCAAAATTTATCATAGTAATAACTTATGCAAATTTGTTATGAAAAATGATTAAAATTTCAATATTGAAAACATTTTTAATAACAAAGGTTTATATATATTTTAGATAGATATAAGTATGTATAATATTTAAATAATACGATTATGTCGTTTAATTTTTAAGTGAAGATTTTAAAAAATATCACTATCATACTGTTTAAAAATAGCTCTCTAAAAACTAAATAAATAAATAATTATGTGAATTGAAAGTCAAAATTTACACAATATCTGTCAGATATTGAATATGAAAGAGTTATTTTTAAACAGTATGACAGAGACATAAGTATCGAGCTCAAGGCAGAGCCTGATTCAGTTCCAGCTGCCAAGGGCCTCTAATTAGATAGAGAAACCCCTATATAGACATGCACATGAAACTATATTATCGATTATAGAAATGCGTGATTTTTTTTTAGGGGGTAGCTAAACTTCAACAATTCTTCAGTAAGATTAATAAGCTATCCTAATGCCAATAAATAGATTAAATTAAATATTTCGAGTAACCTAGAAATGATCTGGTTATACAAAATAAATAATATTAAAAACTTTCATAAGTACTCTTCACCTCCCCCACCCACTCGTAAAGAATAATTTTCATAACTAGTGAAATACAGGCTGATATTTTATCTAATTTAACAGCTTTAAGAACGCCATTCGTGTGTATAAGCATTTGCATAACTATAAAATTTAATAAATTACGAACTCTATACATTATTTGTGAAGGTATTGAGTTTTTGTGAATTAATAAAAATATGTGATTGACAATGTAGTTTCATACTTTACTTATTAAACCTATGTTTTTTCATTTTGCTGTTCTTGTGGTGCAAAGGAAGATTTGATCAAAATAGCAGTTTTAATGTTCAACAACTTTTGAAAAAAATCATATCCTCATCAATTTCCGTTCTAATTGCCACAGAAGTGAACTATTTAGACCTGCCTGTATTTATGGCTTAACATGTACGATCTTTTTCTATATACAATATTCTATATACATTTTAACTTTTTGGTGGACTTACTGTTTTAATTTTTAACTTTGAAAAATTTCATAGAAATTATTATTATTATAGTTGTTATTTGACTATTCATTTCCTAAAACACAATTATTACAAACGTAATATTTCGTTGTTCTACAGTGAATGTCACGCCTTAAATTCCCTTTAACACTAGAGTGGTCATTTGACAATTCCCAAAAAACATTAGAGTTGTTATTTTACAGTGACTTGTAGCTCATGCTCTTGAAACTAAATAAAAATTTACATTTTGTGTTTTTAAGCACGTAAAATCGTGTATCGTTGAAATATAAAGTAAGGAGATAATGTCGAATTATAATTACACTTTTACTGTCGAAATTAGGCTTTTTTTCTGAGTCGTTATTTTCGAAAAAAAAAAGCTTTATTTTTATATTACCTTTATAAATATTAAGTAAATATGAAACTCGACATTTTTATCTCCGATTTAAAAGTGCATTTGTCCAATTAAGGCCAGGTCAAAGGCTCACTGGGTAAAAATGTATCTCTGCTATGTAATTGATTATAAAATCAACATTAGGATGTCCAATTATTATTTTTGTTATTATTACTATTAATCTCAAATAAGTTAACAAGTTTTCATCGATTAAAGCAATATTTGCTCTTTCCAGCGTATGCGTGTGTTGAGGGGTTAATGTTATTTGAGTAGAAAGCTACCCATATTTGAATATAGAACAGGGGGACACGAAAAGAGTTATCAAGGACCCCCCCACTAACAAAATCAGTCAAATCACCCAAGTTAAAAATAGTGAAAGAAAAACTTTCGAACTATGCCCAATAAATACAGCACTGCTTAATTTTATAACGGCACAGCATGTGATCTTTAACTCGTAGCTTACCAGATGTTTGGTTGGGGGGAAGGATACAATATTAAATATTTCAGTCTTTTACAAAAGTGCAACAGAAAAATAAAAGAAACGTTTCTGAAATAAGAAAGAATTATAACCAAAAAAAAAAGAGAGAAAAAGAGAAGATTTTTGTATCGTATATTTGGATTTAGATTAGTCTCCACAGACCTGTATTTCAATCTGTTTGGTTCTTTTCTCCTGCTGTGACAAAAGAAGATATTGTAAGCATTCCCGCTGAGTTTTTCTTTGAGATTTTAAATTGAAATCACAATCGAAAAAGGAAACAGTTCAACTTTTAAAATGAAACTTTTGCAATTTCGTTTCCCTGTAATATTTTTCTTTTCACTTAATCAATACCCTTTAAACTATATTTTAATATTACTAACAAATATGATGTACGAGAAATTTGAAGCACCTTTAAAGACGCTATAAATTCCTTATTCCTCCAAGTATTTTAATTTATAATGCTTGTTTTACACGCACTTAATTCATTTGTTCATTATACTAGATGTCCCAAAGACCAAGACAACCCTGTTTACACAGCGACGTGCAAGGTATAATCTGTGGGGATGTATGAGGTTTGTAGATGCAAAACTCGCACTCTCCACTTTTCGAGTTAGAAAAATGTCACAAAGCAAAAAAAAAAATAACCTATTATTATCGAAAAGCATGATATACTGGCACAATTTTTTGTGCAGTATATTTGGCTCCATAGCAATTACTTGCACATAGTCCTAAGTATGTAATAATTCTGGTAGAGCTAGAATTTAAATATGGAAAATGTGAGGTTTTCAGCAAACTTTCGAGTGAAGTTATGAATAAAAAAAAAAAGAAAAAATAATTATCCGAACTTTACTTTCATTATGCTGTTTCGGGGGGTAATAAACAACAGAAACCAACGTACAGAAAGTATTTATTAAAAAGGTTTCTTGGTTATTCTTTAAAAACATGACAATTGTAAAGAAAACAGTCCTATGATTCTTTGCTACATTCCTGATTGGTTGACTTCGGAAAGTCTGAGTTTTGCTGCTAAACAGTTATTGGGTAACGCAAGTTATTCATACAAACGAGATTTTCAGATTTTTATTTCTCCCTCAGCCATAATTTGCTCATTATGGTCCAAATCATTAATACAGTCCAATTTGCTTTAAAAAGATTAACACGATGATATGAATAATTCAGTACCCTGAAAGTGGATAATGTGACTTTTGCATCTGCACTTTTCGTTTGTCCTCTCGCTGGGTAGGTTGGTTGGTGGGAAAGGGTTGCGGTTAGATCCGGGAATGAGATAATTTCTAGTGACGATTTTAGTTCTGAGTTTTCTACGGGTCGATACACAAATACATGAATGAAATGTAAACCCCTAACAACAACAACAAAACTCGACATTGAAATTTATTTGATAAAAGAAGCATTTTCAAAACTTCCAAGTTTAGTAGTGAAACAACGTTAGCATTTTGCATCCGAAAAGCTAAGCTAAATTTGTGAAAAGAATGATATGTACAGTGGTTTGCGTCTTGAGTTGTTTAGCTTAGTATCCTAGTGGTTAAAAAAAAGGAAAGAAAAGAAACGGTCTCAAATAAGAAGCCACTTATTTTTATTAATGAAATATATTTCATCTTTGCCAACTTAAAATAAACATTTTTTTTTAATTTTTTGCGTTACAGTGGCCGTTAGTTACAAAACCTGTCGCTACCACTTAAATTGTAAAATTCAGCAATCCAATGAATACTGAAGTTAAATCTAGCGTTCTTAGACTCGGAAAATAAAAATACATAAATTAGTTAAAAGAAAATCGAAAAACAAAATGACAATTGCGAACCAAAAAGGGTTATGAAGTTACGAAATAAAGCAAAGTGTCATTTAACTTCGGTAAACGCACTCTACTCTATTATTTTAAAGATATTTTTATTTTAAGAGGTTATCTACATATCAAAACAGAATCCAAACTTTGAAAGTTAAAATGGAAACCTTATCTCTTTACATTATTTTTGAAATCAGCATTTATCAAAAAATCTAAAGTATGTTTTCATTAGTTTCAAGGAATACTATATAATGCGTTACAGAACTCTGAAAGATGACCTCCCTATAACGTTACAAAGAAATTCAAAACGTTAAGCCATAGGGCCACCCCTAATTCCGACCGACCACTGAAGATCACTGCGAACATGCGGTGTACGTGTACTGGCAATCGGTAGCTGTTTCCGAGGGGTGTCAATATTCAGAAGTCCCACCCTCTGATGAGGATCCAAGTTGAGGCTGGAAACTCCATGAAGAACCCGTCTACCTATCTCTAAACGACACATTAGGTGGCGTGAGCTGTCCTCTTCTGGCAAACAATATACTTCATTTCAAAGTATAACTTTTAAAGGCCGAAAGATAACACGCATAATTTTTATTTTCATAGGAAGCAGTATACAGATTATCCCAAAAACGATGGTTATTTTTTTATCTATTAGAGACCAATGTAAATTGAAAAAATGTTCAAAAGAAAATCCTTTCATTAATTTTTAAGGAATTACACTTTTTAAGTTTGTAAACGTCCCGTACAAAAAAATTTCCAAATAATAAAATGTGCTTCATGCATCCAAAAAGGTGATGGACAAAATTTAAAAGCTATATCCTAAAAAGTTTCAGAAATATGACGATAAATGTATGCTATGTATAAATGTATGCAGAAATTCCGAAATTGAAAATTGCGTTTTAGCTCTCCAACAATAAACGTTTACTTTCAAATTCATGTATAGTCCCTGGCCATCTTTGTTATAGGATATGTGTGAGGCGTTTTATGGTGAAAGGCTGAAATTTTTTTACATCATCTAATTAGTGTTATAGGGCACATTTTACTAATCGGAAATTTTTTCTGTACAGGGGCCGTATACAAAATTTAAAAGTGTAAATTCTAAGTTAACGGAAAGAATTTTTTTCTTAACATAGACTTTAGCGAAAATACGGGCTAGGAGCCCTTAGAAAGACCCTCGCGGAGAACACTAGACCCCTCGGCTTAGTGATCATATGCAGCTAATTGGCCGTAATCCCACAACACAGCAACATTTAACGTTGACTTTTTTCCTACCTAAGAATTTATTTTTATTTATTTATTTATTTATTTTTTTCAATTTACGTTTTCGGCTTATCTCTTTCGACACCCTGTATACTTTGAAACCTCTGAAAATAAACTTTGTTTCAGTTTGGACTAGTAATTTTGGAAATAACACCAATATAGTAAAAAGCGAGCTTTAAGGGGTCTAATTTTGAATTCTACCACTCTGTGAAATCTAGGAATCTTTAGGGAGTTGGCCTTCGTGCAGCTTTGCCTTAACCACAAAATCAAATCAAACTATATTACAATATTATAATTTCTAAATGTTCAGTTTAAACTTTCTCTTCTAGCCAATCAAATTGCTTCAAAAATGTATGTGACATCAAGAAATTAAATATATATATATATATATATATATATATATATATATATATATATAAAGGCGATTTTTCTAATCTTCAGTGCCAAAATGTCGAAGCCACGTCTTCCTTTTTAAGAGTGTATGTCAAAGAAACAAAATCTGCCCCGCAGTCTTGTAACACAAATTTAAATTAAACTAATTGCGCGAAGAACTCAATAATCAGCACTATAACTACTGAAATGAATGAAAAAATGATGCCTTTAATGAAATTTGCAGGGCACACAGCAAAATATTTCGAAGAGGGACATATTCAATAATTAATTTTTCTATTTTAAAGAACTTTCTTTAAACGTTTTGCAATTGATATAGTTTTATCGTTTATTTCAGGGCATAGTACAGCTTGTAAATACATACATCCCAAAAATAGGACTAGACATAATTAGGGTTATTTTTATGTACCCAATATGCATGATTTTTTTTCCCGAAATGCACCTTAAAAGTTTTTAAAAAAAACTCCTTGCGATATTTATAGAAACTATTAAAGCTTCTACTCTAGAAAACATTTTTATTTAATTTATTCATTTCATTTCGCAGTGCTGATTCATCCTTCAATATCAATATATTAGCAATAAATTAAGAACATGTTTATTTTTTTCAACGTATTAAGTCAATTGGCCTCGAGTGAAATATTATCCGAACATAATGAAAATAAAGATTGGATTATTTCACTGAAAGCGACAATTTGCTTGTACTTACACACACAGCAAAAAACTTTTATCATGTAATGATAAATTGACGAATCTCGTGTGCAACCTTATTACTCACCTATCATACATTCTTGCGAATCCTGAATAAAAAAAAAATAATATCAAGGCTTCCGCCGGATTAAAGAACAGCTTTCGTGACGAATACCGGATAAAAAAAAAAAGAAAAGAAAGAAAAAAGAACATCCAGATTGTGTGCCGGCTCTTTCGGGAAAAACACGTTATTTTCCAATTTGTGGATCATAGTAGCATAATCTGGTTTCATGTTGGATACCCGTGGCAGTGATGAAGATGAATCCATTCATATGTTTTTCATGCACCTTTCATCAATTTATTTTGTACATTTCTATAAGTAAAACTTCGGGTTCTGTACCTGCCTGCATTTATTGGGACTTGTTATTGACTTATTGAGACGTGCTGACGAAAGTGTTATTAATGAACAGTTTTGTAAAAGAAGAAATTGCTAGTTTCCAAAGCAAAGTGTTAAACTGTACGTTATATGGTTTGGTTTTAACTGTGGAAAATTGTGTTGTCCGTTTCGCTATAATAGAGGAGGTTGGGTGCGTTGCTGACCACAAGACAGTATTTGGTTGATCAAATTAAACATTTTGTTTTATAAAAGTTTGAAATTATTGATTCAACTAATACATTTAGTGCCATTTCAAAACATTTCACTTAATACTTTCGCAATAAGTAGGTTATTTGATTCGATAATCTAAATTAGCTTTCTTGATTGTTTGTTTCTTTGTTTGTCTATTCACTATAGGTGCCTAGACCCTTCGTCAGATCTGGAGCAAATGTGGCACACTGACTAAATACTAGATGAGAAAGCGTTTGCTGAATTAAAAAAAAATTCAATCCTAATTTTAGTTTTTTAGTTATTTTACGTTTTATCCTGTTTTCGGCCATTTTTTGAGCTTCTTGCGATTCACGAGCTAAATTTTCGTCCGCAAACTATCTTTCTTATACCACCAGAAACTTCAGAGTATTCTTTTTCAAATAAGCTTTGTTTCAAAATTGCACTTAATCCCTTCGGCCTTGAGTTTTGAATAGAGCAGATAAAAAATCAATGAGTGGTTAGATGTGCTGCTCTATATGTAAGTACCTTAAAAATGAAATATTATAACATTCAGCTAGTTACCAAACTAATTAAAAAATATTGCAATAATAGGAAGAGAGGCTATAATTGAGCAAAATGAGAAAATTTTTTCAGTTATTTTGTATGAAACCTTTTAAAGCAATTTTTTGTGCGTGAAAATATGAAAATACTTCACACTTCTCATGCATTTTGATTGCATGCATGATTTCATTCATGCATTCATAAAGATACATTTAACTTTTGGTTTCATATGGCCTGACACGTCCATTATCTTCTCTGCTGGAGATTTTCTTCCATCAACAGAGTAAAAAATGGTAACGTTCTGCTATTCTTGAATGTATTATTAGTAGGGCACTAGATTTGGTGTAGAAATTCTTAAAAATGAAGAATATAGAGTAATGCAAAGATGTGTTGTAATATTAGAACGTCAGGGCCAAAAGAGGTTAAATTTGGAGATTTAAAAAAAAAGGGGGGAAAGAAAGATCAGGTAAATTTTCGCAATTTGAAATTGAAACTCTCGCATCGAAAAATCTATCAGGCAAAAATTTTCCATCTTTTAACCATTGATAAAAAATTTACTTCACCCTGTTTTAAATTTTCAACCGTGTAGAAATATTAATTAAATTTTTTTATATAATTTTTTCTGGAAAGATCTCGAGCGAAAAGTCTATTCCTGAAAGATCGTAGCAGGGACTCTGAACGTCTAGCAGTCCAACGGAAAAACGGGGGATGCCCCGGTAGACCGAAAGATAAGAGTGGCAAAGTGAGCATGAATTCTATTTAATTGGTGTTGTCGCGCTTAAGGGGTCAGTTAGAAATGGTAATAGAACTCCACACTTTAAGGGGGGAAAAAAGGATTTCCACGCCCATAAATTCGAAAGAGAATTAACGTCCCCCCTCCTCTTTCCACTTTTGGAATGGGGAAATTGGATCGAGGGGTCGTTTAAAAACATTTCAATGGCTTTTCCTGGTCAAATGAAGAAGTTACTCCATTGTCTATTAGTTGTCCTTTGATCTTTTAAAAACAGTCGACCGATAAAATTTGTGAAACGTGCACGAAAAAACTCGAAAACTAAAACGAAGTTTTTTCGTGCACGTTTCACAAATTTTATCGGTCGACTGTTTTTAAAAGATCAAAGGACAACTAATAGACAATGGAGTAACTTCTTCATTTGACCAGGAAATGTAGTTTTAGATGACATCGTTTGAGTTTTACACCTTCCAAAATAAAATGCTGTGTACGACCCAATACTTATGAATTTACGAAATAAGTCGATCTTTTATAATTTAATAGTAATTCGTCCAAGGAGCACGTGACCCTCCTAGATTTACCACAGATATCGATAGGGATTTTTCAGTTAGCACATAATTTCGAAGCAAATGTTAATATTTCTTATGTATATAATTTGTTTCTAGAATTTCCTACAAATGAACTATAAAAAAATGAAATTCTTATACGTTTGCAGCAGAATGCTACTACTTTCGGTTTCGAATATTTCCGGCTGACTAATATTAAAATGTCCGTATCTGAAGTTCCATAAGCTAAATAGAAACAAATTCCTCAAACGTATTTCGAAGGCTGAAATATTACACTTTAAGACACATATGGGCAACCGCCGGCCCGCGGCCGGATGTGGCCCGCCACGTCTTTTGATCCGGCCGCGGAAAATTTGAAAACTCCATATAAACCATTCAATATCCCATGTAAACCCCAATTATACGGGGGTTTACATGGGATATTATTCCCCCAATTATACGTATACCCCAATTATACCCCAACTTCGATGTCAAGGACCGTCTCCCCCATCAATTTTCATATCTATATCATACCCAAGCCGAATCAGCTTGTCCTTGCGCCAATTTTTTAAAATAAAATTTTAAAGCATGTCTCTTAAGAGTGAAATCTATACCAAGAGCTAGACTTTCTCCCACGATATCAAAAACCTGTATATATATATAGTAGAATCTCCCTATAACGAAGTCTCCTTACAACGAATTTCTTCCTATAACGAAATTTTTCATGGAAACGTAACTTTAAGGCTTAAATAACACTTTAAACATTCTCCATATAACGAAGAGCTTATCTTCCCATAGCGAATATTTCAGATTTACCATTGATTTTTTATTTTTTATTTTTATTTTTATTTTTAGTTTTTTAGTTTTGAAGAAAATTTTATTTTTTGAACAGATCACTTAGTGGAAGAGTAACAGATGATAAAAATGGAGGCCAGGAAAGTGAAACATACTCCGATAATGAAGACACTTCACCAGCGCTCGATTATGACCAACAGGGGCACCGGACATTGATGGATTTGGGGTCCTCCAATCTATGAAATTTGTAATAATTTTCATAAAATTTTGATATAAAAAATAATATTTCAGAAAAAAACATTTAAAATTGGGAGTCCTTTCAAGTCAGGGGCCCTGGGCAAAGACTCGATTTGCCCATATAATAATAAGGCCCTGCGCTTCACGACGAAAAACACATCATACTTAAATGCTTCAACCTTTCAAAACCATTAAAAAGAGGTTTCCAAATAGAAGAAAATGTGCCTCGCTATTTTCAGCGGACTTTTAAAATGTGAATATTCTTATGAAAATTTAAAATCACAGAATGCAAAAGAATGTAAAATAGCGGAATTTTGAAGTGCATTACATATTTTATTCTCTAAATTCGTGGATTGTCTTTACTTTTGAACATTTCATTTATACAATGAAAAGTAAGACACCGTAAGTTTAACAAATTTATAATAAATACCAATTTACTTTTAATTGAAAGTCATAATTTAATACTTTTAAACATCGATTTAACTAAAAGGTTGGTAATATTTGCTGAAATAACTGCAAAAATCTCTAATCTCTGTACAACGAAATTTTCTCTATAGCGAATTTTTTAACTAGATCCGAGCGAGTTCGTTATATGGAGATTCAATTGTGTGTATGAATGAACTCTTTTTCGAATCCGCACAGTGAGACAATAAACGTTTAAAAACTGAAGTAAAATTATAGCCTACCTCTCGACATTTGTTTTTTGCAATCTTAAAAAAGCTCCTTTTGTGCTCTAGATCAGTGGTTCCCAAAGTGGTGACCCAACTATGGGCCGCGACCCATTGTTGGGTCACGGGAGCAATTTCGGTGGATCGAAAAGGGTCGGAAAAATTAAACTTTAGTATTTTATATATATAGTAAACTATACTATTTTAAATAGCCTATATTGGTTATCGTTATGTAGTAGTGGGTAGCGAAAAAAAAATCTAGAGATTTTTTGAAGAGAAGGAAAAAAAGTTTGGGAACCACTGCTCTAGATCAAGATTTTCACAGTTTTATTTCAAAATGCCCCCCCCCCCCTCCTTTCGACGATGGCACCCAGACCTTTCTTACCGTGCCACGCCGTCCCTGCTCAGAGCTTAGAATTAAAACAGATAAAATTTGTTCATATCAATCACAGAAAAACATGTTAACAATGATCATAAAAACAAAAACACTGAAGATCAATTTCATTAAATATGCATACTTAAAGTAGCAATTTTTTTAAGACTTGAAAATTGAATTTAGTCTATCATTTTTGGATTTTTCTTTAACCTTCATTTAATCTCGTTATTTTTAAGCATCTTTTATTAGACCCTCCAAGGCGTAGCTTGAAACGAGCAAAACTATTTTTCTTCCTATTGCAGCTGTTTCAATGACAAAATTAATTATACTAAAATTATAAACGAAAACTATATGAAAAAAAAAAATTCTTCCTTCTTTGTGTCGCAAAGAAGATAACTTTTTGGCAGTGACTTGAAAACTGGCGACTCCCGTGAACTTTAATTATGTTGGCCCAGAAGTTAAATGATTCATTTTTAAAACATAACACACTATCAAAAGTACGAATTATCAAACATTTAATGATTTTATTATCTATCAAGTTAATGAGAGAACGTAGGATTTGTGTATCATTCTGTTTTGAGAAGTCTAATAATTATCAATATGTAATAATTATTTATATTGTTAATTTAAAAAGTTGAAGCTGAATTAGTATAATAAGTAATACTAATTATTATTTAGTTTATTTCTAAATTTTGGGGTAAAAAACATATTTCTTGTGAAAAGTATTTGGTGTATATATAAGGAAAACAAAGGAATAATGTACCTGCTCTTCGTACGGAAAAGATCAAATACATGGATCATCCGGGTTAATTGTGACTTAACCCTGTCCGGAAATCAAAATATTCGGATTTTCAAAAAGAACTTAAAAATGATTATATGAGTTCATATTAAAAAGAAATCTTGCTAAAACGTTTAATAATTAACTTAGTGGTTAAATAATTGGAGCAGATAAATAAAACCATTAATGAATGCGAGCTTATGCATTTTAAGTGAAGAATTTACATACATATTTAATGAACAATATGTAAATACATATGTACTTACATAGCACTGTACAGTTTATACATTATCACAATTTAAGGCAGTTTAAGTAATCTAAAAAATATTTTCATATGTGAAAGAATTATAATTAAAATTATAATTATAATTAAAGAATAAATTATAATTAAAGAATATCTAAATAAAACTTCCAAGCTTTAGAGTTGAATAAATTTCATGTGTTTACTTTTGTAAGCACAAAATCGAGACATGAACGAAAAACAAAGACACATATAGTAAGAAAGAGCAAGCAGGAAGCTGTTTCGGGTCTAATATGGAAACCTTTTGTCTGGCTCATAGCAACAAACAGGCGACAAAATAAAGGTTGAGAAAAATTGATTTAAATATTTGCACCAGTCGGCACTGGAAATGGATTCTCTTATTAATATATCCCTTTAACTCCCCCCCACCGTGTTTGTGTTCTGTCAAGCCTAAATGAGGGGCATCTATCTATAGGGGGGGGGCTTGGGCGGAGGACTTTGTAAGGGAGTCTAACGCATATTCACGTAACATCTGTAGAAAATCGCCCAAAACTCTAGACCAGCAGATCGACAGCCCCGCGAGGAGAAAGAATTCCGAACCTGCACACTAAGGCGCTTCCCAGTGCTCAGCTTTTTATAAATCCGGCCATTCATCGGCATGATTGAATAGAAAAGAAAGACTATAGAACTACTGTAAATTCACACTTCAATGTATCCACTGCTTTTTCTTTTTAATACTTTCAACTGGGCTCAAATTTTATCATGCTGTTATTAATTTTAATGAGAATTACACTCTCGCTACAAATTACTGCCCAGAATAGATGTAGGTTTAAATGACATTAAATTAGGTAAAGTATCGGTATCGGCCGATACCATAACTTAAAAGTATCGGTATCAGTTATTTCTGAAAATTAATTTATAGGTAAAGTATCGGTATCGGTCATCGGCGAAATTGTGATATCGGTCGATCCCTTCAATGTATACTTTTTAATTTAGCATATAGAAACGGCGAAAAAAATCATAAGGAATCCATTCATACTAAATACATCTTATATAAAATACATAATGTTAAACGAAAAATGATATATTTTTAGAAAACAAATTACTTTATACAATTTTGGGCGGTTTTCGTGTGTGTGTCAGAATTTATTCTTATGCGTACTTATTTATCTCGTTATTAAATAATAAACAGTATACTACACAAAAAGTAGTGTATGCCTTCATTTTTAAAATGTCAAAGCTTAAGAATTTGCGTGAAACATCTTTTCAAGAAATAAAAGCTTAAGTTTAACAGTATATAAGAATATTCTGCAGTGCAAAAAATATACGAAAGTTTAAATCCATTTTCAGAGGCGGAAGCATTTTGCGGTAGAATATTGTTACAGGGTTTCTACAGACCTGAAAAGTCAGGGAAATGAATTTTGGTCAGGGAAATGGGGGAAAAAAAAAAGTCACGGAAAATCAAGCAAAATGAGGAAAAATCAGGGAAATCACAGAATTTCTTTGATTTACCATATATTTTTTAAACAAACCATTTCGTGAAATGGAAGTTTTATCTACTTTTATATCACTCAATTTATTTTAAAACTAATTTAAAAACTGCAAAACAAAGTTTTTGTGAGTCTTTCTACTACACAACTTAAATGTAAGTCCATTTTTGTTTCAGAAAATTATTTCTTATTATGTTTTTAAAGATGTTGCTGTAAAAGTGTATTTATTTATATGATTTCAAAACACTTTTATTTTGATAAGTTGTAGAAATTATTTTATTTTCATTTTATCTTCTAAACTTAGAAATAATTTTAAATTGTGTTATGTGTCATCATATATGAGCATATCTTGTCTAATTGAAATATGCTTAAAATTTAAATTATTATAAGGCATACTTTTTGCAGTGTTGTCAAATAATTTTTTATAGTGTAAGTATCATCAGGTGTTTCATTTAAAAAAAGGTGAAATGTATAAGTTTTAAAAGAAACAAAGTAACACTTGAAATAAGTGGAATATGAAGTTCACAAAAGGATGCCAGATAAAAAGTCGGGAGGGAGACAGAAGCTTTCAAATCTGCAGAAACCCTGTGTTAACTGCTTGCTTTTTATCTTTCTTTGTGCTATCGCAAGCCTACACGAGTTCTAACGTGTATCCACGTTACATCTGAAGAAAACCACCCTAAACTCCAGAACTTTAGATCGAGAGCCGCGCGACAGACCCGAACCCGGTAACTTTACACTTCAGATATCTGTACCATGTTCAATGTCTTATCCACTCGGCCATGGTTAGGCCCTCTTTATGTCCTGAATCTTAGCATATAATATGCAACATAGTAATATATATATATATATAAATCAAGCCCAGGCACAATGTCAATAAGCTTCTTTTTAAGAACAAGGGATTTAGCGTAACTAAACAGCAGTTTTATTACTTTATATAAACTGTTCTTTTTTTTTCCCTACTAGTGTTAATTTTTTTTTTCTCTCATTGCTAGACATTTACATTGTATATTGTAGTTACTTCGTTGTTATTTAATATTTTCATGCAACTTTTGAACATTTGTGAAAAACCATATGTTGCAAAAGAAGATAAGAATGCGTCATTATAGGCCAATCATATAGAATCGGAAGACGTGAGTTCGACCCTAGACTGATCAAAGTCAATCTTGCGCTTGTTGTGAATGTGCTGTTAAATATGTGGGGTGGAAATCATAGGCGTAGAGTTATATGGGCCCGTGGGGCTCGAGCCCCCCCCCCAATAAATTGTGAATAGGGGCTGAGCCCACCCAATAATTTACCACTAAATACAGAAAACTAATTATACTAACATAAAAAAAAGTATTTCGCGCCATTTACAAACGTTTAAAAAAAACCTTTACTTGTACTATTAAAAATTTTCTTCTTTTGATTTCAATCGTGATTTAGTATTCATTGTGACGCCACGTAACACACAATATTACTATAAGCTGCCCTCGCCAGGCTCTGGTTAATTAAAATCAGATTATTCAATGTAAAGTATGAAATGAAGAAAAGTTCAGATGTGTCTAAAATGCACTATCTCATCGAAATTTTTTTTTTCCCTTTGCTTCTTTTTTTAACTTATAACATGGTAGGAAGATACTAACATGGATACTTACCTTACAGAGGTGTAGAATTCTATGGATCCATAGAGCTCGAGCGCCTCCAATAATTTACACTTAAGTCATAGCTGCCAACTACTACGGAATATAATTAACCACTTTTTGTAAACAGTATATTTTTTAATTATTTTTTTTTCAAAATAGAAACCAGCTTGTGCGCGCAGCACAAAAATTTTGCTATATTTTAAGCCGAAAAATCATTTAGAAAAAGTGGTTAATTATATTCCTTAGTAGTTGGCAGCTATGAGTAAGTTATATGTACGTGAATCCGTGGCGTAGCCAGAAATTTTTCTTGGGGGGGGGGGGGTTACGACTTCTGCAACTCACATATATGTATACGGGTGTATGATAAGGGAGTGAAGAATATACATTTTGTAAGGCAAAAAATTCCTTATGGGGGCTTATGACCCCCCCCCATTGGCTACGCCACTGACGTGAATATATGTGGTTGTGGGGCCCGGCCCCCCCAATAATTTTGAAAACTTTACGCTTATGGTCGAAATCCTCTGGGCGTTTAGTAGCAGTTTCCGAGGGGCCTGATACTCAGGAGTTTCTCTGATAACGTTTCGAGAATGGACAGATTTTTCGACTAGCACTCAACAAGTCCCAGGCATTAAAACTGTCGTAGTTTTAAAAAAAAATTTCGATTTTTGACGATAAGTAAAAATAAAATCATTTTGTTAAGGATTTGAAATTTTTTTATCATATCTCCTAACAAACTCTTATATAATTGTAATAAACTACAACAAACCCGCGTGAGTCGCTGGAAAATATGTTACATATCAGAAATTATTGACGTACAATTAATTTCATATTTAAGTTTTTTCGGAAAATTTTATGTTTATTAAAGAGCGTAGTGAAGCTTGTGAATATTTATTATTTTTTTTTCTAATCTGTTTATTTTAATTGTTTTTAAAAGGAATTTTGTTGAGTGAAAAAACAACTTTAAGAACACATATGAGATACATATATCTAGGACTGAAATTAGATCAATGTTGTGAGAATAATTCTCAAGTCCTTGACTGTATGAGTTGGTACGCATGTACTAAAGCACCTTAGTTTAGAAATATTTTGCTAGAACGATCCAGAAATACTCAAACTATTTTTTAAATCAGTTTGAGTTAGATGAAAGCAAACAGCTTTCTATCGATTTTCCTTATTTTTGTCTGGAAAATACTAGTAAACAATATCACTGACTACCAAACAAAGTAATAGTACTGGTTCGATAGGTTTATTCCTTGTTTTATTAATAGTAAGAAACTTAAATCTCCTCCAAAAGTTTGCGTTCATTTTCAGTTTCAACGTTATTCCCTAGATGGCAGCACTATATCACAGCCCCTTTTCACTCAAGAAGAATTTGATGCTAACAACAGTATCTTGATAAATAAAGCATCGCTTCGATATAAAATTTATGTGCGGGGAATTTCATCAGAACGAGCCTGTAATCCGTCAAATCCTTGCTGTAGAGCCGTCAGGTGCACAAGGAGTGTTTCGAGCGTAGAACAAAAATTTTAAATATTCAAAACTGCAGGTCCCTAAAATAAACGCAAAGCTTCAATTTTCTGTAGAGCATACTCTTCTTGTATTCTATCCCCCTCAGCACATAGCACCGATTTTGTGGCAACTTGTTAAATTGCACAGTTACTTGTCGGGACCGTAAACAAATTAAATCCACTTCGTTCTTGATATACTTTTAGTTCAACCGCCAGAAATTTTATGCTATCGTGGAGCTTGTAAAGTAGTTATATAAAAGTGACACAGGGAGAGCATTTATTTGTTCATTCTTAGCTTTTTTAATTATCCAGTTAATGAAGACTCAAAATCATTAAAATTTGAAATGGCAATAGGGCTGTTTTTGCCAAAAACTGTATTTGTTCCACGACTTGTGTCTGGAAAATATGTCTGGTGAAGATTTTAAAACAGTATCAGTAGGCGATTTTAAGTTGGTTTGGATTCCAAAGATGTGCTTTATGGTTCAAGAAAGAGTTGATTCTATTTTAACACCCTACTTTCGCCAACCTAAAAATTCCCGCACTTTGGCGAGCTTTGAAGTCTCTAGGAGTTATGCACAAGTTTCAACGCTCCCTAAACAACTACATGAAACCTAAAAGTGAACAAATTAGTGATAAACGCACTAGTTAAGGAATTTGAAGACACTTAATTATTAAAACTACATTAATTGGCAACCCAAAATAAATAAAAATGTAACGAAATGCTGTATTTACAGGTTGTTCTAAATTACAATTGCCACATAAATACAAAAATTTGTCATGTTTGCTGTATATGTTTAATGATCGCCACCTTGGCAAGAGTTGGGGCGTTAAAGTAGAAATCAACCCAAGAAAGACAAACGTGGCACATTCATGGATTATGATGCACATTCGAAACAATATTTAAAACGGTGAAGTATAATTGTAATACACTTGGCGAAGATTGTAAAATAGTTTTAGTAGGCAATTTCAAGATAAATTTCGATTCCAAAGATGGGTTTTATAAAACAAGGAAGAAAAATACTGCTTACTCATGAATAATGACACTTTCCAACCTTATGGAATAAGGAAGAAAATAGGGACGATGCAAAAATTATGATACGCTTTTAATATATAGTACTTTGGTGCGTATTTAAAATCTGAAAGGGTTTCAGATTTTCTTCTTCTTTTTTTTTTCTCTAATATGCTCTAATATAATATGCGTAATGAACAGTAAGACTCTGTATACTTTCTTAAAATACTTAAGCTCAGAAATTCCATTGCAAAATGGACAAAAAAGCCACCAATAATAGAAGACTGTTCGCAAAATACTGTTTATATTTTTTCTGAAAGTTTCGCAACCTCTAAAGATTTAACGTTCATAAGTAATGCATAATACAACCTGTGGAGAAACTTTATGAATTTTTTCGTGTCTCAGATTTAAATCGAATTTTTTAAACAGTTCTAAAGTTCATCTTTTTTTTTTTTTTTTTTTTTTTTTTTTTTTAAACAAAGCAAAATGAATAAATACAAAAATAAAATACTTCTCTAACTAACTTTTGAAGCCCTTACCCAGAATTTAAAAAAAAAATAAGTCAAAGTCAGATAATGTAAAATGTACATAAAGTCAGGCTTCGTTCAAATGGTTCTTGAACTATTCAAATTTAATACTGAGTATCTAAAATAGAATGAATAAGTTTTCCCATTTAAACCTTATGGCCGAGGCCAACTCGTATTATTAAGTACATAAACAAAAAAACTTTGCCAATATAGGGACCTCTAGGAGCTGATCTGTTCAACCAATCGAGATAAAATTTCAGAGATAGTTATTCAGCGGTAAGGACTTGAGATTCTGTGAATGGCTACAAAATGGCACTCGGGGTTACAGTACAGATACAGGAACTTGAAATTTTCGAATGGCAACACCTCATATTTCTATTGCAAAATGCTCAGCGCATGCCAAAACCCTAAACAACGTTCAGACGGTCTGTGTATCACAAAAAATGGACGTGTTATGCCTGCATATAAACAATTCTGTGAACGGCCAATAAAAAGCAAGACTGAGGCACACGGAGGAAATTTGAGTATGACAAAGGCACAACGACGACGTTCCCCAGATATTCAGCGTAAAAAAACGATAAAAAGCAGGGCATTTGGTTCTTCAGTCGGGAACTTGTACATTAGGACGCAATGGAAGCGAAAGTTCAGTTGTTTACCGTTCGCGCATAACAGATTTTTATATCTGTTCTAAATATCTGGCGAACGTCGTTGTGCGATTGGTGTCTTGCCTCTGTCGTATACACAATTTCACCGCTAATTACCCATAAACTTTTCATGAATATAGAGCGTTTCTTCACCTTCTCAGTTTTTCTTAAGGAAATGAATATTGTTTTGAGTCCTTAAATATCAGTCCTTCAGTCACTTGTCAAATGGCTTTTTTTAAATAGTATAATCCTTAAGCAAATTAAATGACTAACATCACACTTATAATCTACTATTATCATTTATTATTATAGTTTATTGATCATCAGATTTTACCTGCGCTGCCGCCCGAGTTGTGTAGTGGCTAAAGAACCATTCTACCATTTAGTTGTGGTCAAAAACCATAAGTGCCCGCCATTATTTAAAAGAGAGAGAGATTTTAATTTCGCGGGTCCGTGCGCCTGTCACTGCAGGCCGCTGTGGGGGCGGTTTGGTCTCGATTTCAAATCCTGTTAGTTCATAGAGGTAAGTGTTTGTCCAAATATTGTGATGTAAAATTTTACTTTTACATCAAAAGTAGTAGAAATAAAGATAAACTTATTCTTGGGAGCAACGGAGGTGCTAAAGCAAGGCCGTACCCGAAGGGGGACCAGGGAGTCCGCCCCCCCCACGAAATTTTAAATTTTGTTAACAAAACAATAATGATGGACCCTTTTTGTGAAAAATTTAGCCCTTTTCACCATTCCGTCCCCCCCACCCCGAAATTTTTTTCTGGGTACGGCCCTGACTAAAAGTGACATAGATCTAGATAAACTCTCTCCCAAATCCCAAAATCAGATTTAAAAATATAAAGCATTGTACTAAAGTAAATTTACTGTAAAGAAAGAAAATACAAAAAAAAAATTTACTTTCTTTGGAAAAAATTACGAATTTCGCGGTTTAGAAAACAAAGCTTAATCCTATACCCCTTTCACCCCTCGGCTATCCACCTAACCTTTTGGAGTTATCGGCGGCTTTCTCCAGATGTAACGTGAATGCGCTTTAAAAATCCTCAAGAGTTCTCCATCATGAGTATTTTTTTTTCCTTAAAGTTTCAATTTTTGTTCGAGTTTCTTCCAGATGTAAGGAGAATACGCGTTAGAACCCCTTAAAAAGTCCTGTGACCAAGCCCCCCCCTCCCCCCTTAGGCAGATGCACCTCGTTTAGTCTTGCCATAACAAGAAGACAAGCAATTTTTGTTCGTATGAGTGGTTTAAACAATGCATAAACATCTTTCGTCAAACACTGTAACAAACGAAAAACCTGATGATCTTGTGAAATATTTTATTAAACGATTTATTAAGCAATTTATTAAACGTTAGAAATTCTTAAACATGAATTGGACTTTTTTGAAATGTGAGTCATTAAATGTAAAAATTTGATTAAAAAAAAAAGAAAAATTATTTGTCTTAAGCTTATTGAATGTTTTTTTTTTTTTAATTAGTTTTCCAATCTACCTCATAGGCAATGCTCTTTTTTCTGAAGGGAGAGTGACGGGGCGAGGGGAGACTTCAGTCCCAGAACCCCTCCCATGGATCCGCTTACACTGTATACATGTGAACTTGTAAAGAGAAAATCTAAAAGTTTTCAAATATCTGACATAATTACTTTATTTTCACTGGAGATAAGGCGTAGGAATCTTTATTATTTATTTATTTTTGAGCAAGAGAAAACTGCAATAAAATAATCTAGTTACATGGCGATTTTCTGTATCCCTTTAAGAACGAGCTTGGATAATCCTGCGGATTAGAGTTTTACATTTTTCCTTGCTTTATAGTCAATGAAATACTAATTCTAATAAAGAACGAGCATTATTCTGTGGGAAAATGTAATTTGAAATATCAGGTGAACTGAAGAGTAATGTTTTTACATTAATTAAAATAAATTTTAACAAGGTTTTAATTAAAAACATAAAACGACTTCTGATTAAACAATGAATTCATATTTTTCGCATTTTAAATCAAGAATTTCTTGGGTAACTGTCTCTTTTTTATTCCAGGAAATATATATTAATAAAGGGGAGGCTGGGAATGGTCACCCTCCTAAAGCTAGCTAAATGAAACATTGACGTAGGCCTAAACGACATTAATTAAATATTTTTTTCCACCTCAATCACGTCTTCAGTAGAATTAAAATTCTCAAGAAATAAAATTCCAACTCGAAAACAAGTCCGGTTTTAAAGGCGTATACCCACAAATCTATGTCTTTCAAAAGTGATCCACTAGACTAGAGCATTCCCTCAAGGATTCTGTTCTTTGTGTCAATAGCCATTATCCGTCATCTGCACTAACAAACAACCTAGAGTGGTAGAAGCCTCTCTACTGCATTATCGGCGTTTAAATTTTTTCTTCCAGATATTTTCAAATTTGTTCATCGTTTAATTATGTTTGAAAACTTTACGGTGCTTCTTCATCGCATTTATCTGAAACTGACATCTAAATTGGTGTTTTCGGATTTATTTTGAATTATTATATAGTTTTCCATTCTAATCGTTTGTCCCATGTACATGCCACTCTGCTGTATATTTAATGTAGGCGTCGCAATTTTTTGTCATCATGGATCCTCTCGAATACGTTTTGGAGTGGTCCTAACCGGGGTGTGGTCACGTATCATGAAAGAAAAACTCACGCATTTTTGTCTTTGTTATGTTTTTATTTTTATTTCTACTGATGTTCTTTATTTTATTATTAATATTATTATGATAATGTAATCGGATGAAATTTCACCGTCATTTAACATTCCCAGATCAAATAGAATAAAGTTTTCGTAATTTTAGAAATTTTGTTTCTCTAAAATGTTAATGTTCATTAAACCAACTTTAAATATGATATTCCCTTGACAGCACTGTTTTCCTAAAAACATACAGTTACGAAATTTTTCTTTTCTTTATACAGTTCAGCCCGCTTAATGGAATAGCCTATTTGCCAGGAAAAACTATTCTAATAAGCGGGATATTCTCTTATCTGGGGATCACATTGATACATTAATCTGATTTGGTACATTGGGAATTTATTACATTAAGCGAGCGAAGACTTCGCTTAACCGATATTCCATCTAGCGGGCTCTCGACTATGTATATTAAACAAATCTAACATCAACAAACTTCTAAAGCTAAAATAAAAATAATAACATCGATTCATCATAGATGGCAAAATGGATTATTCTAACAACTACTGTACCAGAAGAATATAATTAATTAAAATATTATTATATTAACGTTAATTATTTTATCTTTAAATTAATTTTAATGAATTTAGTATGTATATTTTGGTATATGTAAGAGGTATTTTATAATATTGCCTTCAATTTGGCGATGGCTAGCTGTTTCGGAGTTGTCAATACTCAGAAGGAGTTACCAATGATCAGTGTCTCATTCACTCAGCCATTAGAGTCTTCTCTTAATTTTAGAAGCTATGGCTTAGTGTTTAAAATTCGTCTCTCAAAGTGTCAAATCAGATTTATAATTCGACTCGGTTAAAATATTAAAATTTCTTTCATCCATCCTGTGCATTTTTTTTTCTTTTTAAATTATATTTTTCTTTCTCCCTCTCTTATGGTAACAATTATAATTACCCATTTTTATGTTGACACGTTTACTATAGAGATTGTAGAGTGCTTACTTTTTCTCCACCCCCACTACACCCCACCCACCCCCCTTTGTTCCCTTTTAATTTTTATATTACCTTTTTAGCATTATTTTTTTAGTTCTTAAAGATTTCACACCGCAGGTTTATTTTCAAATACTGCTGTACTAAATACGGAAATATTATAAGCTGTATCAAGTTACTGTCGTGAAGCGTGGTCTAAAAACATTAGTTGTGTAGTTTTTTTCTCAAAAACCCTCTAGTTTCCATTAATTTTTATGGATTTTTATACAACCCCATAATATCCACTCAAACATCGTATAAATTTAAAAAAGAGGAGAGGTTTAAAAAAAGAAAAAATACAAAAAATAAAGGAAGAAGACGGGGGGGGGGGGTAATAAATGTGAGCGCGGTTTGACAAACAAGAATGTCAACTTCTAACTTTCGACAGTGTTATCGCGTCTGCCGGGGATCAAATGTTGCCGAAGTAGATTTTAAAGCAAACAGCCTCATTCATAATTTGAGAGATGGTTTTCCGAAACGTGATATCAAGGCACAAATGCTGTTGAAAATTGCTTATTTATTCATGAAACGGGGGTGAAATTTTTATTACTTGTCCTAACTTCTAGAAGTTACTTCTAAACCTTTCTTTTCAGGTAGTCATGTTTATGTATATATATATATTCTTTTTTCCTCAGAGTGATTAGATGAAGATTTTTCTAGTGACGTTTAATAGGATTCTTTTTTAGCATGCTTTCTAATTTCTAATGATACTTGGGTTTTCACTGGTGTAAGGTTGTTTTTCGAAACATTTAAATGTGTATTAATCTAGTAAAATCTGATTCATGCAAAAATAATGTCTTGCTCTGTATTTTGTGCCCAATTAAGTTCTTTGACCGCGTTAAAGTTAGTTAAGCATGTTATTTTAATACTCAAATTGTGTTAACGGTGTAGTTCGAAAAAAATCATGTGATTTTGGTGCATAAGTGCAAATAAACTAATTATGCCAGGCACTTCAAAATTTTGAAACTGTCTCTTTACAAGCTGTACTACATGCTGAAATAAACGATAAATCGGTATCAGTTTCAAAACTTTTAGAAGAAAGTCTTAAAAAATCGGAAATTTTCTCAAAACGTGTCACTCTTCGAAAAATCTTGCAGCTCAGATCCATGTTAAGAATTTTTTCTGAAAATTTCGCATAAGCCATCAGCTTTTTCGCTTATTGTAGTGTGTAAAGCAGCTTATGAAGAACCCTCTGGAATTTTTGGAGACGCTGGTGCTATTAGTTTATTTCATTTCAATTTGTGTACCAAGACTAAAAACAGAGTTTTTTTTCTTCGACATACACCCTTAACTTTTCTATATTTAAATGCTATACTATACAAGTGACAAAGTTGTTCTCTTTTGCATATCTACTCTTTTAATAATAATTATAGAAATGCATCTATTGAATTGTTAATATTTCACAAAACTATTTTGAAACAATGCATAAAGTAAAATATCAATAAAGTTACATTGTAGTATGAATTATTTGATTCAATGTTGCTTTATTACTTAAAAGCTGTATCCAATTGAATTCAAGTATGTCACTCTGAAAAGAAAAAGGTGAACATTCACAGTTAAAGAGAAATGACAAACTAATGTATCCAACCTCTAAAGGAGTAAGTGTTCAATCTTCGATTGATAAAAAAATTGGGAATTTTTACACCCCATAAAGTGAATGCTTATCTGTTGTTTCACTTTCTAGGAGTGGCTTTTCACTCTTTTTTGCTTTCGAGAGTAAGAAAGGATAGCTGCATTTAAACCATAGCAACGAGTAGAATGCATCTGGATTTGCACTTGCTTCGTAAAATTTACATTCAAAGTAATGAAGCTTTGATTACTAATTTAATATGAATTACACTGCTTGTAACCGTAGCTTGAAAAACATTTTAGGGATAGTTATCCAAAACGTGGAAACGGCAGCGTTCTTCACAAAGAGGCTTAATTTTCTGGGACTTCCTGTAGGTCTTTGACAACAGTTATTAATTGATCAGGCATAGATAAATTTTTCGTCAAAATTAATGATAGACGTCGTTTAAGGTAGGTAATGTTTAGTATATGAAGTTTATATATAGATAATACTTAGGCAGTAAAAATAATAATTAGCATAGATAAGTAAAAATAAAATACTAAATTTATTATTCATGTGAACTTTATAAATAAATATCACACAAAATGAAATGATGTCCTTAAAATGACTGAGCTCAGTGTTTAAAACACCGTGGGACTCGATCAAACTCGGAACATACATGTGTTTACTCGCATGATAGTCGCAGTTTTTTGCCAATTTTTCATAGTGAAAGTCTAGGTGCGACTATTATACTACATAATAACATACTCTTTAATGCTAGAACATTACGTATTTATAATAAAATAACTAACTTACTAAATGTTTCCAGTTTATCCGCAGTATATTAAATAACGTTTTCTTCAATTATACACAAAGCAAGGCACTTTATTTTTATCGTAGTATTTTTATAGACATAAATGAAAGTCAAATACTTGACTAGGACTTTTATGCGGGGAAAACATTTTGACGATTTTTTCTTCTTCAAAATAGGGGGGGGGGGGGGTGCGACAATTACGCGGGTAAACACGGTAATATATGTAACGTAGGTCATCAATAAAGTACATTTTTACAATACAATATGGCTTCATTTAAACTAAATTCATAAAATAACTCAAGTTAAAAGACATTTGCGTAAACTAGATTTTATCATAGATACTAAATCCTCTTTATAACGTGACACGGTTACCTTCAACAAATGAATACATTTTTACAAGTCCAGGCTTATATATATTAAACCTAATATCAATCTTATTCTCGATATATATTGCAACGTAAATTTAGTAGCGCCAAAAACGACTGATCCCATGATATACATCGACGAGTAGAATCAATCTTACAAACTAGATGAGAAATAACTGAATTTACAGCAAAAAGATTAAAAACATAAGCAGATAATAAACTTCATCTCAAGCTCAGGAGTAATTTAATAGCTAAAACCATCCATATAAACGCGTTAAAAAATAAATAACTGCAAAATTGAAGGTGTCTGAGCAAAATATATAACATAGACCGTCGAATTCATCTTTGTCACCAAATTTGGCACTTGAGATAGATTTAGAGCGGGAAACCTTGTTAGGAGAATTTTTTTTTTCTCGGAGTAAAGAATTAGGAGCTTTTTATCGAGGAATTATTCCCAATAAAAGCTTGTATTCATTTATACGGAAAAGCAACTGATCAGTTGTTCAGTTGATTAGTGATGACATGTTTCGAGCAGGCTCTGCAGTTGTCTTTAGTAGAATGAATAAATTTTTCGTTTCTCTATCGTTGAAAAATAAAAAAATTTAAGGTTATGTGGGTGTGTATTTTATTTATTTGGCCAGCACTAAAATATATGTTCATAAAAATGTTTATATGGATGTGCATGATTTAAATATCCGAATAATTCTGTTCTTGGCTTAGATTAACAAAATGACTTTTTTTTTTTAAATGTCTACACGCTTAAACCCAAAGAGCGAAAAAAACGATACACTGCGGAGCGATCTGTTTCCTTGGAAACCGACCGATATTTCCACGAAAGTGCTCTTTACGTAGTCCCTTTTCTGAGAATCCTCTCCTCGCTTCCTATCTTTTCCGAGAATTTCCCCTCCTCGCTCATTGTTATATTCCGCTCCTCTCTTGTGATAGAAAAACGATCCTGAAGGAGAAGCTCACTTTTGAAAACTGGCTGACTTTTCGCTCCGACTGATCGAATTTCGCTCGTTTGGCTTAAGCGTGTAACTTGAATTATTTTTTATTTTTAATAAGCAGCATAATCAACATAAAGTAATTTGCTATCGCTAACAGTCATTTTCACGTATATTTTGCATATGCGGACTGTCCCAAAAAGATTGATACAAGATAAGTAATCTATGTAAATTTAACATGTTTAAAACAAGTAGGACATTTTCTAATAAAAAAGTACCTCATCTTAATGTAAAATGCTCTTTAAATTCTTGACTGCATCATGCAGTATAACGGAATCTGCATAAAAATTTCTTTTGTGTAAAAATTTATTTCGTTTATTGTTCCCGTTTTATTTGATTAAAAAAAAAAATTATCCCTTGTTAAATGGTCCCATTATATTATTTAAATTTTCAATTGAATATAACTCTCTGCTTTAAAGATACAGATATGCGGTTTTTTAATTACCTTTTTGTAGTAATAATCATAAATTACCTGCGTTTTTTTATTTGCATTTTAATTGTTCAATCAAAATATCGCTTGCAAAGAAAAAAGTGCTAATTAATTGAATCTTATGTAAAGTAAACAAGATTTGTATTATTGAATCTAACCAACAGACAAATGTGCCACTCAAATAAAACAGGGGGTTATTCTCATTCAACATTTTTAAATCGCAAAGTAAGATCCATATAAATTTTGTATCCCCTCAAAAAATTTCTAAAAAGCATTAAAAAAACAGTCTTCTACACTGAAGAAATTTAAAAAAAAAATTCATTAATAGCTGTGAAAAAGAAAGAAAAAAAGAAGTGCGACCAGAAAATTATCTGATATCGTTCGTAGAATCTGCCCCTCTCTGTTTGATTCAATGAATATAAGTTACACAGTTCTTAAAGAATGTAGTGCTGCTACAATTTACTTCCTTTCCTAAAATGCTGGAGTAAAACACTCAGAAATTGGGAAAGCGCAGTCTCTCTTATTCGTCCGCATATTTCACATCTTTACATTTGGATTTCATTATACGGAATCAATAAACGAAGTCCTGTCAGTTTCCGAGTGCTTTTTTTTTTTTTTCAGTATTTTAATTAAAATTTCATGCGAGTTACTTAAAAATAATGATTGTGTGTGTTTGTCACGGAGTATCTGAAATAAATTGTAATATGATTACATTTTTAAGAATTGTGTAATTTAAATTCATTAAATCAAACAGAGAGGGGCAGATTCTGCGGATGCTATTGGATAATTTACAGACCACATTTCTTTTCTTTTCCTTGAAAGCTTTTAATGTTTGTTATTATGATTATTATTAGCACTACAGTGTTATTAGCGCAAGCAGGTTTTTTAGCGATGGCATAACTTGTCTACACAGTTTGTCACGCCGAGGCATTTTTTCAAATGTGTTTGCCAGAAAATGCGAAGTAGGGTGGGATAAAATGTTAATAGTCGCACTATGTTTACAATAATTGATCGCCAGGTTTGGTGGACAGAAAAGTCTTCAAAACCGAAACAAGCTTGACGATAGTTTCTAAAATTGCCTACATACTGGCAAGCAATAGTTTTAGTAGGCGATTTAATATGGATTTCCATTCCGAAGAAGTATTTCCGAAGAAGTATCCAATAGAAGAGACAAGTACGATACACTTATAGATTAAGATAAATTTTCCAAATGGTATTTATAAAGGTTAAGTTTGGTTGGAATAAGCTTGGCGAAGATTGTAAAACAGTTTTAGTAGGCAAATTTAATATAGATATCGATTCCAAAGATGTGTTTTATGGAAAAGAAATGGAGAAGATTGAAATGGAAAGAAATGTATAGAGAAAAGTATGAATAATGGTACTTTTCCAATCTAATGGAATAAGGAAGAAAATACGGCACACTCATGAATAATGATACGCTTTTAATATACAGAACTTCAGTTCGTATTTAAAACATGAAAGTGTTTCAGATTTTAATTTTTGCTTTTTTTATTATCATTATTACAGTAGAGGGCTGTATTTAATGCTTTTTAGGAGATTTTTGAGGAGGTTATCAGCCTTTCTTTTAATGATTGAACACTTGGACAAAAATAAATATAGAAATTTCGTGTAAATACTTTTTTCATTAGTAGAAATTTCACCAAAATAGGTAATGCTGTTTACATATTACCGCGGTACTCTAAAAATCCAATTTTAAATTGGAACACTTGCACAAAAAGATTCCCCCCCCCCAAAAAAAAAAAAATATTTAATTAAAACGATAGTCTCCTGCTTTTATGAAGGTCGAAAATTTCCATAGTTAAAAAAATTCTTGTTAAAATAAGGTATTCATGTTTTAATTTTTTCTTTTAGGTACCAAGGAATCATAGAATAGAATCATCTACACATACAAGATTTGATTAAATATTTTAATATGCGATTGGCACTTGGAAGTTTTCTTATCTCACAAACTTACGCTATCATTTTATATTTATGAACGATTAAGACAGTTTCATTCTTTACGTCTTACACTTGTAATAGGTGCACCTTTGTCAAGTATTCTCCAAGGTAATTTTGTATAAAACAGCACGTAAACTCCTTTCTTTAAATGGGGGGATAGCACATACCGATCTAAGCATTTTTTTCCCGGTTACTCAGCAGGTTCTAAAACAAATTAGAGAATGATTGAAATGCCTCAAGAGAAAGCATTCAATGGTTTTGACGGTCCCAAAGCGGAAAGTATAACATGAAAAGAAAAGTTGCGTTGTTGAGAATTTTTTTTTTTTTTTCCTTTTCTTCGCCTCATTTCAGAAAGGGAAATAATTAGATGTGTATTAATGGTTTTGTAAAGCCACCAGTCATGAACAGGTCTTTATAAAAGAAAGTGTTCAGAATCTTTTGCCAATAGTAATTGAAACTGAAGGTGCGATTAATTATTCGGTTAATTGAATTGATTATTTGATATATAGGCCTGAAGATCAAACTTAACTGTGAAATTGTGCAATCTACAAAGCCCCTATTGTACAACATGGAATGAAATTAAAGCTTATGACCAGCCATGAACCTCATTAGGCATCACGTATGGCACGATTATTAATAAAAAGAAACAGATACTCGTATATATCAGGATTTCAGTATTGTTGTTTGGGGCCTAGTTAATTTCTCCACAATTTAGCAAACACTATTCCGCTAGTAAAATGTTTAAATCACACATGATGCAACCAGAAAAAATAAACATTCAGGTGTTTGCAAAATCGAAGAAGAAATTAACAAGACTACAGTTGTATCACAAAATGTTAAATCATATAGTTTTAAATAACTCAGAAGAATATAAACACTATATATATATATATATATATATATATATAGGTATGTATAAAACTAAGATCATTTTATAATATCTCAGAATTTACAATAGAATCAACATTCAATTAGAAAGACTTTTTCAATGAAAATATTAACACCGTGTTCACTCGCGTAACAGTCGCACCTTTTTTGCCAATTTTTCATGGTGAAAGTCAAGGTGCGACTATTATGCAGGGAAAATTTGCTACATAATATAGCAACTCTCAATTTATTTTTTCTGCTTCAAACCGGGGTTGTGACTATTACGCGAATGAACACGGTATTTCTAAATAAGAAATAATTAAAACTTTCCGTTTGTTGACTTCAGAACATCGCTGAGCAAGTTTTACTTGTCATTCGATTTCAATATTGTTATAGAGAGGAATATTTAAGATAACGAGAATTTGCGTGCACACGTGCTTGTCTCACACGCATTGTGGAGGGAGAAACGAGATTTGTAAAGCACGAGGATAGTTAGAAAATGATATGTAATGACAGGGAAAGTATTTGGAATAACTTTAGATACAATCGTTAATGAATCTCGCACGAAAACTGCCTGTAGAATAAAAATTAAATATCCAATATTTCTTTACGAGAACGAGTTTGAAATTGAGAGCGTGATGCAGTATCACGAATGTACTCTCGAAAACTGGATGACATGGGAGTTACGTATAAAAGAGTTCAAGTAAAGCCTGCAGTTATTTTATGAAAAAAATATGCATTAGAAATATGTGTTCAGAATTTTTTCTTCTTTTTTATAACTTTCTGGAACGTCAAAAACGTTATTGGTAATCATGATTATGTTAGAAATCTCCGTGAATACCTCAACAAGTTTTCTTTTTTTTTTTTTTTTTTTTTTTTTTTTTTTTTTTTTTTTTAACTCGAATATATTAGGAAGAAAGCTTAGTTTTACTTACAAAAACATTTGCATTTCACAAGGGAATAAAAGAAAGGTTAAAGTTGAAAGATGTTTGATTTCAAACTATACTATCCTGCATGTTAAAAAAGTATGTTGCTGCGGTTATAAATAATACATCATTATGTCACAATGACTTCGTTGCTTTAGGTAAAATCATCAAAGTGCTCTAAATATCCTTAAAATGCTTTAAGTTTTTGAAATTATTCTCAGGGCCCAACAAGGCAACTTTGAGTCCTGAGTAAAGGTAAAGAACTGGGGGGGGGGGTTGTCCCCCTACTAAATTACTAAATACTTCCTTAAAAAGAAATCGTATATATTTTTAAAAATTTTAAATACCTTCCCCCATCTGCAAACACAAAATTTTTATGTAACTAGTTTGAAATATACAAAGATAGATGATATCAGTGAAATAGATGAGTGAAATAGATGATGATGATTCGGATGATGTCAGTGAAACGTAACGTCGAATTTCTCAATCGACTACAAAGCATTTAAACGAATTGAGAAAAATGTTGCCGATTGAAATTATTAATTCAAGTGCAAATTTGAATTATTTTCATTTTTTATAAACAAAAATATTGCAACTTTTGAGAAGCTTTTCTTTCTCTTTTGTAATTTTACTATAAACATTTAAAAGTGGAAATAATTATAAGATTTTTGGGCCTCCACAAAAATCTGAGGGACCTGGGCGATTGCCCCGTTTGTTCTTCCAGTAATAGGGCACTGTTTATACTCTTAAAACAAAGTATAAATCATTGGCATAACCTGATTGTATAGAATGAGGTATGAGGCCTCCCAAGAACGCTTTAGCTGACTCTAGAAAAATGCAAGAATACTGATTGCAAGAAAAGGACATGAACGTCTAGAAGGGGAAAATGAGGAGCCCAAAAAATCAGTTTGAAAGCACCCAAAACCGCAATTAAGTTGCGTCAATGATTTTTGAAGTATGTTTATTGTATTTTAATGAAATGTTCACTCTATTTGAAACCGGTCTATTATACAAAAGTAAAATATAATAATTTTATAACAGTATACCCATTGAAAATCGTTAAAGTAAAGAATCTAGGTTACAAATATATTTCTTAATTTTAAGAGGTATAAATAGGAAGGAAAATAAATGTAGACTTTTTAAATAAGTAATCAAGTATAACACAACATACTTCACAAGATAATCCAAAAACTGGATAAATGTAAAGTTCGAACTATTTATGGTTTTTCTTTTTCGAAATGGTTGTTGCTATTTGAAAAATTTGAAATCTTTACACTGTTACCGTAACCATGAGATCTTTATTGATTTAAATAAATCAGTTAGGGATGGACGCGAGACGAAAAATAAGCGTCTCGCGTCTCGCAAAATAGCCTAAAAGCTTGTCTCGTCTCGCAAAAAAGCTGTAAATCTCTGTCTCGTCTCGCAAAAAAGTCGTCTCGCGTCCATCCCTAATCACAGTCCAAAAGTTAATTTTGATTGACTGAGCGGACAGGCTTCGAGGAGTTGATACTTATAGAGGAATATTTTCTATGACCATCCTGCATACGTATACTTAAAGTAACATCTTTCACCTGAAAAATTAAAGTTTATTAGAAAAAATTTCTTCACAATCCCTTTGCGTAGTACTTTGTATATTGAATAGTTTTAAATATATACCTTATTTGATATAATACAAGTAACACTATACATAATCAAGAGACATAATTTATATATATGCTGTTTAAGGTATGCAAAAAAAAAAAAAAGAAAGAAAAGAAAAGAAATTCTTTTATACAACTTGAGATATGCAGTTATTAATGTAGGTATTACTCGGTCATTTAATGGATGTTTAAGATGCAGCGTGATACAAACAGTTAGAAGCCATGTATTATTTATAGATTTGAGCTCATTATTTGTAGTTTTATTTTAGTATTCAGCTATCTCCCTAAAGCGACACTCCAAATAAAGATCAAATCAGCGCGATTTGTCTTACAAACGTGTGTATGTGCATACCCGCTATTTCGAATCCATCACAACTTTTGAAACGCATTGAAGAATTAAAAAAATACACAGGTGCGGTGCGGATCTTAGTATATTCACATTAGTATCTATTATCCACTCATAAACAGATTGGACAGAGCAATTATTGAACCAGTACCCACTTTTCTCATCCATAATTCAAAGCATCTGAACCAGCTTGATATTTTAGATACACAGTTTTATGCACTTTCAGGCACTTCGCTCACGCTCCGAGCCCTAATGCCAGTCATTATCATGCAAATAAATGCCACAAAGTATCTTTTTATGCTGTCGTTGGCAGAATGATACGTACCATTACTGAAGTCATACATATATTTATTAGACAAACCGGACCACGTAATTATGTTCATTATGTTTGTCTGGCCTTTCCGCATAAAAACTGTCCTACTCTTGCACCCTCTATCTCTGTGTGCTACAGAGGAGGTTCCTCCAGAACCCACCAATCAGAAAGTTCACGCGGCTCGAACTGTGACCCCTCAAAAAGAAAAGGTCATCTATTTCGGAGGGAGGCATGCCCTTTTGGGTATATACTCATTGCAATTTTCGTAGAACTAAAAAACAACTCTAAAATTAGTCCGTGTGGAACCGAGAATGGTCTTAGCATTCTTTTCTCCAACGGATAGTGCATGCGTTTCGTGCTGAGATTAAACGTAATTGGTGATTTTGAGCAAGATAAGGCTCTAATCCTTTCGAATGAAATACAACGATAAATTCATTACTGCCTTGTTTGTATTCGGGTACATTATCTATTTCGCAGATGGAATAAATATTAGTAATAACTTTTTGCAAAACTACAATAAAAATTAAGTAAAAATACAGCTTTTTATTGTGGACCCTAAAACGCATAAAATAGAAATTTATTCTTGCAAAGATATGCTATGAATGAATGAAAGTTTTAAAACTAAGAGACCTTTGGAGAAAACTATCTCTACTTCAGTTTTGCATGAGATAAAAATTTTTGAATGTTCAAAATATTTTACAAAGCATTCGAAGTCTTTGCAATACAGATAGTATTAATGACTAAATCAATGCCTTACAAGCAAATGCATCTCAAGTGGAATATTGGTCTCGAATGCTTTTTAAAATATTTTGAACATTTTAAAAAATTTCATCTCTTGCAAAAGTGAAATCTCTATATTTTTCTGAAAAGTGTTCTTAGTTTTGAAACTTTCATTCATTTATAGCATATCTTTGCAAGAATAAATTTTTATTTTATGCCTTTTAGGGCTTTACAATAAAAAGATTCTACTTTTAAAAATTGTATTTTTACTTAAGCTTTATTTTTTGCTTTTTAATTACAAATAAAGCACAAATTTTTATTTGTGTTTTATACAAACACAAACATTTTATTTGTAGCTAAAACACAAAAATTTTATTTGTAGCTAAAAATGAAGTTATTTTATGAAAGTTTCTCATAATTATCGTAAAACTTTACACCATGGAACACCTTTTTCTCTCCGCTGGGAATCGAACGCGGGTCTCTTATGTAAGAGCCAGATGTCATAACCACTAGTGCACACGGGATTTATCAACAATTTGAATACTTCTAATTTGTATAAAGTGAAGGCGCCTTGTTTTTATGTCTTCGCCTTCAAATCTCTAGTATATTCAAACTTGCCACCAGTTACATCAGATTGTTAAAAGACCTCCAGGAGCACAAAAAAGACTTTTTTCTTGAATGAATCGCACATTCCTAACTTTATTATGTGGCTTAATTTCTGAGAGATTTTACAACAGGGGTCGAGAAAATTTTTAATTCAATAACATTAACAATAATAATAAAAATTTTTCAACCAATGTACAATTTCTTCAATGAGCAAATTTAGTCAATTTTGTTAAAGAATTTTATTTCGTTAATTTGGGTTCTGGTTCTACTGTAGCATTTCAGACATCCATGAGATCTGCTCAGATTTATTGACCAGAAAGTACGTGCTACAGTCACTGGCATTGAAAAATGAGAAGACCTATGGTGTGAGTATCATAACAAGTCCTCCAGCATAGATTGTCGGGAGATCTCGGAGTAGTTTCCTGGGTTTTCTACGATTCGAGATGAAAATGGTCAATCAAGATGAAAATGGTCAAGAAGAGATCCCTCGTGTATTTTTAAACCACAATCCCCGTAAGGATATAAGATAGGGGGTGCACAGACAAGAGCCACTCACAGAAATAATAGGACTGCTGAGGGTCGCACAACCAATTTGCACGGAAAGTTAAACAACTTCGGTATAAACTTGAGTCGGCAATTTTTCACTGCTCAAGCTCATATACTTGTTTTGAAACCAGAATTTTGTTACAAAATCAAAATACTAAAATAAAAATAAGTTTATTATAAGAGAGCCTTAAAACCTAGAAAAATAGACATACAACTTAACTGTTAATGTCAGTCCATAGTGCATAGGGTGAAGAAGCATTACTATTCTTTCGAGTGTTTAACATTACTGGCTTGTTCTTAAAGCTGTTCAAAAGTCCTGTGACGACGATCGCTCTACCGGTAGAACACCCGAGCTATATGAAGAGGGTACAGTGGCGCAACCAGGATTTTAGTTTAGGGGGGGGGGGGGCTACATAATATTGCTGAACTCAGTCATAGTGATCTCGGTTAGTTACAACTCTCTTATAACGTCAAAATATTCGGTATCACTTGACTGTCCCATAGAACACAAGCAATGTAACTCATTATAGAATCATAAATAATTATCTGATCTTTTGAGCGACTTTGTAACCGTGTGTAACAGTGTTTCAACTAACTGTGAGCATTTATTTAAAAACTTTTTTTAAATAAATGTCTTTTTTGGTTATAAATAATTTGAGGACAGTTAAAAAAAGAAAGGAAGGACTAAAAAAAAATAATTCATTAGCGACAGTTTTCATTTTTTTAACGCTTTTCACTTCTAACTTTCTACCTTTAGGGGGGGCTTCAGCCCCCATAGCCCCCTCCGTGGGTGCGCCTATGAGAGGGTATATGTCTCGTGCAACTTTCAGAAAAGATTCATAAGCAAATAAACTGCCTTCAGAAATGGGCCGAGGGTTTAACCGATTTTGGAAATATCGCAAAATTCCGTATGTTTAGCATTTTCTTCTGGCAATTTCATGAGAATAGTAGACGACCGAAGTGCGAAGGTCCCGGGTTTGGGTCCCATCGCGCGGCTGTCGATCTAACGGTCTGGGCTTTTGGTAGGTTTTCTCCAGATGTAACTTGAATACGCGTTAAAACCCCTTCGAAAGTCCTCCTAACAAGACACCCCCCCCCCATCCTTATCAGATCGCCCTAGAGTAGCGTTGCCATAATTACACAAACAAACAAACAAGCTGACAATTTCAAAACTCTTATAGGTTCATTTTCAATGTCAGTTCACAGTGAGTGTAACTTGTAGACACACATTCTAAAATTGTACTAGTCTCAATTAATTTTTTTTCAATTAAGCTGTTCAAAAGTTGCATGGATTTCAAGTGAAATAGCCTTAAATTTATTCAAACTGAATACATTTCACTGGGTGCTGGGAGTAAATTTTAAAATAATCCACCCCTCTACTATATTACTTTTTTACGAATAGTCAATCATAAAATGCCCAGTGAAGTCCTAGACTGGCTTCTCTGTAATTTCTTCCTCGCCTATTAAGAAATTAAAAAAACATTTAAATGTATGGATTTTTTTTCTTTTTGACACAATCACTCAACATTATCCCTTTCATATAAACTTACAAGATTTCTTTCTTTTTTATCAGCTACAACTTCTAATTCACTAGACGGGGGGAAAAAAGATATGCATGTTTCAAGTCTATGTCTGTTGCAGATTGAAATTTGTTTTTGTTTTTTTTTTTTTGTTGCTTTTTCTTTATTACCTAAAAAAACTGAGTAGAGGACTTAAGAGTAATTAGTGTAGGATCCTGGCTCCACGATTTGGTTTATTTTTAGCACAAATCTGAGTCAGCTTGTACTCGCAGGGTGAGGCACAAACCTTTTTGCTCATGACAAAAGTATGACCTTCTCCGGATACAGTCGTAAAAGAGATTTAATCACGTTTTTCATCCCATTGCTCTTGGTATCATGCTCGTTCATCAGATGATGAGGATTGATTTGAAATAAGCAGAAATTACGTTGGCATATCAAACTCGCAAAAATTGGTTGTGGTAGGAAGAAAAGGCTGATCTGCTTCCCACAAAATATTTTTTTAAACCAAGATTTGATAACTTAACCGCCCCCCCTCTCTTTTAATGAATTGCTTTCAACAACCGTAAGAAAGAATATTTTATGTTTTTTAATAATATAATAGTAATCATTATTATTATTATTATTATGTAGGAGAACGTTAAAGGAAGAACTGAAAAATTTGTTTCCTTCTTTCTTTTCATTTTAAAAAATGTAATAACAGCATTTAAAGCGATTGTACTGGATATAGGTTGAAATGCTTAGGAGAATATTTTTTAAGTAAATGCATCTTAGTCAATTTTATCTACAAGAAACATTTATTCGACTTTTTAAAAAGTATGAAAAGAGGGAGGGTAAAAAAGGAAAACAGGTCGCCCCTTCTATTAAAAGGAAAAAATTTTAACTTTTCCGAAAGGGGCTGAACTTTCTATATGGAAAGATTAATATTTGAAACCCCTGCTCTGTTGTTACATAGCAATATGCATGATTATTATATATGTGATTATTCTAATTATTGTTACGATTATTATCCTCTTCGCTCCAGAGGCCCACATATGTTGGGCCTTTTTCTTTCAACTGTTAAAACGATTCTTCAATATTCTTGGCAGTTCTGAAATGACGTACATATGCATCGATGCTTTAATTTTGAATGCATGATTTTTACGCATGTGAATGTGTAAATCCTACACACTGACGCACCGATTTTAATTTTGTTTGCCGTTATTACAAAAGAGTACTTGAATGTTATTGAAATTTCAAAAGTTTTTTTTTTCCCCCTTCGAAATTATATAGCTGAAATGAACTTGTAGGATATCATTTACCTTTAAAAGTGTCTTAAGAGTCTTGGCATGGTGTGGCAACAACTTTTTGCTACTGAAATAGAGATTGAGAATTAGACTTTTATTCGAAATAAATTATTTAAAAATAAGCTTTCTACTCCTCGTTTTCAATTGTAATAGGCTTTTTAAATATAATTATGAAATTGCTCTTTAATTTAAGATGAGAGATTTTTATAAGGTGTGCAGAGGTTAATAAATGCTGATTTGCAAAACATAACTTATTTAAATACCTTTTACTGGAAAAAGAAACTAAACTTAAGGGGATGGTGGACACCCAAATCATCAAAATTGGCCCCAAAAAATGTGTTTTTTATATTTTACATACTAATATTCTACAGTTAAAGCTGAACCATGGAGAAAAACCGCGTATGTCTACGGCAATTTTTTAAAACGATATTAGGGTTTGAAAACATTAAAAGGGACAGTTAAATGTCTAAAAAATGAAACAAACGCGTAAATAAACACATTACAATTTTTATTGAACGTTTAACAAAATAAGCTAATATTCGAATGAAATTATTTTAAAAATATCTTTTGTTAAAGTAAAATCATAAATAAAATTATTCAGACGAGACTGTATTAAAGGTAAATGGAAAATTACACTTTAAACTGTATTTTCTCCAAATCAAGTTTTTTGTGATTTTCTTGCCTTCAAAATGCTCCATGCGACTTAATTTTGGTCGGAATTTAGGGATGGACGCGAGACGACTTTTTGCGAGACGAGACAGAGATTTACAGCTTTTTTGCGAGACGAGACAAGCATTTTTAACATTAGGATATAGGGATTTTTGCGAGACGAGACAAAGCTTTTCAGCTGTTTTGCGAGACGCGAGACACCAAATTTTCGTCTCGCGTCCATCCCTATCGGAATTGTACAAAATTTACTACAAACATTCTTCTCATATATTACAATAAATCTATGTATCCTTTTTAAATATGGTCAAAATTTCGATTATGAAATTTCACTTTTATTTACGAAAACTGAAAAATTTTCGGGAAAGTTTGGTATATATCTATGAAAATATTTCTAAAAAATTAACTACCCGGTCGAATCAAAAACCGATACACAGACTTTTTTTAAATATATTTTTATGCTATTATAAAACAAAATTACTAAAAAAAAGTTAAAATTAAAACGCATGGAGCATTTTTTTCGAAACTAAAAAATTAATTAATTTTTAATTAATTAATAATTTTTTTTTAATTTTTTTTAGTTGTTTTTAATGCTTTTAGTTTAATATATTAAAATACAAAACTTCATAATCCTATCTTATTAAATAAAAAAGAACTTTTTAATGTCCACCATCCCCTTAAAGCAGTGGAACAGTAGCCCATATAAAGCTTAAAGCCTGCGATGCTCAGCCAAGCCTTCTCAACCATTTGTCCTTGAGAGCAGAAATATATGACCATATGATCTCCCAGAAACGGGATCCAGAGTTCAGTTCTTCAAGCAAAGCTTGGTCCTTATTATATCGACCGGGATGGCTGAGTCAAACTTGCCCAAATCAAGAATTAGAACCTTCGATTTGTGGCATGGCAGCGCAATATCCTAATACATACAGCAGTGGATTTCCTATAGGAAAAAAACATGGGATAAAATAATTATAACATCTTAAAATTCTATAACAAGGCTATAGCATTAAATGTGAGTAATTGTAGAAAGTTTATATAAATAGTAAAAATGTGACATTTGAATTTCGGAAAGCACAAGCTATTCGGATGCATTCTTATTAACACAATTAAATTAACAAAATAGTTTGTCTCAAAAATATTTTTTATTCAAATTTTTATTTGAATATAATTAGTTTGCGTAATTGCAGGCATTAATAGCTAAATGAAATATAATCTAGAGCCCCAGTAGAAAAACCTTGATATGTGACGGAGAGCACAGCAGATTATTTTATAGCTTGCAGTATAATATTAGCCACATTTACATTAAGGTCACAGATAAATTTTGGTTTGTAATCCTGGTGCAGCAGATTCATAGAGGAAATTCTATTACAGGGATCTAGTGAAATAAGTTTGTAAATAATCATTCTAAGTGTTCTCTAGGGTCGTTATTGGTCAATAAGTCTGTAATTTCGGCTAAAATTTAAAGTTTTGGTACGCATTCGGAGAGGGGTTTTAATAAGAGAATCACAAAGAGTAAAGTCTCTTGTCATGATCTCATGTTGTTAATCTCATAGTAAACATTTGAAAGATAGTTAAATTATGACAAATAATTATTTCTATTAATAACAATTGAATGGTAAAATTTTCGTTTTAGTAATGTTTAGTTTAGCTAATAGAGGATACTTCGAAATGTTGAGTGAAATTTAAAATTGGATCCTTAAATGCAATTTTAAAGTAACTATGGCGTGACAATAATTCAAATCGGAAAGAAGTTTCGTGATTTTCTCACAGAAAACCATAACATTTGTTTTTCTTCTCGTAGTGTTGGTTTCATTCCTTTTATAGCAAAAAGGTTGACAGAAATCTATAGTCATGTTTGTTCTGGAAAAAGACATGCTTTTTAGAAAAAAGTGAAAATTCATTCCTTTATTTTATTTATTTGGCCAAATAACGGATATGAATTTTGACTATTATTTTACAGAGAATTTTTCTTCTCTTTCAGGAAAATTTACTGCTGCAATTCCATTGACGTGCAGCCAATCTAATGACTGAAAAGACTTCTTACAAATAATGAAATTTCGGCATCATTTTATTTTAGTTGTCTTTCTCTGATAAACTTTCGGAAACTCATGGGCCGTTCCAGAACTGTTCAGAATCACAAAGCGATGGGGGTTCGGAAACGGCTTCTTCGTGTAACTGTTAATAATAACTTTGGAAAATATGGTTAAGTCATAGTGAACTTACAGACCATGGTTTATCAAAAACTAATGGTCTAATGCATCTTTCATAGGAAACATTTGACTAAAATTTATAGTTCACATATTCTACTTAATTTCATTGATGAAATTGTTGGAGAAAAGCCTATTGTTTATGAAAATCGACGATCATTTCAACACATCTTCCAACGTGATTATTAATGGGTACATGAAGACATGTCTCTTTCTATACATCGATTTGCAATCAAACAAATAAAGAAACAAAAAGCTTCAGTTATAGCTTTAACAACTTCCACTCAATAAATGTGCGTATATTTTAAATCCTATATCAAATGAAATTATCAATTGAAAACGTAAAAAGGCAATTGGTGTATTATCCTTTTAAATAAAAGCAATCCTTGTACTATCAATTAAAAATAAATACTATACCATCAAGGGCGTATTTAGGGGGGGGCGGTCCAGGGGTTCCGGACCACCCCCCGAAATTTTCATTTTTGTTACTAAAATGATATATAGTTTTTTTTGTGAAAAATTCAGCCTTTTTTACGGTTTGGATCCCCACCCCGAAATTTTTGGACCCCCCCCCCCCAAAAAAAAAATATTATTTTTCTCGATACGTGCCTGTATATCATCCACACTACACAAATTATGCTTTTTACCTACTGCAGATATTTTTAGCACTCTCCACCAAAGTTGAGAAGTGTTTATGACGCCAGTTTATCTGTCTGTCTGTCTGTCCATCCGTCCTTGCTCTAATTGTCGTAAATATTCATAGATGACTACTATGTGTCGTTTGCAGGGGCGTAGCCAAGGAGGCGGGTTAGGGGGGTCATAACCCCCCCCCCCATGAGGAATTTTTTGCCATACAAAATGTATATTCTTCACTACATTATCACACACACGTATACATATATATGAATTGTAGTAGTCGTAACCCCTCCCCCCATGAAAAATTTCTGGCTACGCCCCTGGTCGTTTGTATGGAAGAAAACCGTCACAACTCCAAAAATCGGGTTTTGAGAAAACGTCTTTAAATAATTTCATGAAATTTAAAATAGAAACGTAAGACTTAAATCAATATGTCCCTTAGTCTTCAACATAAAAAATATATCACTTTTGTTAAGTTGTTAGGGCATAAACAAGAAAACACGGTTTTAGCGTTGTGACAGTTTTCTTCCAAACGAGCGATACGTTATTCCTTGTAACATACACCCTGTTCAAAATGCTGTATGTAGCATTTCTAGTTCTTTTACAGGAGCCCCTAAGGACGGCCATACACTTTGCAACTGGTCTCTCCTACGCGGTTAGATTGGTGAGGTGGGAATGGAGATAGCGCCATAAATCTCTGACCTATGGTCAAAAAAGGTTGTTTTGCGATTCATCGTATCATTTTTAATTTCATTGTTCGTCAACGAAAATACGTCTATAATAGTGTATGCAGCATTTACACCCTTGAGGAGTACTCAAAAGAATTCCAATACATTAAAGTTTATGGCAGTTTAAGAGACATTAATACATTTTAAGCACAGTATAATAAGTATATAAACGCTTACAGCAGCTTACTTCATTTAAAAGATGAAAATAACATTTTAATTTCTTTTACAGGGTCAAAAAATTAAATGAAAAGTTATATACAGCTTTTTTAAGGTTACCCCCAAGGTACCATGACCGAGTGGATAAGACAATGAAAGTGGCAGACGGCTAAAAAGTGAAGGTCTAGGGTTCTGGCCTACCGCGCGGCTGTCGATCTAACGGTCTGGATCAATGGGCGGTTTTCTCCAGATGTAACGTGAGAATACGGGTTAGAACCTTACAAAAAACCCTCATCCCAAGTCACCCCCCACTAGACAGAAGCCATATGTGTAAGTTTGCCTTCTGCACTGTACACAATTGAGGTTCACACCTCGTCATGCTTGACTATGATGCATCGCCATATTTAGCTCAAAGACTGTGGCGTTGGAAAAAGTTTAGTAATAGGCATTTGTTATTATTTATCATACTTGCTTTTTACTTTTTTAGACACAAAGACAATACACTATTGGCACAATTCTCCGTAATGACTAACTCATTGCAATTTCTTCGATTTTCACAAGTTCCTAGCACATCTCTCAATTTCCATACCCGATTCTCTAAACCCCCCACTACAACATTAGCACGCGAATCAAATTAACAAAAGGGGGGGGGGAAGACCACAAAACGCTTAGGCGCTAATCGAAGGGGCTAATAAAGGCGTTAAACCTCCATAAATCTTACGGAAGGAGAAACGTTTAGAATTGACTTAAAACGGTAGGGCCTATGTTTACACGGCCGGCGCTTTCCCTACGATGAGGAGTTTAATTTATAGTTGGGTTGAAAGCAGGTCACTTGTTAAAGGTGTTCCCTCACTTCATAAAAGCATAACCTCAGCATGGTGAATAATGACTTGGCTGCGGTGATTGGCTCTTAATCGCTCACCAAATAGGATTAAGAACACGAGAGAGACAAATTGCCTCATATTTCATCTGTTCTCATTAAGTGGCTGGCGGAGCGCCAAGCAAAAGTTTGTGTTGACGTTATGGAGAAGATATTGGCGGACGAACCGCGGCAAATAACAACCTTGGAAGTAAAGTCGGCGAAGGAGACATCGTGATGTCTTTATGAATCAAGAGTTTTCTCGTTCAGCGGTCAATACATCTCCAAGAGAGACTCTCAACCGCATATTTTTAAAGATTAAAATAGAATCTCATTGGTGAGATCACGTTTACGGAGTCTTATAATGTTTTCGTGGTATGTTCAATACAGTAAAACCCGCTGAAAAAGTTTCCCAGGGGAATAGAAGGGAAAAACTTCTTAAACGGGAAGTTCATTATTTTGAAAAACAAATAATTTCAGTATAGATGTTCGGGAGAGGCTTTTATCATTATTATTGAAATAATATATAAATAATGTAAATTTTAGTTTTATTTCAAAAATTTAAATAGTTAGTTATTAAAGTAAAGTAACACACATAATTACCTTAGAATCTTTATATTAAATCTTTCTATTTTCTTTATGCATTATTGGAATTTATTTTACGGAAAAAATCGGAAATAGCTTTATTTATTTATTTTCATACGGAAGAATTGGTAACAATAATCCATTTGCCTTAAGCTTAAACACTTCTTCACATTTTCAACACTTTCGATAAAATGACCTAAAGCTCTAGTCCTTTTAAAGCATTTTTTTTACTTTTACAAACATAATAATAATAATAATATTAAATAACCGAAACATTGTAGGAATGGTGGGGGGGAGATGGTAATCGAAAATAACTCCTTAAACGGGAAAATTTCTTAAGAGGGAGTGTCTTAAATGGTTTTACTGTTTTCCGTTATAACCCCACCGGTAGTAAAATCTGCTACTGAAAGTTTTCTCAAAGTGAACTGTATAATCTATTTGCAGCAGAAAAAATCGTCAAAATATATTTCCCGCATGAAATTCGCATTCACGTATTTCACCTTCATTTATGTCTATAAAAATATTGCTATAAAAAAGAAGAATGCATCTTTTTGGGGTGTAAAAGACGAAAAGATTATTCAATATACGGCAGGTAATCTATAAATATTTGGTAAATTTGTAATTTTATTATAATGCCAATAATGTTTTAGCATTAGAGTGTACAATATTATGTTGTAGATTTCCCCTCATAATAGTCGGACCTAGACTTTCACCATGAAAAATTGCAAAAAAGTACGACTATTACGTGAGTAAACAGGGTACTTTAAAAAAGCATACTTCAAAAAAATTGAAAAATTAAATTAAATAGCTTTCTACAAAATACAAATAAGAGTAAAATGCAACTCTGTGTGTGCGTTGCGAGAAAAAAAAAATACGCTATTCTCCAGGAATGCAACTTACACGCAACTTATACAAATAAATATGGAACTAACACGAAAATAATGCAACTTGCACGGATTCTGTTGCCTCCAGCCTTGTGGTGACGACTTTAATTTTACTGTTATGTGTGTAAATATGTATGTTTATATATATTTACTAAATACTTACGTTTTTTAAAAAAATTTCATAAGTGATAACATTTTTAAACAACTTCTTAAAACAATTTTTTAAAACAAAATATGCTATATTTAATTGCATGTGCTTGGGATGTATCTTTAGTTCTAAGATCCCCCAAGTTAGCCTCTTTCTTAATAAATTAATTCTTAACGGATAGTATATTTTGTTAATTGCAGCACGTGCCCGCCATAGAAAAAAATAATACTTTGTTAATTAAACAAAAATTTTCAATTTATCAAAATATTTTGTTTTTTAATTGCATAAAATGTTTACATAGTACATATTTATGTTTTGTTTTAAAAGTGCTTTACAACATCTATTTATTTATTTATTTATTTATTTTAAATTTTATACGCTCATTTTTAAAATAATAAATTTTGCGTATTTTTATCATACATCCTCTGAAATTTATCGATCTTACCGATCAATAAAAAAATGCATAAGAATGCAGCTTTAACTGATTATAAGCGGGGAGGCGGGGGGGGGGGGAGGGGTTTGATGCTTTGCCACTCTTAAAAAATACCCTCTTCTTTTGGCGCCAATATCACATCATGCATTCTTTTCACCAAGCCAAATCTCAAACTAAGAAAGCCGATACCCGCAGCGAAATTTGGGCCTAAATTCCCTAGTGTCCCACGGTCATCGGCTGGCCATTGACAATGATGTATTGGTCCCCGTTCTTACGGACTGTTGATCGCCCCGTCGCCCCTAGTTACCGCCCTACAAAAACTAAAACAACGTTTCAGGTGGTCGAAGGAGCTGAAATTGCAACTATATGATATGGTCGGATGAAAGCAGTTCGTGGATTTAAAATTAGATGTAGTGTTCTAGAAATGGTATTTATTACAAAAATAAAATGTATTAATGTTTGTTAATGTACATAATTCGCTTGTTTTACATGCATGAATAACCTGAAAACCGATGTCAAAGATTTCCCCCCCCCCCCCTCTCGTAAGAATGACAGCCCAAATCTTCTAATTTCTTCCAAATATGATTGCACTGACTACACTGTTCGACTACTTGCATTTGTTATTATGTGGAGTTATACAAGAATAATTTAGATACTAATTCAGTTTTATAAATATAGTTTATTCTAGAAAATAAATAACGTGGTAATAAATTAAAAGATTAATAAGCAGGGTATAGAGTAACAAGTAAACGAACTTTTAAAATAAAAGTGCTCCATTCTCTCTCTCTCTTTCTCTAATAGTACTTATAATATTCAACTAATGTTGCAACATAATTTTATATTTCCTCATATTAGTGTTCAAGAAAAATAATTTTTTCAGGGTACTGAAATTCAAACTGATTATTTATAATTCTGGTTCTTCACTTTTGATTTACGAAAACAAAATAATTATCATGTAATGATTGTCTTTTATTTATTCATTGTCATTATTTATTCGGATGTTTGTTTTAATTAGAAATACTGTTATGCAGTGAAACTTCTGAAATGTAGACACTTGCGGTTCCCTCAAAAAGCAACGAACTTACATTACAGGTATATTTCAATAGTATGGCCGCGTTTTGATTGTGCAGTTGAAGCTATTGTGCAATCGAGGTTAAAAAAAGAGTTGAGAGTGAGTTTAGAGAAAAAATAAAAGGGCTTCAATGGTGTGTGCATATACATATATTATAAATTTTGAATTGAAGATCTTTGTACATACCACTAAAAAAGCTTTAAAGTGCATGCACGGGATTTTAAAGACGTCCAGATTTTTATATTTTCCCATTATTTACTTTAATTTTGAATGTTTTAGTATAAGCAATTAGTCTTATGTTTAATACAGAAAAGTACACCAGTGGCATTTTAAATACGTGTGAAAACTATAACCCAAATGGTTTTACTCTCTAATATAAAATGCATATGAACTAAGAATTGGTCAATCTTTTACGACTCGCCCCACATCACTTATCAATGCCTAATTTAACGAAATGTATAAGCCTTGCGTTTTCGACACCTAATATTTGTATTTTTCTTTCAAAGCAGTAGCTTTATATTTCGTTCAGTATTTTTTAGGAAATTCTATGAAGTATGCAAATTTTCTTAAGTGACTCAACCAAATTGATTTAACAAAGCGTCTTTTTTGCTTTCACAAAATATTTTGCGTTGCATCTAGAGCCAACCGTATTAGGAAGAAGTTTAATATCAATGCGTCATTGGACAGTTTTTTGTAAGCTGTCACGTTTATTTGCATATGTGGACATACTTGAAATTTACAACGTGTCTCAGGGCATAGTTTCAGATTTTACGCTAATTACAATTGAAACGAAATGAAACAAAAAAATAGTTGGTCGGCGTAGTAAATTTGGCAGAAGCTATCTTTCACTTTCGTTATTTCATGAAAGTTCACAAAGACATAACCTCACGAAGATCCTTTAGGGTTCGCCCCTCCCCCCCCCCCCCAAACCCCGAAATTTGAGTTTTTGTTAACAAAGTGATAGTGTACAAACCTGTTTGTTAGATTTTACTTTCTGGGCTCACAAATTTCTTTAGGTTGCGTTTCGGGAAAGTTACAATTGGTAGTTTGTGATCAGAGCTGTTTTCCAAGGGGGATTAAAGAGGGGTTGGGGGTGCGGAGGGGGTTAGCCGCTCCCCGAGAAAAAAGAAATTTATGTAAAAGATCTTATTTTGCTCCCATAAAATGGATGTATATGTCAATCATCTAACTAACCGCCCCCCCCCCCGCCACATGTACGCACCTAATTGCATTCATCCGCCGCTGTTGCTTTCACGTTAATTTTTGAAATACCATATTAAAATTAAACCATATTTTTTGTTTATATTAATTAATTATTTTTTCCATATTTGCTGTTTAGATTAAGCATTTTGAATAACATCGCTTTCACGTGTGTTTTTGTGGCCGAGTGGATAAGAACTGAACTCAGTTGTCGCTGAACTGTAAAGGTCCAGAAGTCTGGCCTACCACGCGACTATCGATCTAGCGGTTTGGAGTTTTGGGCGGTTTTCTCCAGATTTAAAGTGAATACCCGTTAGAGACCCTCAAAAAAAGTCCTCCGCCCAATGCGTCCCCCCAGGCAAATACCCCTAGATTAGGTTTGCCTTGAACACAATGCACATTCACATGCGCTGCTCTGTATTTCATTCGTATTATGATTATCTAGGAAGGCCTTATTAAAACAAAAACTAAATATTTTGAACAAAATGATTTTGTTTATTCAACAAAATTTCTCTGCATCTGTATCTACCATTTTACCATTTGTTAGCAAATTCGGAACCTTATGAAAAAAAATATATATATATTTATATTTCTTAAGAATACACGATGAAAGATTACGTATTTTCTTTTAAGCTAAAATTTCATCGAATATTCAGTATTTTAATCTCAAATTTCAGTGTAATGTGTGTAATGCTTGTTGACGATAGTTTTCTAATTTTCGTGAAAGTTGGTATAAAACTCTCGATATTGTAAGAAAAATCTTGCGATATCAGTTCAAAACTTTTATAGAAACATTCATATTATATTGAATATATACGGGACCATAACTAAAATGTACACAAACGTTGGAAGTAGATAATTGAATGCTTTGAGAAAGAAATCATTTCCAAATTTTATTGATGAAAAATAGCTGGTGATTTTCTGATAGCACGTTTCAAAAATTTAATTCAATATTGTGAGTGCTAGCAAATCTAATTTTGCATTCTAAAGAGGAGAGTTAGATGTGTACTGTTTGAGAATAAGAAAAACTTTATGTATTGTAAAAATGTCCAAATACTTCTGATTCATTAAAAAAAAGTTTTGATACAAGAATATTAATAAAATTATTTCCATTGATAACCAATAAGGGAAGCGATTTCATCTCCTAAGCCTGCTTCGGATATTAGTGCTTCACAATGAATGCCTTACGGACTGAGCTACACAAAAAATTTGTGACTATTTGATATTAAGAAAGCAAAATTCTACTCGGGTAACATAACAGAAATTTCAGAAAAGAAGGTTACGTTTTAAATAGTGTTTTTTCTCTTTGGAAATAGTGTGTCTTTTCGGTTACATTGTATTTTGCATTTTACAATGCAATTATATTTTTTGTTATCTTTGTTATTTTAAAGCGTCTTTAAAACACCTTTTCAAGGACACAGGATTCTGTAGCTTGCGAAAGTTAAAATCATTTGGATTGAATATAAGTATGTAAACCAGGTTAATATCGAATTTCGAAAATTCAATGAAAACGCTACCAAAATTCCATCCATCTTCAATGTGTTTTCTTATAAGCACTGCCTGTATAAGAAACACTCACAGATACAACCGAAATCGCATCTATCTTCTATGTAGTTCTTTGACGTAGCGTTTAAAATGTATTGCCTTCAAATTTTGGAAGAAGGCCGCTCTTCCACAATTTCCTTCCTTTTCGTTATCTGTTCCTCCTTTCCTAATCTATCATGTTGAACCAACCATTTAAGCTCGATTAGTGAAGATGAATCATCTAAAGCCAGAGTCGGCGCTAACGCCAAACGTTTAACTTTTGAATTGAATCAGTTCGCTAAGTCAGGACCCCTGACTGCTTGAAAACTGTCAGGGCTTCCGTTTATCTGCTGTCTTACCGGCGTCCCCCCGTTCGAATAACCCGCGTGTGAACGGCGAACTCTGTTTCCTAACGAGATGGGATTCTAAGTGACCATTGTCCACTCTGGATATAGATCAGTCCTCGGAGACTAAGATGCCACGGATTTGATGTATTATAATAAAATGAGAGGGTTGTTATGGCAGGGGAAATGCAAAGAGAAATTCCTTTGTAAACCCGGGCTGCATTAATTTCAAATTTTAGCTCTAGTTGGTTCAGAGAAATCTACGGGTAGCGACCACCTACCGGTTCTGAGAGATAATGGGAAGTAATTCGTAATGAAATTTTCCGAAATTTGTTTTGGAGATATGAAGCGAGTTGCGGATGTTTTACATGGTTTTTATCCAGATACTTTCTATGCTTTCAACTCTTTAACGAGAAGTCAGAATCGTTTAATTTTTACTAAAATTCCTACGCTCGTAAAGATTTCTCTAAACTATCTTGTTATGTAAGTCTTAGTTTCCGAAGGTGCTTGGATACTATTACTCAAATATTTGAAATGGTATGATATTTTAGAACTATCAGGAGAACCAGAAAGCAGTGTTTTTTTTTTTTTTCTTTTTTTTTTTTTTTCGGTATCTCAATATTTTGCCTAGCCAAAATATTGAAATTAATAGTTCGAAATTCGGCATGTATGAGATTTTTTCTACTTAGGTGCTCGATAAGACAGCATTATCCAAAATTCGTGACTAATGTGGGGTACGGGGCCAAAATATTGTTTTCGCATATCTCTATCTCGGATTTAAAAAAATCCATAAAATTCTTGATATAAAATACAACACTAACGAATACCTAAAATCTAATTTTAGAACATTTTGAAATTCGTTCCCCAAGGAGGATAAACGGCCCCCTTACCCTAGTCCCCTTTTTGCAACTTTCTGAAAGAAAGAAAAAAAAACATGAATGCTTTAAAATATAACAAATATGAAACCTATGTTTAGGCTCATTTTGCGTGTAATTAAAAATCTGTTAAGAATTTTTTTAATTTAAAGAAAACTGACATTACTTTTCTGTACACATAATAGTATATATGTATACAGCACAAACAACAGGGCCACTGCTTTAGAACAGGGGAGGAAGGAGGGAAATATCCGATTCCACGAACTTCTGTTAGCTTCAAAATTCATACAGTGATGATACAGCGTCCTTCTATTCATTAAAAAAATCATAGGTATAGGAAAAACATTTATCAAAAGTAATTTTGTAGGCACTGCATGAGTCAAACAGTTTCCCGGTGAATTATAGACTACCAATGCATTTTGAAGTTCACAAGGTCAACAGCAACATTTTTTGAATCTAGATTATTCTGCACACTTCCCTGTTTATAAATAATATTCAAAGACAAACTTTGATCAAACGCTATGTTTAATTACTAGACTATGATTAACTTTCTTTAAACACAACTTTGAGTTTTAATTTGCAGTGCCGAAGAGCAATGTCAAATTTGCTGTTAACATTTAAAGGGTAAAAGAGCCTGTAATTATTCCCTGATTATAGCACGGGCACTTGGGGCACGTGCCCTGGGCACACTTGCAGAACTAGGTCGAAATATTGAATTTAGAGCAATATTGGGAGCACAAATAGTGAGCTAGCTATATATAAGGCACAAAATTAAAAAAAAGTGTTATAGTCAGGCCATGCTTGTAACTGTAGCATCTACGTTAATACAATTAACGCTCATAAGAGCGTGCTGCCCGCAGAAGCGAAAAATTTGATGTATAATTGCTGGCAGCATATGTGCGATTGTTTAGTTTGCATCGGTGTTCAATTGGGACAAATATTATAAATCAATTACTTAGTTTGATTACACGAATGTAAGCTGTAACCCAGAACGCAGTTTATAATCATTTACATACATTTTTATATGAATATATTGATAATCCCAAAATGACTTTTACTAGCATTTTTTTTCCCAATTATTTATACAGAAGTTTGAATCCTGCAAAATCTATTGCAATTATACTCAACTTAAAAACTGCTAACAGGTTTTTTTTTTTTTTAACAGAAGAATATTTTCTAAGATAAATAAAATCACGTGATATTGCTTGTGACATTAGATCGATTCTTCGTAAATGATCGACTCTCTCCCGATTTTTCCCCTGTGGGGAGGAGGGTCATTCCCCCCCCCCCCCTCGAACCGTCTATCTTACACGACTCTACGATTTTAAAAACATTTATCAGCCGAAAATTACATTTGGAACTCCCTCGTCACCAACGGTTTGCCGCTCAAATGCTTCTCAACAGAGAACCCACTGTCTAGAAAAATTACAGAGAATTCGGCTTATTTGATGCCAAATTGTTTCACTGTATACGTTATTAAAAAAATAAGAGCAGAAGCCTGACTTTTGAAAAGTAAAAGTGCAAAAGCGCATGAATTTATAAAAGGTGTTTATCAATTAATGTATTATTCACTGTTTCATTCTCAAAATCGGCAAAATTTGAGAATTTTTTACACGTCATCTTGTTTGGGAAGACGATAAATTATCTATAAAAGGAATATCATATAGCTTGTTCTTTTAAGAAATAATTCAGTGTCTCATAGTGTTTAAGGCCTCACATGGACGTGTGGATAAAAACACTGAACATGGTAGACGGTTAAAGTGTGAAGGTCTTGCGTTCGGGCTTACCGCGTGTCTGTCTATCTAGTGGTCTGGATTTTGGGCCGTTTTTTCCAGATATAATGTGAATACGCGTTAGAATTCATTAAAAAGGCTTCCGAACAAGGCGCTCCTCCCGTAAGCAGATACTCCTCTTGTAGGCTTGCCATCACACCAAACACAAAGTTTTTAAAAGTACCAAATGTCGGGAGGTAATTGAAAAAAATCAGAATGTCTCTTCAGAAGCTTTCATATGCATTATTACAAACTGTAAATCTATAAAAAAAAATATGAAATATTCAGGGATAAATATGTAACATGTATTATTTCGCCAAATTTCTTTAACTGATATTGAATAGCCTACCTTCATTAAATAGTAAAAAAATATATTTCTTATTGGTGCAGCTTTTTATCTGAATGTAAGATACAAATAACACTTCTTTTTTCCTTTTTAATCTTTCAAGTACGTAAAATTTGTTGGGATTACAATTTAAATGCCAATTTAAATAAATGTTACAGTTTCCAATTATTTTTCTTTATTTTGAAGATACGCTGGACTAAGTTTCTAAGATTTCAAACTTCAATGTTAATATGTGCAGTATTTATTTATATTATAACTGTTGAAAGTCTGTTTCTCTAAAGAGAACACTCATAGATACTGCAAAGGTTAGAACCCAAGTTTGGAAATGGCATACACGGATCCTATCAAATTTTGATTGAAAATGCCTGAGGGAAGAAGTTTTGCGCATGACGCCTTTTCTCAAGATTTGAACCAAAGATCGTTCAAAGATTTCCCAAGATTAATGCACAAAATGCATGGGAGGCCCCCTTCGTTTTAAAATTCAGAGGTCAGGCCACCCAAGTCCTAATGTCTGTCTGAAGGTCTATTCTACTGGGGATTCTCGAAGACCTGCTGTTACGAAGAAACTGTCCCGAGTACGACTTCCAAACTCACAAGTTTTGCTCTATCTAGTTTCCTTATATATTATATATATAATTTGATGACAGCGTTAATGACAACACTAACTGGATATTTTTTTTATTCTCACATTGCTGTAATAAAGGGGATTCATTTCGGGGATTGAAATTAATTCATTTAGGGGGTTGAAATCATCTCTTATTCTTTCGCATGCTTAAGGCTTTTCAACTTCAAAATCATGCAACTTTTAAACAGCTTTCTAGCAAATTTCATTGCGCTAGAGGCTCCGAAAAATTTATGTTTGTTTACAAGTTGTACTGTTAACTAATACAAATACTGAACCTATAGAAATTACGAAACACTTAGGAAAAAATGCTAAGCATACGGAATTTTGCGATATTTCCAAAAATGGGTAATTCCTCGGACATTTCTGATGGAGATTTTTGTGTTTATGAATTCTTTCTGAAAGTTCAATGAGACATACAGCTTTACTCTAAGTGCCAGTCCATAATGCATTGGGTGAAAAAGCGTTATTATTATTTTGTTATTTTTGAGAGAGTTTAGCGTCATTGGTTTGTTTTTAAAGATGCCCCAAAGTCCTGTGACGATAATCACTCTTCAGGTTGAACACCAGTGTTTTAAAAACATTCCGAAGGGAAAAACAAGTAAATATTAGAGAGGTATACTATTCCCATCGTTAATTGCATGTGTGCCCTTTCAAAACCAGTTTTGAAGATAACCAGAATTTCCTGAAGTTCATTTTCCTGAAACCTTTGCTCTTGTTAATAAATACGTAATTCCTTAAACTATCTCTGGAGTATTGTGTATTTGTATTAAATTTTTTTATAACAGAATAGATACGGATATACACTTTTAGTGACTTTTTTCTTTCAGTCACTGTAATCTGGCCTTATTAGTATAATACCCTTCACTAACAATGTCTAATGTTAAATAAATATCCTATTCATCCTTTTAAAAAGAAAACGTAAAATGCCATTTACATCGGGAAAATACACAAATTCAAACGCTAAAACAACAGTTTAAAAAAACATTTACATTTACTGATGCAATACATAATATATTATGGAAAAAGCATCATTTTTGCACTTTAAATCATTAAGAGTACAACGACAACCTCATCCTATTCGTGCTACTACAGATGCTATATTTGCTTTATAAGGTGCTATGGATATTCAATGGAAAACGGAAAACGAATCTCTGTTTTATCGCTAAATAACGTGACCATCCATGCAAGGTTTTCAGTGTTTATTTTTGATCAATCGGGAAGTCTGTTTAGAAATACAACTTTTATAACGCTATTTCCCATCGATTTAAAGGGGAAACGAGCAAGAACATAAAAACTAAAGTAAATATTCAAGAGGTTGTTTTTAAAGCTACGATGTTTTAAAAAGCATCTTATCCATTCATCCGTAGATTAACAGCATTGCATAAAACAATGTAAAAAAAAACCCAAAACGTGTTTTTGTCAGCTTTTAGTACTATTGGAATAACAATTGATCTAAAACGAGTAGGAATTGAACGCTGAGTGTTTTGTTTTTCCATGTCATTTGTTGTTAATGGAAGGTCTCTGCTATTAATAAACTATAGGTTTCATGTTTGTAATTTTACACTGTTATTATGATTTATTTTCTAAAAAAAATGTTACTGTAATATTAAATATACAAATATATGTATTGCTGTTGTTGTTATTATTATCATTATCATCTAGGTTTGCAAATAGCATTTAAAGCTTACAGTAAATTGTTATATCAATTCAGGAGGAGGCTGTTGTCATTATGGAGGCTGTTGTTGGGGGAAAGAGCGGGAAGGGGGGCGTTAATACAATTCGGAAAAAAAAATTCATCTATGTGCTTGCCATATATGTATTTCATCTGTGTGTTTTCTAATTACTGAAATATTTATTCATTAAATAAATTACACCCTTTCAAAGAAATGTCTGTGTTAGCTGATAAATAATATTTATAGGTAAAAGTTCCATTAAACCACTGTCCTTTAAATTAAATTTCATTTATAAAAATCTAATATTTAATAAGGTATTGAAAAGCAGAAAAACTTCAAATAAGGCATTTTGATCTATGGCAAAGAAATTACAACAACGGTTGTAGAGCATAGAAATAATTTACGACCTTAAAGTAAAAGCTTTAAATTGATTAAAATACGTTCATTTTATTTATTAGAAAGCTTTTTTTAAAAATGCTTCTCTAATCCTGTAATCCATTTTGTATTATTTAAATATTTTTATGCATATATCATTTATGTGTCTATATTCATTCAGTAAGGATTTCACCTTTACCTACTCCTTTTTTTTTTTTCGCAAACTCTTGGTGTTCCCAACATTGTTTCACACGTGCAAACAACATCGTACATTTAATTTAATTACTGTTTCTGCGAACAAGAAATTTTACCCCTTTATAAAGTTTACTATTTGAACTAATCCATCAAGCTATTTAATCACCTCTTTCGGTACCAAAATATTCAAGATATATTGCTGGTTTTCGGTATCTTTTAAGGGGTTGTCTCAAAAACAAACTGTACCTTCCTTGAGCTATTTACGCCCTCCGTGTGCCGAATTCAATGGCAAATTATCATCCTTTGTGGTTTAAAGACCACGGGGGCTGGATTTAAATGATTTGTGTCATAAATCTTATCGGCAAGCGAGTATTGCCAAACCCAGGTGCTTTTAGAGGGCTAGAAGGGAGGGCTGCGTTAAGGAAACTAGTTCGGCAATACCGGGAAATGTTTCAAATCCATCTGGCCTGATCTTTTCTCTCAACTCATTAGTTCAAGGGAGGGTGGGTGTAATAAGTTCGTCCCCCTTTTCAATTCAAGTAATGTTATTGAGTTTCCCCTCTGTGCTTATGGGATTATATAATGAAATACGTGTTGCAGAGGTTTGTTAATTCACAATGAATTAATTTCGGAGAAGGTTTTTTTAAATGCCAATTTAAGATAAATTATACGAGCACGCTAAGTATAGAGTATTTCGGATTTAGATCTTTTTTTATGTCCTCAAAGTTATTTAACTTGAAGTGGATGTTTAAAATGCAGAACTTATTTTTGGATTTCCGAATCTTCCTACATTAGTGAATTATGCAGTTATGTTTTGGCTGCAATAGTATACGAACACAGAGAATTTTTTCAATTTCTATATCTACCACTGTTATTTTTTTCCAAATGTTTTCAATGAATGTCCGCGATCATAACTACGATTTCATTTTGATGTTTAAAATTTAGTGTGACCATAAATTATTTACCGAATATGGATTTGTTATAAATAATTCAGAATGAATAATGTGAAAGAAATGTGTGTGCTTCATATGATTAAAACATTTAAAACAATCCGAAAAAAATAAGAAAAGTGCACATGTGCTAATAAGTATAATAAACTATACTTACCCTCCTCTATTTTTCTATTTAGCTCGGCAGAACAGTAAATTATTAACAGCAACATTCTTAAGGTTTAAAATGTTATAAAAACCTGTAAAACTTTTTGTAAAACATGCAATTTTCTGTATACACCTGAAGTTTTTAAGTTGGAAAAATATTTATTATTGATGTTTATTTAATATTAAACATTAATCTTAAGTAATTTTAAAATCATTACAAACTACTACTTATCACTTAGGGGCATACTATTAGTCGAACTGAACTTTCAAAACAGTTATCTATTTAGTTGTACTGATTTATTTATTCTTTTTACTGAACGTGCTCAAAAATTAACTATATCGTGAGAAATAGTTCAAACTTTCTAATTCTTCTTTTGATCTGTATTGTTAAGCACACCATCAATTATCTGAACTTAAGATGCCCGTGTCCCAAGTGCATTTCTTTTATATGTATTTAGAACATTTTTTATAAATGAATATTATTTTAGGCCACGTAATAAAAATTAGTAGTGCAGCAATTGTAAATATTTGCTTTACATTTAAGCAGAAAAAAAAATAAATGTACAAATATACAGAAAAATAATACTACTTAGCTTTTCAATCAAAATAATAAGGCCGCTTTTAGATGGGGTCACATTTTTTTAATCCCTATCTTTGTATTAATTCTTATTGTACGTCGTAGAAGGAAGAAACATTCCAAGTTTGAAAAGAATCATAACCTGACTTTACCAAACCTACAATTTTTAGTCATGCCCTCTGCCACGGAAATAACAAAATATCTCTACACTAGTATTTTTTTATTTATTTTTATTTCTTGTTAAGTATCTCCTTAAATGTACTTTTAAATCGTTAAACCTGTAAAAGTACTTTTTCCTTTGTAATTATGCTGATGCTGTAAAACGCACTCGCTTATCAAAGCATCAATTATATCCGATTTCTTTCATATCAAATGCATATTATTTTGCAAAAGATATAAATTATCTTTTCGACAAATACTTTAATCATTATTAAGTTCAAAAGATTATGCACACTCAACTGCTGTCTCGTATGCATGGGGATATACTGGACATCCCATTGCACTTAAATTATAAAGTTGGACACTAAATCTACTGAAAACAGTAAGAATTTGAGAGATACAGTCATTCGATAATATGAAATTTGTAAACGACTTTTGCAAGAAAATTTTTGATTTAAAAAATAATTCAAATTCTTCACCTTTTTACGCTACTTAGGCCTTCCAAGAAGAATTTCTGCACTTTTTAACTTCTTCACAAGGCTAGAGATATAGACCTCTTAGCAACTCTATTGCTCCATCTATTTACGTCAATGGGATACCCTGATACTATTTGAAGATTGCTTGGAAATTACTGCGGGATAATTCGGAGACATAATGACAGCTGTACCTTTATTCTGGAGTATGTCTACGGTTACAGAAAGGTAATTATGCTTTAGGAATTCAATAATTTGTAAGTGATAGAATACATGAATTATGATATGAATGTAGTTTTTCCTTCTTAGCCCTTGAACATAAAAATTAAAATTACATACTCACTGCTATCTCTACCACCTGCTCAAAATTTCTTATTGAAAAACTGGTAATATCAGGGTTGTCAACCAGTAACAAGGCCGACTGATGCAGGGGCATAATGGGAAGCTGCTCAGAGCTTTTGCATCAAAAAGGGAAGGCAAATCCTTATATTTAGCCACTGATTATAGTTTTATTATACAGACAGCATACTTACAAGGAAAACAGGGTCCTCAGAGAAATGAGTGCTGGAGGCCACAGGCACGATAGGTCTAATTTAATGCCTACTAAGAAAAGAAAAAAAATGATATAATAACAAACTATGCAATACCGGCATTTTTTTTCTTCTGTATTATCTTCTGGCTACTTCTCCGATACCAAAATTTGACCAGCTGATTTAGATAGTGCTTTTTGGTCTGCCTGTGGTATTTCATTATTATTGTTATAATTATTTTTGTATTGCATATTTGCCAACTTTTACACTTTCGGCTTAAAACTTACGCTTTTTCAAAGAGTTTTACGATTTTACGCGAAATGCCCGTTTTTTGGCTTTTTAATGAATTTTGAATTTTTTTAAATATTTTAATAAAATTTTGAAATAAAATCATGCCACATATTTTCTTTTAAGGAATAATCTGTTAACATTTATCATTCATGAGTTTCCCGCGGTTTTGCTTATTCTAAGATTACCGGATTTTCGGCTTCCCCCTTTTAGATCGACTAATTCCGCTGTTCGTCCGGAAAAATTTCGTTGAGTATGCTCCAGTATCTTAATTTCAATCCTTATCCATCCGTCTTGAGAAAAAATATTTTTCCTTTATTATATTTAAGCTCCAATATCATAAAAGTAAATATTGATTATTTTTTAACGCTTTTTTAAAAATTTAAACTAGAAAAAGAAAAATTTCTTTGAAAAGACAGGTTCAAGTATGAATGAAAATTATACATAATAATAATGTAGCAAAGTGTTGGTTAGTAAAAAAATATTTATGAAAGCAAATAAAGAATAAACTTAGAATGTTTTTGATTAAAAAGGGGGTGGTAGTGGTTAGGTGCCATTTTACAATACTGTCTTATATGTAACAACTGCCTCTTCCCCTTCTTCTTATTTAATCTGTTTAAAATTATATAAATTGTGTGTTTATTATAAATGTTATTAAATGAAAGTTATTCAATTAAACTAATTTTTTTCTTTCTAGAAATGTACCTTAAGTGTGAGTTAAGTGTATATGTAATGTAGATATATTTTTAATATTCTATTCTATTTAAAATACGTAAATTGTGAAAATTTTAAAGGTGTCATGAATTTATTTGATTAAGTATTAAAAATGTTATTGGAATTCTGTTTAGTTAAAATTATAAAAAGTGTCTTTTGAATACTATTTGGCAAGAACAATTAAAAATGATGTTCGTAGTGTTTGTCAAAAATCATGAAAAATGTCATTCGCACGCTATTTTACAGCTTGGGTATTTCAAATATTGGTAAGTATAAAATTGTAAATAAATATCAAACATATTGTTTTTAATGGAAAACTTACTTACTAATTACTATTTGGTAACAGACTTAAACTTTAAAGTACTCTCTCACAATTCAGCTTTATTAATTGAAATAAAACACTAATTACTAGAAAAACTGTAAATCAGATTTTTTAAATATGTAAATGACTAAATCTTACGGCTGTGACAGAGAAAAAAGAACAATTATTTGTTTTCAGATTTTCTTTCTCTGTATAATCCAATAAAATAACAAAATTAATATTTTTAAATATTCTTAAAAATTTCTCTCTTAAGTAAGTTTTGAGCATAATATTTATGTTTGTAACATCTCTTTCGATGATAGTTGTTCAGAAGTTCATTTTTACAGTGTAAATGATTTTCTAATGCATTGATTCAAATGAAAAAGAAATGATTACCTAAAATTTGTAATTAGGTTGAAAATTAATTTACTGCATCTAATTTCATTAAAAACCATCGAGGTGTATCCGTCACATTTTAAATAAAATAAAAAAATTTAAAATCGAATTGAACCTAACATTTGTTTAAAAATGGATTTTTAAAGAAATCAAGTTTTTCGTGAAATAATAATTAAAAAATTACACACACACACAAAATAAATAAATAAATAAATAATAATAATAAAAGCATGAAATTCACTTTTATATATTTGCTTGTTTAATTTTCTACAATGAAAATTTTTCGTCTTCTGTCAAACCAGAATTATGGACTAAAAAATACAAAGCAATGGAAAGAACAAATATATGTGTGTGCGTAGCATTGCAAAAACCGTTTGGCAAGAAAATATAAATGAAACAAAGCTCTTGATTATCCTATTAAAACGAAAAATTTGAATATTCACAAACGCATGAAAATTTTAAATGTGCATTTCATATGACTGCTGATAGAAAAGTGCGAAAGAAAAAGACGTGCACAGTATAAGAATTAGTTTTGGTTCACAGACGTAAGAGCCCTTCCTTAATTTATTATTTTTTAAAATGCTAGAAATTCTGCCTTTTGTTTATTTTATCAAGACTTTTTTTTCTATGTACCTGCTAGTCAGTTCAGCGATTTTCCATTGAGGGATAACTCATGTATGCGGATCCTGTCGATTAGAATGTTATAGCAATTTCTTGTCAATGTTAGTAACCTAAAAGTACTACATACTTTGAAGCTAACAAACCCAAACAAATCCTTCAATTCCTTTAAACGATTGCACAGTTTTTACTGATTTCTAAAAAGTTATGACAAGGGATATTTGAAAGGACTGATTCAAATTAGCATTTGTTACTATCTCAGTAGCTTGTGAGAATTATGGCTTGAAGTTAGCGAGATTAGCAGATCGCTCCAATGAAAAAATTAACTACTGTCATGACTTACTTAGAGGAGACGGCTGCAAAATCCGTTGTACTTAAAGCACAAGCAATTCATAAAACTATAAAGGAAAACTATACAAACCTATAGCTAAATGTTAGGTTGATAATTTAGGGGCTATAGCTTTTTCATGGGAGGGGTCGAGCTATGGAGGGTCCATTCTCAATATAAAATTTGATTGCCAGTAAATTTTAGTATAAATATCTGGTAAAAATTTTCAGTAGTACTAAACAAGTTTAAATTTTGCCAGTAAATTTTAGTATAAATATCTGGTAAAAATTTTCAGTAGTACTAAACAAGTTTAAATTTTTTATGCTAAATTGTGTTTGTTACACCTAAATTATAAAATTTACAAAATTAATATACCGTGTTTACTCGTGTAATAGTTGCCCTCGCACAGTGGTGTAGCCAGAAATTTTTCATGGACGGGGGGGGGGTTTACGACTACTGCAACTCACATATGTGTATGCGTGTGTGTGATAAAGGAGTGAAGAATATACCTTTTGTATGGCAAAAAATTCCTCATGGGCAGGGGGGTGACCTTACTATCTGCCCCCTTTGGCTATGCCAGTACCCTTGCATAATAGTCGCCCCCCTGTTTTGAAACAGAAAAAATCGGCAAAATATTTTCCCCCGCATAAAAGTCGCAGTCACTTATTTGACCTTCATTTAAATCTATAAAAATATTACTGTAAAAAGAAAAATGCATCTTCTGTGTGTGCAACTGCCGAAAAGATTATTTTAATATACGGCAGATAATCTAGAAGCATTTGGTAAGTTAGTAATTTTATTATAATACCAGTGATGTTTTAGCTTTAGAGAGTACAATATTATGTTTTAGATCTCCCCGCATAGTAGTCCCACCTGGACTTTTGCCATGAAAAATTGGGGGGGGGGGTGAGTGCGACAATCACGCACATGCAAACACTGTAATTTTTTAAAATTTTAATACAAAGTTTTCAGAACTTATATATAATTAATTTTTTTTCCGTACAACGTTTTAAACAATGAATTCAAAAGGTGAATGTTGGCTATAACTAGTGTTTGTACGTAGACTAAGGTAGGGGGTCCAGACTCCCTCCTCCTCTCCCCTTTTACATACGTCCGTGTTAGGGGGTTATATTCTATACACACACACACACATGCATACATCCTGGCAAAGCTTAAAATATATGATCTCAAACATGCTTGAAATTAGGAAAAGAATAACATTAGTTTAAACATGAATATTCAAGAGAATAAAATTTCCGTGCAATAATAAACTCTCGCACACAAAAACCTTTATTTATTTTTTTTTTTTTTTCCTTTTCATATAGTAGTTTCGTGTTCCATTTTATACGCTGAATCTTTTTCGTCCACCACTTAACAATAAGAGAGACCTCCAAAGAAGAAAGAAAAATTAATAAAAAAAAAAAGGTTAAAACTCTAACTAGAAAGAAACCCCCAAACGAATGAAAACTTCTATACATCCACACATATAGCATCGTCCAATAGTCAGAGCAGGTTGCGTGCCATTCATGTCTAGTATTTCATTTCGTGATATGTTACCTATTTACTGTAATATCGCAGAACAGTCCTTGCCAATTTAATTCAGGCACAGGCTTTGCCCCGCTCAACACTGGTAGGAAACTAAACACGAAAAACGCGAAGGGTGCAATTTGAAGTTGGAACAGCTAGCTCTGTGATTAGAGTCCTAGGTTTGCGAGGCGCAATGCCTGTCATTTGGATGTAGAAAATGAAGCGGAGATAATGGCCGTACTGCAGCCCGAAATATTCTTCAGATGGCAACGACGTAGCAATGCTTAAACGTGCTGGTGGTGTATTAGTAGTTTGTTGTCACGGAATTATTGAATACAAGGGAAATTATGTGTAGGACTGTTATTGTTTGATTTATGTGGGGTTGGGAAGAGTTGCTGAACTGTGCTCAGTGTAACAAACAAACCTGTGTGTGCGGTGCAAGTTAAAAAGCTTGCATTTTCTTTTTTTTAATGGAGAGTGAATTGATTGTTTAGTGTTTTATTTACTTGTTTACTATTCATTACATGTCAGATAGCTCGCAGTGCACCAATAAAAGCGCAAGGGTTAAAAACATTAGGCAAGGAACGTAAAACAGCAACTTAGTAATAAAATATTATAAAATTTGATTGATCTTGGAAAATGTCAGAATCTGAAATAGACACACACGTGTGCACCATGTAAATAAAATTATTAAACAGAATGTGATTAACACTGAATAGATCAGTTTTCATCTTAAAGTCTCACTTGCTCAGGGGAGTGGATAAGACAGGATAAGACACTGAACATGGTAGATGACTGGAGTGCGAAGATCCAGGGTTCTAGTTATCCAGGGACCGCGCAGCTGTTGATCTAACGGTCTGGAGGTTTGAGCAGTTTTCTCCAGATGCAACGTGAATACGCATTGAACCCCTTAAAAATCCTCCACCAAAGACACCCTTTGGGCAGATGTAGGTTTGTCTTGAACACATCTAATACTAAAAATTTTTATTTAGTTACACATTTTTACATAATGCATGTAATGTAAATTTTGTAAAAGCGTATTATAACTTGAATAAAATTAATTTTTACATTCATGAAGTACTTAGTTGAATCTATTAAGTGAAGGATGTAGGTGCGGTGCAAAATTCATAATCTCCACATTTCCAGATCTTAAAAAAAATTAAAAAAAAAAAAATAAATAAAACAACTAAATATTATTAACATGATATATTGGCACTTTTTTTTGTGTGCGTGTGCTTGTGGTATATATGTTGCCATAAAAAAACTATTTGCACATAGTCCCAAGCTTGTACTAATTCTGATAAAGCTCGAATTTGATTTAAATATGAAAAATGTGCGTTTTGCAGCAAACATTTATGGGTAATGTTAGCTATAAACCAAAATAATTATGGGTTAATAAAAATAAGAAAAATCACAACGCACAAAAAATATTTGTTTAAAAAGTTTCTTGGTTATTCTTTAAAAACATCAACAAATGTAAAGAAAACAGTCCTATAATCCTTTGCTAACATACCTGATTGGTGACCCTATGCCTCAAAACGAGATTTTCAGCATTTTTTCCCATTTTTTTTAAAAGCCTTAAAATGCTCTTTATGGTGCAAATCACTATTACAGTCCGATTCGCCGTAAAAAGACGAACACGGTGATATGAATAGCTCAATAACCTTTAACAGTGGATAACAATATGACTTTTGCATATGCACCATCAATTACTGATTAAATGCCATTAGAGAAATTGCCAAAAATTAGAAGTAAAGTGAACTGTCTTTGAAACAGGTTGTAATGCAGACCATATAGTTTTTGGCATTTAAAGTTTGCACTTTTCGTGAAAGTTAAAAAAATTTAATTTTTTTCCGATTTTCCCTCCCTCATTTAATAATTTTGCTATCCCTTATTCTATTTATCATTGTGTTTAAAATATTATTTCATTTGTATACAGTACTGATCTGTCGATATACTCATTCATTAGGGATCGCTGCGAGACCAGAAAAAGAGCTATATCTCGTTTTGAATACAACTAAAAATGTTTGGCTCATCTCGCAGAATCCCATTCGCTATATTTTGGTGAGATTCAATTTTTTACCATTTTCATGATTAACTTATAAACACCATTGATTTTTCATACTAACTTTCCCAAGTGTTTCGTATTCTGACGGTAACACTTTGTCAAACTTAGCACTTTTGCCTAAGTAGCAGTCGTCGTCACCGGTCTTTGAGTGAATCATGTATTATAATTGCGAATAAATACGCATTACGATAAAGTTTATGCTTCTATTGTGCTTCATAGTTAAAAATCACAAAAAGAAAGTGAAGCACTATTTTCAAAAGATGTAAACTCTATTCTTCACAACAATATTTTGAAAGAAATTTAAATGCAAGATTTCTCCCAGTTCATTAATTAAGCATTCATACAACTTTTAAGGGTTTGAAATTTAAGTTCCATAAGTGGCTTGATTGAGCTTATTTACACTCGTATACCAGACGTGTCAAGTCTCGGGATTTTGGCCTGAGTCTCGGGCTTTTCGATTCTGTTTTGGACCTCAGGATTTTTCTTCATTCTTTTCGTCAGGCTTTTTAAGAGTTTATTAAAAAATCAAAACTTTTCTCAACTTTCTTCATAAGGTTCATAAAATCAGTTATATAAAATTCGATGTTTTTTTTTAAATGTTATTGTTATAAGTTCTCTTTTTATAATTTTTAGGTATGAGTAGTCCCCCCCCCCCCCTATGTATTTTGATCATACCTGCTAACTGGATTTTGATGGTTTCTCCTGGACAATACATAAAGATCTTCTGGTTTTCTGATATTTTGTAGCTTTAAATAATCAACACATTTATTTCCTCACCCTTTCCAAATGATTATGATCAGGGTATATTTATTTATTATGGACCAATATACCATGGTATTATGGTCCAATAATAAAGATTTTTGCTTATGTTAATTACTTATCCGTGAAGGATTCTTGAAAGTTTCAAAATTAGATGGCAGATCATTTAATTGTAACATTTTGTGAGTTCAAAGCCCCAAAATTTTACTACTTTTTTTTTGTCTAAAACTTAGATATTTTTTTAAACTTTGAACATTTAAGAAAAAACTTGCGAACCTAAAGAAACATTGAAGTGTTATTTATTTTACGTTAAAAGAATTCTATTGCTGAGCTCTTTTATAATTTCTATTTTTAATAACATGACCTTATGTAAGATTGAAATTTCAAACATATATTGTTAAAAAAAGAAAACTGTTCATTTTAAAAAACAAAACTGTATGTCATGTCAACTTATATTTTAAAAAATTATTCATAGAGTAGATGGTGAAATATGTGTGAAAGAATTTCGAAGTTTGTTTTGTGTGGCATATATAAGTAATTATGACTTTAAGAATGTAATACCACATAAATCCACTGGATTTTCTTCATTAGATGTTGGCAGGTATGTTGATGTTTTGTGTTTTCCGATATTCGTTTGCGAGTATTTGAAATTGAATTTATTTACACAACTTTGTACTATCCTATTACTTAAGTTTATATGTGCGTGCATGGCATTTAAGAAAGAAAAAAAAACTATGTCTGTATTGATTATACATACATTTTATGCTGAAAATAAATTTATAGAAAATCTCAGGCTTTTTGACATTAAAAAGCAAGAGATCTCAGGAATTTTGATTTTGGAAAGTTGGCACGCCTGGTATACATTTTCGGAGGGGTATATTTTTGTTATCGTGTGCATCCGCGCTTTCTTTTACATAATTTATTTAATCTTCAAATTTCGTTCTACAAAATCCATGATAACTACCTAGAAGCGTTTCTAGTTAATATATAGTTTTATCCCTATCGTGTGCGTGTGTGTGAAAACTGCTTTTTAATTTTTTCATCTTTTTAATTCCACCCCCCCCCCCTCCAAATCCGAACCAGAGGAGAGAAACAGCCTCATTAGCTACAAAGCTCTGCGACATGATGCAATAATTATTGCCTTTCAAAAAATCTTCACAAATATCCCTCAAACAAGCAAAACAAGCCTTTAAAAATATAGCTCGGCTGATGATATAGATGTCAAAAGTTTAATTTCAGTTTTTCGGAGTCTCCTCTAGGATTCCTCGATGCAGAGGCCTAACATTAATTAATCATCATAAACAAATGACGGCGCTTATCACCCCCCTGCTACAATTAATTACCACCAGTGACACGTAATCCCTAGCCGTGGTTTTTATCGAGTATTATCGAACTTTTAATACAACCTCGCGCCCCAAAAATCCGCACACCCGACAAAAGCTTTTAATGAGGTTTTTAAGTAAATATAATTATCGTGCGCTGTTCAGGCAGGAAGCGATCCGGTGCTCTAATCTGGTGCTACGGCCCTTGTCAAGAACCGAAAGAGCAAACACGACTGAAATAGATTAGCTGAGAAAAGGTGCAGGGCTTTAGGATTTATCGATGAAGTATTATTTTGAAATTTGTGTGTATAGTTTGATACGACAACAAATCCTTGCCTTTTTTCTTCCGTCCCTTGAAATTGATTATTGATGACTGAATACATTATTGATGGAGTACTATTTTGAAATGTATGTATACACTTGTATTTAACAACAAATCTTTTTTCCCCCCTCCTTCTTCTATTAAGTTGCGAATTCACTGGATGCGGGTTTATTGGTTTGTTAGTAAATCGAGTGGTACACGATTTCGCACCGTAGGTGGAATTTTTACGCTGTTTAATAGGTTATTGATTTAGGGTAATTATGAAAATTGATTTTTAAGTCAATAAGATAAACGGATGGCTCCTATTTGCTTTGAAACACTTTTTTTCTTTCTTTTTTTTTCACATTTGCATTTGCAAACCAAATTTCGTGCTTAAAATTCTTTGAACTTATAAAATACTTTGCTACTGTATTAATTTATGTTAGTAACAATACACTCAGACAGTCTAATGCAGACTTGCAATGTTATGATAACTACCAGTTTTTAAGTTACTACGTGTTCTTTTAGTGTATGTGTGTGTGTCTGTCCGGGGGGGGGGTAATGTCTAGGTATCTGCCTATCTGCCTAAAAATGTACAGTCTGTGCTAATAAAAATCTGCTTCATAATCAAATTGTAGCCCTGCGAACCTACTCGGTCGACCTTGCATTTTGCATGTTATCTTACATTACTAGCATATTCACGTTCTGCTAAGCTGGTAAACATTAAGCTTAGAGGGATAATAACAAGCAAACGGGAGGGGGGGGGTGCTGTCGTTCAAGCATATTTACCCAGCTAGCACAAATATCTGTTTTAAATGCAACTCATTAGGCATGGATGCGAGACGAGACGAGACAGTCATTTACAGCTTTTAAACGAGACAGATATTTTTTCCATAATTATAGAGGGATTTTGCGAGACGAGCCAAAGCTTTTCAGCTGTTTTGCGAGACGAGACAACCCTATTTACCCTCTCGTATCCATCCCCCACACACAAAAAAAAAATTTTCACTGAGTGACATAATCTGTTAAATTTTGATTTGAAATAATTTTTCCTAAAAGTTTTCGTTACTGATACAGATTTAACTTTTATTACAGTGCATAGTACAGCTTTTGTAGAGACACCCAAAAAGTTTTCAAGCCCATGGCATAATTAGTTTATTTGTATTTATTTACCAAAATCACATGATTTTTCGAGTACACTGTGAAAGTTTTATGTTGGTTTTCTTACATTTGATAAACATTTAATCTTTATAATGTTCTTGAACTAAGAAACATTCAGCTTACTTAGAAAATAAACTCGTATAACTAAGAAATATATTTATGAGGCTTTAGCAAGTGTACGCAAAAAATATCGTTACGCTTACATTACTTACTCGAACCAAATTGGCTACAAGATTCATTGGTGGAGTTAAATTGTGCAAATAAAAATTAATTTCACAGTTAAGCATTAAAATGAATTAAGTACGAAATTACACTATTACATTAAATGATTAATTACTTTTATTTTTGCTAAGTAATATATTACAATCTGGAGATGTTTTCCATGAAGTCTTTAAGAAAAGAGATACAGTCCCCACATTTTCCCAGTATGGTAAAATAAATAACTCTAAATGGGTAGAGTTCTGTTCTGAGTTATACCCATTTAGAACCATTTGTACTTCTGTGTTGTGTGTATCTGTGCGTGTACTCATATAGAAATAAATTTTTGTTTAATTGTAAATTTCACTTTTCAGATCATAAATCATACTTGAAGTTAAAGCTTTTAGCTATATTTTGTCCCCCCCCCTCAAAGCTAGGATATTGATTCCTAAGCAAAAAATACAATGGAAGCCATCAGTAGTAGAATCCCAAGAACGATTTATTGTACGTGTGTATGTGAGACAATATTTTAATAGTTTATTAAAGACAAAAACTAAGAACAGAAGTCATGCGTTAATATCATATTTTTTAAAAGTATTAATTTTGAAATTGTTAAAATATTTTATTATTTTTTAAACAAGTAATTTTTTCCTTTTTACAAATTTTAGACTTGCAATGATATTCAAAGAGTTATTGAACGAAGACGCGAAAAATTGCACTCCATGAATTTGACTTTGCAACCTTTTGTGATTGTTGTCGGAAGTTCTGCAAAGAAGTTTGAATCATTCTGATTCATTGATCAAATTTTACCATGGTCAGTCACCAACTACTAAAAGCAATAGACGTTTCTTTTAAAGCCTTTCACTCTTTAAATGCCACATACCCACCTGAATCTACTTAGATTTGGCTTTTATTACAAAGAGGGTTTTTCGATATTTAAAACTAAATGTGACAAAATTCCTTCTGAAAGTTCAGTCTTGCCAGCTCTAAGTAAGTGTTATCCAAATTATGTAATCTATGGAACTTTTTTTCATTAATTGAATTTTAAATTTGTGAATTTTAAAGCTAACTGTGTATTTGTTTTTAATCAAGATGTTCATTTGTTTCATATAAGAAAATATTCAAAAGTACTAGGGTATTAATGTGTCATTTTAAATTGCAACATCACTGTCATTCTTTGACTAAGTAATCCTGTATGTTCAAGATGGGTGTAGGAGAGATTTTCGAACATCAAAATAATTTTTAAGTACCTTTCTAAAAAGCATGGCAAATCTAAATGTTCAGGATTTTCTGTAGAAGATGAAGATCAAATGTCTGTTAATGCATGTGAAGACAGTAATTTTTTAATAAAAACTTAGAAGTTAATGGGAATGAATTATTAGATGCTGTTGATACCCCAATTAAGACTTCAGATGCAGAAGTCTCAATCGGAGCATCCACATAAGCATTTAAAGAACATGTTTTTCTGTCAGCAGAGACATTCGTTGGAAATTATACAGCATTCCTTCATTTCCACGGTCCTCTGTACAAAATAATTTAAAACTCACTTCGTAATTCCTTGGTGATGGGTTTTTGGGGATTTTGAAAAATGAAATAATGTCTGCTTTATGTCCTAATTGATGGAAATTTTAGTAAATCCTTTTGAAAATCTCTCAACTAAACATTTAAGATTTTCAGTTCTTAAGAAAAGTGTGTTTGACAGACCAGTTTCATTTGAGAAAGCGTAATTGAAAAACGAAACAATATCAGAACAGTTTTACAAAATTCAGAAGTTTAGTTCAGTTTTATGCCAGTTTGTACCTATGGGAAAAGTCTTGAAAAATATTTTTTAAATTCGAGGCATTTTTAGTACATGTATAGAGTATGTGAGTAAGCAATCAGAATTAGAAGAACCACTTTCAAGCATATTTTAAGTATCAGTTTGGAAGGACACTGAAAAATTATGTTGGTTTTTTTTTATGATTTTGAAGTTTTAAATTTTATAGGTTCATCTGCTGGAATTCATAAATTAGGTGCAATGTACTATTTGGTTCCAGGTATGCCCCCATAATTTTCGTCTTCATTAGATAATATTCTCCTTGCTTTGCTGTTTCGTTCTTCAGACCTCAGTGAATTTGAAAATCAGGCTGTTTATCAAATTATTGTATATGTACGGGTAAGGGCACCAGTAATTGACACTTTAAGAGCAATAATAAGCATTAACTAGTAATTGTTAATTTCTAAAGTTATCTGGAAACAAAATTTTTGTTTTCAAAACCTAAATGAACTTTGAAAATTCATGTAAGGTATAATTAATTATACAGAATATTGGAAATTTCTATTTTTTCTATATTTTATATGCTGTCATGGTGGCGACACCAGTAATTGACACGAAGAACAAAATTTTGGCTCCAGAGATTGACACCGCCTGCTCCATTAAAGTGACTAAAATGAAATTTGGTGATAGGGTAAGTGGTCACTCTGCTTAAACTATAGACGTCATTTTTTTTTTATTTATTAAAATTCGTGATTTTGCGAAAATTATTCCAACAGCGTAAATATTTGTTCGGGCATAGTGTATGCAACTAAAGCGAATGAAATGAAAATTAGGGCCATGATAGGTGATCAATCAAATTATACTATAGGCAACGGATTTTTTAAAAAGTTTTATTAGATTTTGAGATTTTTTAAAAAATCGTCTTAAAATGTTCAATCCCCCCACTCAAATACATCACTAAAGCGAACGAAATGAAATTTGGTGACATAATAAGTGAACATGCAACTTAAAGTATAGCCGTCCATTTTTTGAAAATTTTGATGATAGAATGAAATTTAGTAACACGATGATCAGTGACCACCAAAACAATAAATGTCTCATTTTATTTTATTTTTTGAGTTTGAATAAATTTTAAAACTTTGCAAAATTTCATTTTTTTTAAATGGAACCACTATAACGGGCCTGAATTAATACATTAGATACCCATTTAATTTTTAAAAATTTCTTCAATTTTTTAAAAAAAGTTTGCCGTTTTAGATTTCATGAAATTTGAACAGTTTTCTGGAAGCATAATTATCGAAATATCTGTAGTGAATCAAAAAAAAAAAAAAAAAAAAAAAAAAAAAAAAAATAGTTACAGGAGAAAAATGACCTCTTGGAATTAAAAGCTTTTCCACTAAAATAAATCGTTAATTTTTAATATATTTCCACTACTGAGAATTTCACTCAGCACTTACTATCTAACCTGGAATCATTTAGACATAAGCTATAACTTTGCTTTCTATACTTTGCAATGCACTACTTCCGTTCTTTGTACTCCTATAATGCTGAAAAAAGTCAGTCTTTTTGGAAATCTGCATTGTACACCAACTTGTACTTCAGCTAATTATCTGATACCATTCAGTTTAAAATAATTTCTAAAAAGACATATGCTTTAAAAAGAAAGAGGTTGATAATAAACTTACCTCCAGCATTAAGCCATCTACTGAGGATCGCAATATTTTTAGCACTGAGTTAAAAATCTCAAATTTTGATGCCTAGAACTCCTGGAGATTAAAAAATTACTATTGCAAAAACGTGAAGGTAAATGCCTAAGTTGTTACTAGGTAGCACCATTTGATAAAAGTTCTATTAGATAAAGAATTAAAACGTGTGAGTCTCGCAGTGGTCTGGGTGCTAAACTCTGTTCTCATTAGAACACAGCAAGTGAAGCAGCGTCCGACTTGGCCAGTGCTTGGGAGGGTCAACATCCTCTCGGCTCGACTACTGTGGGACCGTGTACGCTAATAGGAGCTGATGCACGTAAAATCTGTCGTGGTTCCAATGTTCTCCAAGTTGTTAAAAAATTTCTATGGGGGTGCCGATTTCAGGGGATTGGTCCCTCCTCTGGAATTGGTTCAAAATTATGGGGACTATGGGCTAAATCGTACTTCCTCCCACTGGAGCCCTAAAAATGGAACGTGCATCCCCTCTGCCCATTGCCTCCCTTCGGGGGGGGGGGGAATCTGGCACCGCCACTTGCGGTTGTCAGAAACAACAACAACAAACATTAAAATGTGTTACTACCTTATATATTAAAAATTATCTGAAGATAACCTTCTCAATAGCTACTTTCTGCATTAACTTACAAATTGCAGCCAATTATCATGAACTCATTTCACCAGTAATTGACACTTATCTTAGCCAATAACTAAATAAGTGTCGATTACTGGTGAAATCCATTTTTTCTTACCCAATAATTGACATCTCAAGTAAATAAATAAATAATAAATTTATTTATTAAAAAAATCTCTATATATTTACTTTATGTAATATTATCTAATACAATTCAGTTCATGGTGATTTCTAAAAAGAAATGTTCTTTAAATAGTAACAAGTTTATAATGAACTAATCTTAATTTCAGGATTAAGCCAGCTACTGAGACTTATTTTTAGCATTCAATTTAAAATCTCAATTTCTGATACCTAGAACCCTCTGGAGGTAAAAGGAAATTGCTTAAAATTGAAGACAAATGTCTAAATGGGTACTAAATAACATCATTTGATAACAGTTCTGAAATAAAAAATTATTATGATAAATTATCTAGCAAAGTTTCAATTACTGGAGCACCTACCCCACTGTGCTTTTTGCAAAAGGAATGTATTATTGTTACCGTCGATAATCAGGATGTGCGATTATATTTTGTTTTGACTCAAATATTGGGTGATAATAAAGGGCTTCATTTCATTTTAGATTTGGTTGAAAGTTTCAGGGCAATTTTCCTTGTAGATTTTGCAAAATTGGTAAGGACAGTTTAAAGACACAAATAAGATTGAATGAATTATTCATTTCTGCAATGCATTAAAGTATGAAACTGACCTTAACTTACATGATACATCTCTAACCGATATTAAAGCTTGTAATAATATACCTGGTTTCCACTTTTCGTAAAACAGTTCATGCGACATTAGTGGTGGCTCCTCCATTTGAGCACATGAGCACATGAACCCTAAAAGAAAAACCTTAAAAAATAAACACATTAACAAATTAAATTAAAAAAAAATTAAGTACACTTTTAGATTTTTGAGAATTTAAAACGTGAGTTTTTCTCCCCCCCCCCCCCCGACTATTATTAAAAACGCTTATTATAACAAACACACTGTTTTGTAGGTTACTACAGCACAAACATTAGTCTTTGAACGCTTGCATGAGCAAGCGAATAAATGCCCTTCTAAACCACTTTTTGAGAACAGATGCGGACAGAGAAGCGGGAAGGGTAAGGCGATGCGATATCATTTCGTTCCCACATTTCCAGTGTGCATACGAACGATAATTTGCGGTTATCTCTTCCGAATTCTCCTGTGGTTTCTTGTGTTCGGTTAGATCCATTTCCCCCCCACCCCATATTCTTATTATTTTCTTTATTTCATCAATTTTCAGTACAATATTTTTTTACAAACTAGTGTAAATAATTAAGTAACTGGGGAAATCGGGTTTCCATAATTTGGATGATATTCTGAGCATGCGCACTAAGGCCGTGTCCTATCTCTTACGAAGTAGAGTATCTCTATCCTCCCTAAATAAAAATTAATTTTTATTGAATACGCCTTTGAAAGACTTCGGACACACCGGTTTGCTCTGCCAGTTATAAGGCCCGCGTATTATTTACAATACAATCTATATGTTTAATTATTCTTAAAACTTTTAATACTACATAAACATTCACTAATTAAATATTGTAAAAATTAAATTAAAAAATAGATTATAGTAAAAAAAGAATAATTGATATATATCAAAGTGATTTTTTTCTTAATATCTTGTATATATAGAGCTTTTGTTGAATAATTTGGGACATTATTTATTGATGTCCTTCCAAAGACACAGCTCGGTTAAATTTCAGTAAAATAATCCATATAAAAGGTATTGTTGCAGAAAACTCTGCTTGATTTCTGGGTTCGTCGTTCTAAAGTCTAGTAAGTGCCGAAAGTTCTAGCAAAAAGTCCACTGGTCAGGATGGAACAGGGAAATTTATTGCTTCTAGAACTTCTTCGAAGAATCAGCTGTACAAAATTTACAGGAACGATTTCGGCCAGTAGCTTGCTATAACAGTCCGCTCAATGCCGAAGCTTCCAGAAATGTTGTAATCCTCACACAAAATAAAAACACTTCCACTGTCAAAAATTCAGTAGAAACTTTGTGGAAGGTTAGCTAAGGCCTAGGACCAATATTTCTCGAGATTTCTAGAAAACTCTATGTTAATTAATGGGGAGACACAAAACTACATATTTGGAGTTCTAGTTAACCGATTTCGATGCAACAAAATGCAAAATTTAACTATTTGACGAGTAGAATACGAATTTTAAACTATTTTTAGCAGCTAAACGGCAGAAAGACCCAGAAATTCGTAACATTGCCCCCTACCAAGGACTGCATGTAACGGGCAGTACATTCCCCAGTTAGGAGGTCGCATAAATATTTACAATACAAACTTTAACAATAGATCTTAACAATATAATTTAAGCAAGTAATCAATAAACAAAATAAGCATATATACACCAATAAATAAATAATAAACATAATAAACAAATATTCAGTAATAAATAAACAAATTTACATTAATGAAAACCAATATATTACAAACTAGCTGAAGTACCCGTCCTCGACGGGTTAGTGAATGAAAATTTCTAAAAAGTAAGAACTTTCGTCAGCATTGTAGGAGTACACAGAATGGATGTAGTATGTTGCCAAAGTAAAGAAAGCGAAGTTATAATTTTCATGTATTGTTAAAATATTACAGGCTAGAGAGTAACTAAGTAATATCATTTCATTCGCTTTAGTCGTAATTATGGGATGCGCGAACGAATATTTACGCATATTGAAATAATTTTCGCAAAATCTCAAAATTTAATCAACATTTTTGAAAAATTTGAAACCTAGAATTTAAGTTGAGTGACAACCTATGATGTCACCCAAATTCGTTTCATTCCCTGCAGTCTTTATTTCGTGATGCTGGAACAAATTTTCAGCATTTTAAAACGATTTTCGAAAAATCTCAAAATGTAAGCAAAATATTTTTAAAATTCAACGCCTATAAATTAAGATTAGCAACTACCTATCATATCACTCAATTTCGTAACATTCGTATTAGTCGTTATTACGTGATGTTTGAAGAAATATAAACGTATTTTGAGAGAATTTTCACAAAATCTCAAAAATCTAATAAAAATGTTTAAAAAATTGGACTCCTATAGTTAATGTTGAGCAACCATCTATCGTGTGACCAAATTTCATATCATTCGCTTTAGTCGTTATTACGTAATACGGGAACAAAGATTCACTCAGTTTTAAACGATTTTCACAAAATCTCGAAATCTGATGGATTTTTTTTAATTAGATGCTTATAGTTTAAGGTGAGTGACCACCTATCATTTCACCAAATATCATTTTTTCACCTTTGCAGTTATTACGTGATGTGCGAACACAAATTTACGCAATTTGAAATGATTTTCGCAAAATTTCAAAATCTAATCAAGATTTTTTTTTAATTCGACGCCTATGTTTTAAGTTGAGTGACCACCTATCATGTCACTCAATTTCACATCATCCGCTTCAGTCGTTTTTACGTGATGCTTGAACACAAATTTACGCAGTTTGAAAGGATTTTCGCAAAATCTCAAAATCCAATCAGGATTTTTTTAAAATTGTACGCCTATGTTTTAAGTTGAGTGACCACCTATCATGACACCCAATTTCATATCATTCGCTTCTGTCGTTTTTGCGTGATACTTGAACACAAATTTACGCAGTTTGAAACGATTTTCGCAAAATCTGAAAACCTAATCAAGATTTTTTAAAAGTTCGACGCCTATGCTTTAAGTTGAGTGACTACCTATCATGACACCAAATTTCATATCATTCGCTTCAGTCGTTTTTACGTGATGCTTAAACAAAAAAAGCGTCACGGACAGAATGACAGAATGACAGAATGACAGACAGACAAACTTTTTTTTGAGGGTCGCATCGGATTCCCGGGTGCTTGAAACGGATAGAAATCGCAAAATTTTTGAATTCCAAGAAATGTACAGACAAAAGTCTAATTTTATTTATATAGATATGTGCACTAAACATGGCGTAAGTATTGAGTAAAAGGGAGTTGAAGAAAGAAGAAGAGAAGAGAGAGACAGGAAAGAAATGAGAGATGATAGAAAGGAGGAATTACGCCATAGTGACCATGGTCTGATATTCAAAAAAATGAATTACAACCGCGGTAAACGGCTAGCCGATCGTAATGGACGACCCTTGGTTTCCAGTTAGGTGACCTACGAATCCGTACGACAAAATCGTTCAGTCTGCTTAGGACTGTGTAAGGACCGTCCCAAGGCGATTGCAGCTTAGGAGACAGGCCTTTCCGTCGAGTAGGATTCCATAGCCAAACCTTGTCACCTGCATTGAACTCGTGTCCTTAGCCTTCGTGTCATAGCGAGTTTTAGTCCTCTCCGTGTTCAGGTTGATCCGCTCTCGAGTAAAATAATGAAGGTCTTCAAACCGTGCCTGAATATTTTCCATGTATTCCTCTGGCGATGAAGGCGTACCTGGAGGGCGACCAAACACTAGATCGGCGGAAGACGCAGATCTCCTCCGAATGGCATCTGGAGAGATGTGAAGCCCGTAGTTTCATGGACGGCACTCCTATAGGCCACCAGGAAGAGGGGGAGTTTCTTGTCCCAGTCTTCTTGATTCCTAGATACCAGGAGCGAGAGGTCGTTCAAAATAGTGCGATTAAACCTCTCCACTATTCCGTCGGATTGCGAATGTAAAGGCGTAGTCGGTTTTGTCTATTCCAAGAAATTGACATAGTCCTTTAAAAACTACAGAGGTAAAGTTCGTTCCTTGGTCGGAATGAAGTTTCAGAGGGGTTTCATACCTGGAAATCCATTCTTGCACCAATACCTCTGCTACGGTAGTAACTTCCTGATTGGGATTAGTATGGCCATTTAGAGAAGTAATCAATGACAACTAATATGTATTTGTTGCCATCTGCAGTTCGCGGAAAAGATCCCAGGATGTCGAGGGCAATTCTTTCAAAAGGCGCTCCTACATTATAACGATGTATTTTCCCACGGCTACGTTTCTTCGGGCCTTTACAGGCAACACAGGCGTCACAAGCTTGTCACCATCTTTCGACATCGCTTCGAGCCCTAGCTCAGTAGAAGCGCTCGCGAACTTTCTGCAGGGTCTTTAATATGCCAAAATGGCCCTCAGTTAAGGGTGTTCTACCTGAAGAGCGATCGTCGTCAAAGGAATTTTGCACAGCTTTAAAAACAAACCAATGGTGTTAAAACAATTAAAAAAATGAATGATGCATCTCCACCCTCTGCAATATGGACTGACACTAACAGTCAAGCTGTATGTCTCTTGACAATTTCAGAAAAACTTCATGAGCCCAAAAATGACCTTCAAAGATGGGCCAAGGATGGACCCGTTTTTGGAAACATCTCGAAATTCCGCATGGTTAGCATTTTTTTCTGACAATTCTGTAACTCTTATAGGTTCGTTCTCAATGTCAGTCCACAGTGCAACTTGGGAAGAAATATTCTAAAATTTTCCTAGTATCCAGATCAATTACATTTTTTTAAAAAGCTGTTCAAAAGTTTCATTATTTTCAAGTGAAACAGCCTTAAGCTATTACGCAGCTCTTCTAGAACCTTCGGAATCCTCGAACGAGGGAGTACTAATTCCCAAAGAAGTATCTTGTCGTCGCCCGACTCCCACTTACTATACAGGACTCCGTTTTTCAGGCGAAGCCAATCCCACAAAGCCCAGTGTTGTTTCGTTGCCGGACTACATGACGCTATTTTTTCCCAACTCGCAACATTCGAATTTTTTTCATTAACTCCAGAATAGGTTTGATGTCGCTATCAGCTAACTGGTCCGCCCGAACATTTTCGTCAATCCAGGGATCTTGAGACCGTGCCGATGATGTATTTTTTTCTCTACCCTGGAGCAATAGCGACACCCTTCTATGTAGGGCCTTCTCGATAAAGCATCTTCGTTTCCATGAGATGCCCCTTTTCGATGTCGTACTTCTATGTGATATTATTGTAATCTCTGTATCCACCTGTCTATCTGGCCTTTCGGGTTCTTGAAATTTAATACTTAGGCTAAGGGGGCGTGGTCCATTCGGATCAGGAATTTTCGGCCGTACAGATGATGATGGAAATGCTCCCCGGCCTTGACAATAGCAAGAAGTTCCTTTCTTGTAACACAATAGTTACGTTCTGCCTTCGAATGGCATTTGCTCCAGTAAGCAATGACGTATTCTTGTCCATCTATCTCCTGGGACAAAACCGCTCCAACAATCTCCTTACTTGCGTATGTGTCCAGGATAAATGGTTTATGAGGATGAGGATACGACAGGATCGGCGTAGATCTTAGAAACCGACTTCAGTTGGTTGAACGAATCCTCAAACTCTGCAGTCCACAGGAATTTTTGTCCAGTCTCGGTCAATTTGCGAAGGGGTCTTGCAATTTGAGAAAAACCTTTCACGAATTTTCCATTAAGTACATCGTCCGAGAAAACTTGGTAACTCATGGACATTTTCAGGATAACTCCATTTCTTGACTGCGGACGTCTTTTCGGGGTCGGTTCGGACTCCGTGGGCAGATATCATGTGCCCGAGATAACGTACTTCCCAAGGAAACAAGTTACACTTAGATGGACTCAGTTTCAAGTTTGCCCCCTTCAATTTCTGAAGAAAATTTCGGATGCAGACTAGATGATTTTCAAAAGTCATTCCAACGATAATGAAGTCGTCCAAATGCACGAGACATGCTTCGTAGGAATGTCCTCTCAACACTGTCCCTATCGGACTCTCGAATGTAGCCGATGCATTGCACAGTTCAAAAGGCATAACTTTGAACTGCTATAATCCTTGTCCAGTAGTGAAAGCAGTCTTTTCACGGTCGGCGGAATGAATTTCTACTTGACAATAGCCACTCTTCAGATTCAGAGTGGAGAACCATTCATTTCCCGATAAAGTATCTAAAGTTTCATCTATCCTAGGAAGAGAGTAGCTGCCTTTCTTGGTAGCGTCATTTACACATCTACAGTCGACACAAAACAGGGTGGAGCCTTCTTTCTTCCGAACTAAAACAATCGGCGAGGCCCAGGGACTAGTCGATGGCTCGATGACGCCATCGCGCTGCATCTCCTCTCAAAGTCTGCTCACCTCTTCTTGCTTAGCAAACGGCAGTCGTCTAGGATGCTGCTTGATTGGGGAATGACTGCCTGTATCTATTCTATACTGCGTTAGCTTCGTACGACAAAAGTCATCGGAAGTACGAGAGAAGAGGTTTTCGAATCCATAATTATTTTCTCCGCAGTGCTTCTCTGTTCCAATGTTAGTTCTGCGTCTTGTAATAGTTCTTTCGTCAGACACTCAGATGATTTAGCTGTCATTAGGCTGATGCTCTTATTAATGCAGATAACAGGATTGTATGTCGCCAACATTTCACTTTTCTTTATCACCTTCGACTTGGCCGTCACATTCGCTCCTCCAACTGGAATGCTAGTTTTCGACAAGTCCACAAGTGTTACACCACTTCTCAGACAGAATTACAATTGCTTGGATGTTCGAGCAATCCGAACCGGAATTTATTGCTTTCTTTTATACTGTTCCAGAAATTATAAAATTAGTTCTTTGAGGTAGAGTGATATCACTCTGGGCTATCATTTGCTGAACAGGTAAAACGACTTCATTTTTAATGTCAAAAGTTTCTTCTGAGTCTGAACGAAGCTCATTATTCTTAAAGTCCAAGCTAAATTTATGGGATTTTAAGTTCAGACCGGGAATGAAAGAGTCCGTAATATTGGCGACACATACCACATGATCGTATCTGGCATTTCCAAATGTGATTTCTACTCTTGCTTTTCCGCCCACTACGATCTTGTCAGTTGCCACAGTCTGGAGGGTCAGCGAGGGCGGAGTATAGATAGTCTTCAAATTTAATTTCTTAGCCAGATCAGTTCGTATGATGAATGATTGCATTAGCTACAGTATCGATGAACATGTGGCATGGAGAACCATTTATGTATCCGAGTACAAAGAGTCCATTACTGCCGCCATTCACTGATGAAATCTATAAGACTCTTAGGTGGGGCTTTTGAATATCTTGGAACCTCCGCCCCGCGAGATGAACCCCTCCTAGTTTCCCTCTTTTCCGTTCTAAGAGTTCTGTTGCTGGTCATGGGACTTTCGACCACAGTACTTTTGTACGTTACCCTCGACGCCACACTTCCAGCATTTTACTTTCCTTGGGCTATCTCTCGTTCCACCGGATCTTAATTTTCGTTCTATGAGATCTTCAATTTTCTTCACCGTGTTCTCTCTGTGTATGTATCAGCATGCACTTGGACCGTCACCGCTCTAACAGCTTGCCGATCCTTCCTTACGGCTCGCTGAGCTGCCTCTAGCTTCATAGCGAACACGAGAGCAGACTTTAAATCTTGATAATTCCCCAACATGAGTGACTTTTGGATTTCTGAATCCCCCCGGACGCCTTCAATAAAATGCCGCACAGCCATTTCTTCTCGGACATTATCGAGGTGGTTCAAGTAGGCTAGATGACATAGCTTATCTATGGTCCGAAGCCAGATCTTGAAGGGTCTCGCCAGGTTTTTGCATCCTTGCCTTTAGTTGTTCTCTGCTATACTCCTTCTGACATTTCTCTCCGAATTTAAGTTCTAAGGTACTGGCAAGGGCGTTAAAATCTCCTATCTTTGTCTCTCTAATGGTCCGTAATACGTTAATTGTGTCTCCGCTAAGGGAAACGGCCAGTTGGTTCACTTTTTCGGACTCGTCTAAACCATGCGCTTTCGGGACAATTAAAAATTGGGTCTTGTAAGCTTCCCTGGGAGTCTTTCCGTCATAGGCCGTTGGTTTCACTGCTAGGCGGCGTGACGACAGCTTGATGTTTTCCGGTAACTTTCCCAGCTTGACGAGAGAATCCAGTTTTTCTGCAATTTTAGCTTCGCAATCTTCACGTATTATCGAAACTACGTTTTGTTTCAATTCTTTCACATTCTCTTGAAGTTTTTTAGATTTTCCTGGATTTTTGTATCTGTCTTTTGGTAGATTGTTTGTCACATTTCGCTTGACCTTCTTCTAGGAGCTATACATACTCTTCTCCATTTCTTATTTTTTCTCTATTTTCTCCAACCCAGTTTTATCGCTTCGTATGCGGCTTTTATTTCTTACAATCCGCTTTTCACTTCTTTGTTTGCGGCTTTTAACTCTTCCAATCCGGTTTTCATCTCGTCTTAAGCGGCTTTCACCTCGTGTTGTGCGGTTTTATCTCGTCTTCTCCGGCTTTCATCTCGTCTTGTCCTGCTTTTATCTCGTCTTGTCCGGCTTCGGTTTTCTTCATCATATACAAGATCTTTTGAAGTTGTTCTTCCATTTTTCCTCTTGTCAAAACCATAAACTGGAAAATTAGTCTTTCTTTAGGATCCCACTTCTGACACCAAATTTTGCAGTAAACTTTGCTTGTTTTCTGGGTTTGTCGTTCTAAAGTCCAGTAAGTGTCAAAAGTTCCAGTAAAAAGTCCTCTGGTCAGGATGGAACACGAACTTTATTGCTTCTAGGACTTCGTCGAACAATCAGCTATACAACATTTACAGGCATGCTGTAATTCTAACTCAAAATAAAAACACTTCCAGAGGCAAAAATTCAGTAGAAACTTACAAAGAAAGTCGTAAACAGTCCCTTAAAGCTCGGCAATGAAGAATTTACACACAGCACTTAAAATCAAGCTTTTTAAAACAAGCTAAAAACGGCTTACAATACAACAATTCTCAGGCTAATGCAGTAAGCAGAAGGACATCTATTCTAAGTAGCAGACCGATACAAACTCACTCTTCGGTCTCTCTGCCTTCTATATATAGGTGTCTCCGAGATTAAAAAAAGCTTCTCGAAGGATGTATTTCTCGAAGATTCCCCATAAAGCGGGACTTTTGATTACGTCATAGAAATGTTAAGGAATAATACAAAGCTAACGCAGAAATACAAGCTTTACAGGCCACATTCTAAAGTCGCGCCAAATGACCGAAATGTCACCAAGCTTGGCGCCATAAAAAAGTCTCCAAAAGTGAGGTTAGGCCTACAACGAATATTTCTCGAGATTTCTACGAAATTATGTTAATCAATGGGGAAACCTGAAGCTCCATATCTCGCGTTCTAGTTAACCGATTTTGATGCAACAAAATGCAAAATTGAGCTATTACACTCGTAGAATAAGAATTTTAAACTTTTTAACAGTTAAACGGCAGGAAGACCCAGAAATTCGTTACAGTATTAAACAAAAACAAAAGTTCATTTCTGGAATATTTGAAACAATCAAATTACTTTTTTTTTAAATCTCTTAAATCTTTATTTACACAAAATAAATTCAAAATAAATGAAAAAATTAGTATCAGAGGAAAGTGTTTATATCAAGCAACCCTGATATGCATTATTTAACATTTACAAACGTATTGTGAGTTTACTTAGCCCCAAAATAATTTTTTTGGTTTCTTTTCGGACTCAGAATCACAATATAAAACTTTTAACATAGTAAACAGAGATTTTAGAATCTGATTTAAAAATAAAAAGTGGAAAATATGTTAAAATCAATATAAAGTCCATTCAGGCTAACTACTAGCCTCTAACTAAAATACCTGATTTACCACTAGCTCGAATTCCGAATAGCCTGTAATAAGTGTAATAACTTTACTATGTTCATTCCAATTTTCACTATAAACAGGGCAAAATAATAGCATAAACAATATTTTTTTGCTTTTGTATAGTTTGTGAATAATCTCTCAATCCTTACAGCAGTGGCGTAGCCAGAAATTTTTCATGGGGGGGGGGGTTACGACTTCGGCAGCTCACATATATGTATACGGCTGTGTGATGAGGGCGTGAAGAATATACATTTTGTATGGCAAAAAATTCCTCATGGGGGGGGGTTATGACCCCCTAATCCCCCCCTTTGGCTACGCCCCTGCTTACAGAATTTTACAGGGAAAAAATAATTTTATATCTTGTGTATAAAATTTTGAAACTTGTGGTGTAAAATATCCACTGTTGCCTTTCAATGGTTTAAAATTAATCTTATGTAATAACTAGATTTTTTTTAATTTTTAAAGAACTAAAAATTATAATAATTAAATAAAACAACAAATGAAATTATAAATTATGTATTAAGCTATCCACCATTAGAATATTATTTATTTGCTCATGACATTACATTCTATATTAAAATTCATTGTTCTGCATCTATAAATGCCTTTTTATTTAATTATAGATGTGAAAGAAATAAAAGAACAAAAATCACTTGCAGCCTCTGTTCAGCATTTGCTGCCTAATATCATACAGAAGATGAAAGAAAAATGTTTTAAAAGTGTGGAAGATTGGAAGATTTAAACTTTGACTCTGATTTTTGAGATATCCTGAAAGACTTAAAAGCATGGAAGATAAAATGGATGTATATTTTATCAGTAAGTTTTCAATGAATCAAAGCAGGATTTATATTTAAAAGACAAATATTGGTGATGATGGATTTCATTTGTTGAATATTCGTTTGTTGACCTTAATTAATTTTTTCCCCTTTAGGTGACTCAACAAAACCAACAGAAATGTTGAATTTGGAAAATTTTTCTGAAATACCCTGCCCACAGGTCACGTTCTGTCCAGCCTGACTGCGCAGACCAGTATGAAATTCCCATTCAGCATTTTCCCCATATCATTTATAAAAAAAAAAAAGAAATACAGAATAAACAATGTCCTACGCCAGTTGAATATCAACAGCTTGTTAGATTTATAGGGCATGACATATACGTGTGTCCCTATCCAATGAAGAGACATTTCACAATCATTTCAAAAAAATTTACGAAGCAATTTGAAATGACGAGAGATGTAGAGAATGGGAGAAATAATAGGGACTGGGTATGATTGTTTCCTAAGAAAGCTGATTGCCAGAATTGAAAATTCAAGAAGACCGTCACCATAATTCACTGAACACAAATTAAGCTGTAAAGTTTCAGTAACTGACGGTTTTATATATCTCCCAATTTTATTCCTGAAGTAGATGCTGGCGAGACTTCACTAAAAGAATTAGAGAGGCAAAAAATTGTGTTGCAAAATCTGCACAGTGAGATGAACAGGGACCGATTTGCAGAGTTCGGGGCCCTGGGCAAAAGCTTCATTGGGGGCATCCCTTTTTTGAAAACTTTTTCAAAATTTGCAAGTTTTTAAACTTAAAGAACAATTTGGGGGTCCCTTTTTAGTAGGGGGCCCGGGCGCTTGTCCCGTTTGCCCTGCCGAAAATCAGGCCCTGGAGATGAATTTGACATCTGTACAAACAATGACAACTGCAATAACAAAGATGAAAGAAACAATTATTTTTCAAATAAAAGAAATTATAGAAAAAGGTTGAAATCTTAAAAAGGGAATGGCCATTTTTATTTGTAAGTGAAGCCTTGTTTCAGCATTTTCACTTGCTTATGGATGTAAATTTGAATGTACACGGTCAAAAATATCACCGTAAAATTTACGGCGAAACGTTGGCAACCCTCGCTGCCAACAATTCGCCGTAAAATTTACGGCGAGTCAACTTATTTATCACATTTCTGAAGCCATTTCTCCGTAAATTTTACAGCAAGTCAATTTTTAATGCCGTATTTAAGACATCATATAGCCGTAATATTTACTGCGACGCAAAAAATATCGCCGTATTTTTTGCGTTATAGCTGTGACGTCACGAACGCGTTTTCCTCCTGATTTTTGTGAAAGGTTACGAGGATATTTTAGTTAATTAATGTGCTGCCATCTGTTAATTTTAGAATTAAATCATTTTTTTTTTTCTGACTTACCGCCAGCGGGATTCGAACTCCGAATCCCTGGGTCAGGAGTTCGGCGCGCTGATCAGTATACAGCAGTGTGTCATACAAACGAAAATTCCAGAAATGTTTGGAGCTTACTCGTGGCTCTTAGTCAGGTTTAAATATGTTTGAATTTTTGACTGCTCTTCCACAGTATTACCAGGAAGAGGCTAAAGAAGTTCTAAATGATTTTGAGGTAAGAATATGTTTGAATAGTTATCGAATATGATATAAATTAATTTTCAGATGCATGGAAAATGTAAAATTAATAATTGGTATATAATGATAATTATGCAGCTGTTTTGCTGCATTTGCCTAAAACTAGATATTTGCCCAAGTAATTTAGAAATAATGTTTTAAAAAAAGTAATTTTTGAGCATTTATTCTAAATTAAACAACTTTGGTTAACAAATGTTTTGTAGTACCAACTCTTGTTCAATGTTTTAAGTTGCATAAACATCATTATTATAACGATATTACAAAAATAGAAATATTTTTCTTAAGTGCTATACTTTTATTTCATCATGAACATCATGAAATGCTAAATATAATTTATTTCAAGATATAATAGTGTAAAATTTTAGTATATTTTATTACACTTTAATAATGATTTCTTAAATTGTAAAACTAGTAACTGTAACATAGTATTGCACTATTTAGTTATGCAGTAGCAGCTTTTTGACATATTTTAATGGAGCAAACATCTAATTACCGTGTGTACTCGCGTAATAGTCGCATATTTTTGGGGTCGCATATTATGATGGGGAAATTTAGTAAATAATATTGTAACTCTAAAACTACTTTTTCTTCTTCAAAACGTGGGTGCGGCTATTATGCGAGGGCGACTATAACGCGAGTAAACGCGGTAGTAAATCTGAAAAATTTGTCAAAGTAATATTTCTTTATGGCTAAATTTGTGCAAGATTTTTTTAAACATGAATATTTTATTTGTTGATCTAAAATATTTGTAAAAGTTAAGTTTTCTGTCACAGGATTTTACTGTAAATGAGTAACTTTTTGAAATCAACGCAAAATATCTTTTAATAGGTTGGCTTTTGTTAAAATTAATTAAATAACTGCGTATAAAAGGTACATGAAGATAAAAAAAACTATCATCCATTTGAGATACACAGGTTCATGATCCCAGTTGTTCATGGGCGCCAGTAGAAATTTTTCTGAGGAGGGTGGGGAGGCAAACATTAAAAAAAAAAATTAGAGGAGGATGAATTTCGAATTTGTAACAATTTTAGTTCCGATTTTGCTTTGTGTTGTGATGCAGTTTTATTTACATCATAAGACAGTATGCAAAAGAGGGGTGGGGGACAAGTGCCCTACCCGGACCCGTCCCCATGCAGATCTTCTCCCTTGGGCACAGTTGACCAATCCTTAGTAAAGCAAAACATGTGTATGTGTTGTTGCATAGAAAGTTAATTCCCTCGAATAAAATACTTTTTAAAATCTAATCATACATTCTATTTTATTAAATTGCATATAAATTACACATTTTTAAAATAAAATTAAACTGCTATTTAAATCCTTGGTATTTTATGTCTATGACAATATTGAATTTTTATGATAATCAACAATTTAATTAATTTCGGCTAGTCCATGCTTGTGCTTCTGCCACTAACGTACGCGCTTTCTCGCTAATAATACGCAAGCTACTGACTTGAAGAGTTATACTCATATTTGGTGTTTAACTATTGAGTTAATCCACTCAATATTCTTTACACCATTAATGAAGGTCCAACTAGATAAAGACCTGTGTTGACTCAGAAATACATTTATACTTCCATTAGAAATGTTTTAAAACTTAATTTAATGATATTTAACTATGTTTAAATTGAATAAATTTCACACTTCCAATGAAAAGTATAAATTAATATTTAAAATATGTTGTATTTATATTTTCTAATCAAATACTAACGTGTTGAAATGTTTCATACTCATGTATTTTAATTATCTCACAAATACTGTATTATTTAAGTGAAGTAACTCTCTCTATAAATATATTTACAGGAACATGAAAGTGTAAATGACATTTTATCAAACGACATCCTTCTCTTACCTTTCACTGCTACATTTTAAATATTTTTAAATATTTTTTTGGACATTACCATCTTTTAATAAATTGTCATAAATAAAAAATGCAATAATACCTTGATGTGCAAGTGCTGTAACACAAAGATTTTTTGAGATATGAATCATCATACGTAAATTTTTTGACTTTAAATTAAAATCAGAATTCAGGATACGAGCTATTTGTAAATGGGAAGTTATATTATTAAATAAAAATCAAGTGAAATAAACTTGTAAACACTGAACTTTTTACTAAGGTGATATTCACACATCAAAATGAAAACAAATATGACATTTAGCAGAATTTATATTTTATTTTAATAAGTTGCAGATGTTTTGTTATTCTTTATAATTTTAATGTTTAGAAAGTTAGGCCTCTATATGTATAATTTTACTGTGTTAACATTTTGCAATATCTGTTGACTTAAACACATTAATACAACTTAAGTCCCTGACTGATGAAAACAATTGGGGCGATGGGGGAAAACAACTCGCACAAATTTACAAAATAAATAAAAATAGTAATAACTTTCAATATAAGGAACTCTTCAGACTTTAGGATGGATGAAAGCAGGATTTCTATAAAATTTGAATCTTCAAACATGATCCCAAGATCATCTTATTTGTTCAGTGATTTGTTGTTTTTTCAAAATAAATTCGAAATGAGCTTATTTTAATTTACCTACTCTAGAATAATTCAATACATAGTTCTTCCTAATATTCACGTAATATTCATGTTTGAATAATTTATAATACAGGTTAACAGATATTGTAACTTATTATATCTTTACAGGTGATCCCTATAAAATGGAGGATAATGGCATCCTGATTATCGAAAAAAATAACCTGATCTGAATTTGTAAACATAAAGAATGCAAGCTTAATATGGTTCGCTAGTTTTTCTGTGTATGGATTTGAATATCTAAGTGGATGTTTAACAACAGCTGAATTTATTCAAAGTAATTTATTAATTGACAAATGAGTCTTTTATAGTTAATTTGCATTCCAGAAAAGAAGTAAAATTTTTTTATGTGCCTATTAGAGATGAGTTCGGGCACACTTTTTGAAGCCCGAGCCCGAGGACTTTTAATCCGAGCCCGAGCATTATTATTTAAGTCGGAGCCCGAGCCCGAGGACTTTTAATCCGAGCCCGCCCGAGCCCGAGCATTATTATTTAAGTCGGAGCCCGAGCCCGAAATTTCAGCTAAAGATAAAAAAATTTCAATTACTTCATTGATAGAATACTATAAATTTTGCCGTTTGTGCAAATTAAAGACAAATATAGTTGCAAACTCTCAATACACTTTCTAATTCTTTATATCCATATTTATCAAATAATGTCCGATCTCATAACTAACTAAGCAATATAAGCCGCCGTTCTCAAATGCCGAAAGAGCTTCACGCACCTTCTAGGCGCCCGTGCCGCTATTTCTTTCTTTCTTTTTTTTATAAGTAATTTTATTTTCCTCATGAATCACTTTTTAAAATTTGTTTCAAGGAGTATGTTCAATAAAGGAGAAGTTTTTCACCTTTTCACCTGAAGAGCCCGCGCTCGGGCTCGGGCTCGGGCTTTCGGACTCGGGCTGAGCCCGTCTCATCTCTAGTGCCTATACAACTTTATACTATCATCATCTATTATTAGAATCATATTATTCTATTGATTTTGTTGTTTTATGTTATACTAACTGCGTGCCCGTTCTTCGCACGGTAGGAAACGAAAATTTTTCTTACTTGCGTAATTCGAATCGATTCCAGAGATGTGGCATCTAAAAAAAAGCAAAATTATTTGACTCTTGACGTACAGTTGGCGTCATTTTTACTAGCCTGAGATCATTGCAATATAGTGACACGAAACATTATGTCAGTGTCATTCGCCATCAAAATATGAGAAGCTAGCCGTTTTGATGCGAAAACTTCTCACTTTCAAAATTTCATTTCTAAATGCTGTTTTTTAGGTTTAAGTTGTAACATTAATAGCTCAGATACTACATGATGTGGAGAACCGTTTTATTTCAAAATAACTGGGCACCCGCTTTTCATACTGGAAGAAGCGAATAATTTATTAAAATATGATCATAACTACACAAAACAGAATCTCAAAAGAGAAAGAGTTCTGGCAATCTCTCTGTTGAAACGACTGCGGGATATATTAACGCCAAGAAGCATTACTTATCATTTAGTTAGTTGTAAGACAACAGTTGAAAAAGCATGAATATAACACTCTTGATTTCCTGAAATATTTATTAGCGTGGTTCCATTGTGATTTATTCATATTTTCCTTACAAATCTATTAATACTACCTATTACTTTAATATGAATGCTATGCATCTTCGCTTATCCCTCCTTAATGCTCAATTTAAAGAAACAGCTTCGATATTTGGCACCAATAGGACCTTTTTATTCTATGGTGACTCTTTGCCATTTACGCATTAGCATTATGGTTGCCATTAACCTTTTCACTACCAATTTTTTTTTCTGTGAAAAAATGAAATAAGTACTTTAATATATTGATTACAATTCAAATATTGATGAAATGTATATCAAGTGGGACATGCACTCATATTAATACAAAAAATATTTATCCCATACGGACATTGAAATGAAACTACTCTGTAAAAAAATTCAGAGAAGTTATATACTTATTACAGAAAGGCTTCCGAAAATATAGCATAAACTACCGATGCTCAATTCGAACTCACGATTTCGGAAACATAACCCACATTTCGAAGTGAAATATTCACGGCGTATAGAAAATCTTCATTTCTGATTTCGCTCGCATGCACTAAGTGCCAAGAGGCAGAGGGAAAAGAGTGAACGCATCTTATCAAAGGCATGCGCAGTACCTCACATTTAGGAATTCAGAAAATTTCAAGAGTATAGTAGCATTAGTTATCATTTTAAAGATTGTGGGATTTTTAATTTAATCTTAAGAATGAAATGAAATTTGAAAACGAAATGGCAGTTAATTAAATAATAATAGTAATTTTACCGTGGTTTCTGGCAACACTGATGAAATGTTTCTGTTCACGAAATTGTTCGTCCGTTATATTCATGTCGGTTGGTAATTAGAACATCACAGTATAATCAAATAACATTAGATCTTATTTAATGAGGATTTTTGACTGCAACTTGTTCAAATAAAGTTTTCATTCGAGATTATGACTTGGAATAAATGCCTAAACAAAAATGTAAGTACCACAGATAACTTTATTTACGTGTTACAGGGTTGGAAAGTTTTTGACGATTTTAACCATGGTTTAAACTGTCACATCAAAAATCCTATGTCAAAAACCTCATTGCAATATTGCACTTGTAGTATTACAAATATTAATTGATGTCTTTAACATTGCATATATTGTATAAGTATGAATATGCTGGAATGGTAATACTAATTTTTAAGAAAGGCACATCCAGTTGAGCTTTCAGAATTATACTTCTACAGGTGTTAAAGAAGATTCCAAATTACACCACATAACTGAAAATTTATGCTTCGAAGCTATGCACGATTTACTTGAAGGAGTCTGCCCAATGGAATTAAAGTTAATTTTAAATCAACTGCTTTTTGTTGAACCTACTAATGGGCTAAACATACTCATTTTGAACAGACGGATTCATTCATTCAGATATGGTCTAGCAGAGCAAAAAAATAAACCATCTTGTAATTTCACAAGAGCTGTGCTATACAAAACATTAAAGATCCCAATTTGAAGCAGACAGCTGTTCAGATGTGGTGTTTGATGCGTATTATGCCTTTTATCGTATTTGACAAAGTTCAAACGAATGGGTATTTATACTTGCTACAATTACTTATGCGTATCATGGAGATAGTTTTTGCACCAGCAGTTACTCGTGGTATGGCATGCTATTTAGATGAATTGTGCATAGAACATCATCAAAAATTTAAAGAGTTGTTTCCAGATGTAAATTTGATTAATAAGCATCATCATATGCTACACTATGCAGACTGCATTATACAATTTGGACCTTTAGTACGTATGTGGTGCATGCGATATGAAGCTAAGCATAATTTCTTCAAACGAAGGGCAAATATTAATTGCAATTTTAAAAATATTGCAAAAAGCTTGGCCAATGCCCACCAGTTAGTGCACTGTAATGCATGGAATATTAAAAGTAGCCTTGATACATTACTAAAGTTAACGTCAGAAGAAGAAGTTTCTGTTGAATCTTGCATAAGTCGAACATTGCTGCTCGAACGTGGTTACTCAGAGAATGACAAAGTCAAGGTAGCAAGAACTGCTATGTATTGTGGCACAGAGTACCGGCACAATGTTTTCATTTGCCATGACTATGATAATTGCCCTACATTTGCAAAAATTGCTGAAATTTTAATTTTGAGGGATCAGCTGAATTTTCTGGTTCAGTTATGGTCAACTGCTTTTTTAAATCCTGACCTTAATGAATATTCCATCAGATGCCCAAAGTAATCTCAGCATATTCTAATAAATGTTGAAAATTTAAAGAACTGGCAGACATACAGTACTTGGTCAACTTTTAGTGATGATGATGAATACATATCACTCAAGCATGTGTTGTTGTGACTCAAAATTACATGTACGTTTTGCTTTATATCATTTATTATTAGCTTTATCTAACATGTATTCGCCATCCATCTCCTGAGGAAAGAAAGAAGGGGGGGAGGGGGGAGACACTTAACAGTGTAGTTCGAAAAAATCACTCAAATTTGGTGTACAAATACAAAAAAAATATAATAATGACATGCACGTGAAAATTTTTAGAATGTCTCTTTACAAGCTGTACTAGACACTGTGATAATCGATAAACCTGTATCAGTGGCGAAACTTATAGAAAAAATTCTTAAAAATCGAAAATTTAGCAGGATATCTGACTTTTCAAAATTTTTTGCTATGCAATTTCTACGTTGCAGAATTTTTTATGTAAGTTTTATAAAAGGCACAGTTGTTTCGCTTATCACAGTTGGTAGTACTCCTCAGAATGAATAATCCTGAATTTTTCCGAGCCTCTGTCGCAATTAATTTATTTTAATGTGTGTACTAAGACTGAAGATTTTGTTTCTTCGAACTACACCCTTAAGTACTATATAGTTTTAAACAATAAATTGTCAAGCTTCCTTAATTGGCAATTCACTTTTTTTTTTACATTATTGCTATACAATTGTCCAAATTCTAAATGTTAGAGGTTATTAAATAAATAATTTATATTTTTCTTTGATAAGATTTTTGAGTATTAATTCTTTCTGTGTATGCTTCTTCTTGAAAAAGTGGAGCTCAGCAAAACAATATATTTAAAAATAGTCAGACACAGCAGTAAACAATAGTTACATTTATTCTAGGATTTTATTCGACAATCTCTCTTCAAATCTCTCTCAACCTTAATTTAAACTTAAGGATAAATATAAAAATTCCAATTAGAAAAACTATGCCACATTTGGATTTGCGTTTTTATCACCTCTATTTTTCAGTATTTATAATAGTTAACTATCTTTGTATATAATATTTGAAAGCTTCCAATCTCATAATAGTCTTACTTCGATACTTTGCTTTAGATGTTACTTCAAAGTCTTTGCCAATGCCATTTGATATGACACTCACAGATCCATTCAGCAATGAATATTCCCTTCGCTGCCTAGAGTGCCATCTAGTGAAACTCCATATTCAGTATTTTTCATCATCTGAATTATTCAAAGCTCTTGCTTCTTGCGCTGCTTCTATCATTAAACAGCAACTGCAGAGATACAAGCTAACAATTTATTTTCTTGGTATCTGAAAGCTGTTTTACTTAAAAATGGTACATTCCTAAGGCAGCACATGTGTTATACATGGGGGGAATAAAATGTTATCAAAATTGCAAAATTTTACAGTGAAATACAAGTAATATTTTTTTTCTTTTCTGCATTCGCAGATGAGAGTGGGGATAGCGCTGTATTTTTAGAGCTAGATGATGAGGACTTAAGAAATGCAGCAATTAAATTAGGATAAAAAAATATCTTAAAAATAATTACCAGTGCAAAGGAGAATTTGCACAAAGATCACAGTTTGGCGAGTACTCTTCACCCTCCCCCCTCTTTAGTTATACATTTTAAGTGCATATTAACATTAAAATCTTTGTTCATTTTAGGATAATTCAAACATTAGCAGCAGTGATGCAGGACAGAGCATTCTGCAAATTCCTACTGAACCCTCACCATCCACTAGCAGCTTCACTGTGAATCATTTTGATGCATTACTTGCACCCTTTTCCAGTCCTGAAGTGAGAAAAATTCCTATTTTACCAAAATCTGATGGCAGATGTTTCGATTTTTTTTTCTTGTTTACTTGTTTTATTAATATTTTTTAATGCATTCTTAATTTTAAATAGATAATATCTGTGCCAAATATTCTTGCTGCCACTGCTAGAGGCCAAAAATTGCTGAAAGTTTTTAATGATGTTAGTGCTGACACTACTATTAAACGTAGTGATGTCTGCGAACTTGTCAGAATTTTAGTCAACTGATGAATTACAGACTGAATTATGACTGATGAATTACAGACACCGTAAGTACTTTTCTTATCTGATGTTGTCAATACCCTTGTATTTTGGTACATAAGGGGTATTAATTTCATTTATTGTTGATTGTTTTTCTTTTGATACAGTTTATACTTGAGTAAATGCTCAATTAAGGTATCCGACAACATCTGTATTTCCCATCTTTAAATGTAGAATGTTTATTTTATTACATGCTCCACAAAACCATGCAGTGTTGCCCCCAGTATTTTAGTTTGGGGGGGGGGTTTGAGCTACAATTACTGCTGAACTCAGTTATAGTGATATTGATTACAGTTAAAACGTCAAAATATTCGGTACAACTTCACTTGCTCACAGAACACAAGCCAACAATCAATGCAACTCATTATAAATAATTATCAGATATTAGTAAGATGTTGTAACTGAGTTTAACTATGTTTTATACACTAACTGTAAGAACGTATTTAATAATTAATGTCCATTTTTGAAAATTGATATTTAGATATAATTTAAAGATGATTGTTTGGTACTTTAGGATTATCCTCTTGACGACTTTCGTACTTTAAGATTATGCTGTCGACTATTTCAGAACGAGGGATATTTGGAGAACTCTGCAAAGAGACCAACAAGTGTTTAATCTTTATAGTTCCAAATCAAAGTGCTGTAGCTTTAATGGCTGAAATTAGGAACAACATTGCAGAAGAAAGTACAACTTTCTCAGACCCGTGGAAAAGTTACAAAACTGGTGAATTAAAAGCAGCGGGATTCCAACACTTTAAAGTGAATCACCAGTAGAATTTTGTGGATCCTAGAACTGGTGCACTTCCCTCATTAAACATCAACTACAGAGGTACCAGCTAACAATTATTTTCTTGATACCTGAAAGATAATTTACTGGAGAATGGTGCATTCCTAAATCTGTACATTTCTTTCCTCAGTAAACTCTTTACTAATTAATCTTAAATCATACAAACAGTGGATTAGGAAGGGTAGGGGAGCTCTAGCCCCCTCCTCCTTAAATTCAGTGAACTGCTACGCTACTGCATACAAACCTTGTTCTCATTTAGCGTGTCACTTTTGTTGGAGTGCCAAAGGGCTTTATAAAATTATAATTTTCAACAGAGCGACAAATTGATGTTACTCCAAATATGGAATCTTGTTTTAAATCGCAATGTGCGTTTAAAGGAACAAAAATCAACACTAAACAAGAAAAACATTTTCTAAACAGCTTTCTACTGCATGATGTTGATACATCCAGTGTTCTGATTATTTCCACAAAATTTCCGATTTCTTTTGCTAATAAAGTCCTATTGCCCGAAATGATAATCAAAGAAAACCATTAAAATGATAAACTTCAACAACAACGAAAATTTAGCTCGAAATTTTAAGGAAGAGCTAACCCATGTGCGAACCGCTGTGGCGAGATACGAAATGTAAACAAACAACGAAGATTCGGCGATATGAATGTCGTTTCCAATTTGATCTTCATAAATAGTTATTAGGCAATAATTATAAATAAAATATTAATGTACATGATTAAACAAATCATTGCTTGCGTTTTATTAAATATTACTTTTTACTCAGAAGAAGAAAAGAAGAAACGTTTGTTTTAACCTCTGGTTTTCGTTGCTTCCGGTTGTTCTTACGACTGTCTCTTGCTATAAGAGACGTGACGTTTCACTGACGTCATCTGAGTGACAATCGAGCCATATTAATGAGTAACGATAGCCCCGTTAAATCAAGTTAAAAGGGTATTTTAAAAAAAAAGAAAATTCTGAAATGCTTCACACAATATGCTGCTGAAAGATCAACTCAAGGTCTGCTTAACAAATTTAAACACTTAGAATCATCTAAGAACTTGAATTTAATACGGTATTTGGATGTTGAAAAACGGGTTTCTCCGTTGAAATACATTACGAGAGCAACTATAGCTTGTCTCCCAGAAGGAAAATGCTAACACAACTGGGCATAACAGGACACAACAAAGTCCGACAAACCAGACAAAAATGCACTTGCTAGCGGCCCAGGTTAGTTGGAGATTACTTCTTTATTTAAATGGCTATAACTAGCGTTCCACTAAACGTAAAATCAAAGTAAAAGCAGTTTTTTAATCTTAAAAATTGTGTTTTTACTTTTAAAAAATTGTTGTTGTTGTTATTCGTGAAAAAGACTTTTAACGTAGTCGGATACCTAGAGGAATAGTATGCTAAAATATCTTCATTACAATTTGTTTCTATTGAGTTGTATTGTTCCATTGAGTTTTTCACGATTTTTATTATATGTTGCAGCTATCCAACTACACAACAAAAATTAAATTTGGCGAAAGCCTTAATTGCAGCTCTGCCAGCTTTAAAATCTACCAGAGAAAAAGTTGAGGGATATGTAAGTTTAGTTTTCTTGTTTAAATTCTACCTGTACAATAAACTAATTTTAATTTATATTCTGAAAGGATTTCTTTAATCCTTACAGGAGCATTTTTATGATCCTACAAGAAAAAGTGGGATCATAGAATGGAGACTATACATTGAGCTTGAACGCTCCTAAAGACTTGAAAAAGAATAAGAGAAAAAGAATATTGTTGGACTGTGATAGTGATGAAGAGGAAAATGTTGATGAAGAAGTTTTTCCATCAAAAGTAAATAATTTTATTAATAAGTTACTCTTTTACTTTTCATGTTTCCGTTTTCTCCCAAAACTTTTAATGCACAATATCAAAATTAGGAATATTCAGACCCTGATTACCGAATAGGACTATAAATCTTATTACGGCCCAGCCTGTAATTAAAAAAAACAATCTAAGGGCTTCAAAACTGCAGTATTTGTTATTTAAACTTTTGGAATTAAATAGGGGTAAGTGGGAGAGGAGCCTCGGAATGACAGCAGGCGTATGGTATCAGAGTGTGTTAATCAGGCCCCAAGAAAGTTCATAAAGAAGGCTTTGAATCTTGTTTTATATTCAGTTGCATAGTTTACGGGGGGGGGGGGGAGCAGTTCCTCACCCTAAGACTTTAATTCGCTGTTTTGCTCCTTCACATACATCGCGAACTGTTTTTTTTTTTATATATTTCCACACTTTTTTTCTTACACATTATATATATATATATATAATATATTTAAAAAAAGGGAGTGTCTATTTTTAAAGACTCAAGCTCATCTTTAGCTTTCTTCTAGAAACGGAGAGAATTAGTAAGTTATTTAGACTTCAGTATATACAATTTTTCCAAGAACGAAACCAAGGAAAATAAAATTTCACTAATTGTATATAATTTAAAAATAGGAATGGACGCGAGACGATTTTTTGCGAGACGAGACAGAGATTTAGAGCTTTTTTGCGAGACGAGACACACATTTTTAACATTACGATATAGGGATTTTGCGAGACGAGACAAAGCTTTTGGGCTATTTTGCGAGACTCGAGACGCTTATTTTTCGTTTCGCGTCCATCCCTATTTAAAAATATGTAAGAGCGAAATATCGGTTCACTTATTTTTATTTTTCAGTACAAGTAATTTATTTTCGCCTCGAACTGTAAGGTAATAACTATCATATTACTAATGATATTTAAGGTACGTAAAACTGAGTGAAAGAGTTATAGGATCTGTTCAATAACGAGTAAGGATTCGATTTAATCCTAAATGCAATTAAACTTACTCATAAGTTTTTATTTTTAACTCAGTTAAATAAAAAACTTTGATAAATATTATTTGAAAATTTTTTCACCTTATTTTATGAGTTCATTCCCGTTACGACTTTTTCTCTTCAAGTTAAACAGCCTAAGATTAATTTTTTTTTTTTAAGCAAGAGCATTTTTTCTAATTTATTTATATACAATTTATTCTTTTCGGGGGAAATTTATACTGATTATGTTTCTATTTTTATTCAGATAAAGTGGTTAAAGTATCAAGTACCATCAGATCTCCATAAAACAGAAATGTTTGTTACGATGGATGAAACCTTCGGAGTACGGAGGCATTTCATCGAGAAGAAAAAGCCGCTTATTTCGGAGGTGCTGCTGAAATACCCTAAATTGAAAGACTTCAAAGGAGATCTTGTAAGAACATCAGGGGCGTAGCCAGAAATTTTTCATGGGGGGGGGGGGTTACGACTACTGCAACTCACATATATGTGTGTTATAAGGGAGTGAAGAATATGCATTTTGTATGGCAAAAAATTCCTCATGGGGGGGGTTATGACCCCCTAACCCCCCCCCTTGGCTACGCCCCTGAAGAGCATATATATTTCTTTAAATCTGTGTAAATATTTTTTAGTGTGGCTGTTTTTATATTTATACGTACATCATTTCATATTGACGCAGAATTTCTTAAAATGTACCCAGATGCTGAAAATTTTTTGGGAGTTTTCCCATCTTATTATGTACCTCGCATACATAAGTACATTGGCTGTAGTAGGCCTGACATCAAAAATAGGTTTCCGGAGGAACTAGATGATGGTATGATTGAATGTACAATAGCATATATTTTATTTTCTAATTTCTGAATGGTAATGTAATTGCCCCCATAAAACTTCATAATTTAGAAGCTAATTCTGAGAAATATCATTTCTTTCCTATAAAGAAATATTACTGTGCTTGTGTGAACTAGGTAACACGCATCTTTGATTCCTTAAATTCATTTATTGAAGAAGGGGTCATACTTGTCCTGAAATTGCTTTAATTCTGAAACTTAAATTTATTTTCCTAAAATGTAGCAGATTTTTTTGAATATTTTTGCTTCAACACTTTAATCAATCCACTTAAAAATTTTGAATGATGTCATAATTTTAAGAGTGTTTTTAGATCTCAGAACTACAGGACAAGTATGGTACGACTCTTTTGTTTAAATTTCTTCAATTAAAATAGTTGCAAATGCATTGTTTCTAATAATAAACGACTGAAAGAGAAAAAATATCAATATTAGTTTTTGTTTTTTAGTTTTTTATTCATAAAGAGTTAGCTAGAATTTTCATGTGCAGTGATTACTATACAGTCTTATTTTATGTACCTTTCATGTAGCAACTATTTTTATTTTCATTTAAAAAATTACTCATGTAGGTTACACTTTAACGTACTTCAATGTACTATGTCTTTGTTTTTCTTTGGCGATTTATTAAAAGATCTTTTTAAATATAGACATAAAAATATGCCAACTGTATACAGTGAAACTTTTCGAAAGGGACTACCGTCCGTTCAGAGAAAAAACGGTCGTTAAGAGAATTGAACGACCAGTGAAGTATAAAAATTTGGTTGACAAGAAAAAAATGAAAAAAAAGTTTGTTTTCTTATTTAGTGAATGACTTACTTATATATAAATACTAATAGAAATAAATTTTTAAAATGTAAATTATATTTAGAAATTTCGGTTTGTTTTCATTTTTTTCTGTCGCCGAGCTTTCGGAACCACGGATTTAACGTGCACGTACACCGTGGTCTTTAGTGGTACGCCGGTATCGAACCCTCAACCTTCCGGTTACGAGTCCAACGCCTTAACTACTGGGCTACTACGGCCAACACTATAGAAGATTGACTTCTTTCGTAAATTCAAATGTTTCTGTGAAGTAAAGGAAACAAAAATATTTTGTGCCCCCTCCGGAATTTTTTTCTGGATCCGCCACTGCCTACAAGATTTGCGCGGGATGCATAGGTGTATTTGCACGTGCTGCCGATTTACAGTAACGCGACTAGTTTTGAATGTGGTTTTGTTTACTTTACTTGCAGAAAAATACAAGGAAAATTTCGGACCGAAAACCGGGTCTGGTCGTATAAAATTAAGTAGATAGGGCAAGAAATCGGTGCCTTAAAGGTAGGTCGTTTGAAGAGAATGTCGTTTAATAGAGGTGGTCGCTTATAGAAGTTTCACAGTATTTCCTTTATTGTTTGCACAAACTGGATTTCAAAATATTTATTATTTATACATTTTTTTCTAGAAAATTTCTCAGCTCTGTTAATGTTGGCAGAACTGTTTCCAGTAACTGGAATAAGAAAAAGGTAAATTTTTCTTGCTATATTTGAAAATAGAAAGATTTTATTGGATTTTCATATCATGCACAACTGTTGACACTTATCTGCTCTCTATGCAATATATTTATATATACCATACGTCAGCAAATGGAAAATATGCAATAAAATGAGTTTGCTAATGATTTTACGCTATTCATCAAAATAAAACAAATGCAAAGTGTGCTTTGCATAAAAAGTTTTATGCAAAGTAAAAATTGCATAAAAATTTGCAAATGCATTCATGAAGCAAAGGTATGTAAATGTGTGTCTCCTCTTAAAGAAAGCGTAATAATGAGAGAAAGGTGTGGGATGAGAAAAATATTTTTCAAAGATTTATTCAAAAACTCATTCACGTTATTGCTATGTGCAGGAATGATTTTAAAAAAAGTATGTTCTGATCTAAACATTTGTGACAAATTCGATTTTCGATGTTGAACATTTTCGATTTTAAATGTTGACATGAAGGTAATTTTTTTAAAAAATTCAAATAAAATAACATTTTAAAGTTGAAAAATGTTATCTCACAATTATTGAACAGTTTTCATCCCCCCCCCCGGACACACTCACTCCATAAAAATAAAGCTATACATGGATTATCTTTGATTTTATACATATCATGAATGCTGTAATGTTTAATTAAATGATTTGTCTTTCAGGTTACAGAAGATCAAAGAAGAAAATTCCCATCTGATGTTTTATTCAGATATATAGGGGTAAAATTGCTAGTCATTTTAAAACATATTCTTCAAAAGTTACAAAATAGTTATTTAGCTTTTTTTTTCTTGTTATGTACACAGAATGAAAAGAAATGTTTTCAATAATTTTGCGGTATATTAAAATAATGTTTTTTAACATTATAGATAAATGGTTCATTAGAAGAGGCAGTGGACAACATTGCAGAGACGCAACCCTACATTTTTTTGCACAGGAGAAAAATTATCCTGTTGCAACAAATTCTTGATTTTGGACAAGGACATTGTAGAAATTGGCCATGTCCATTGAAGGCATTCGATGTCCTATTCAAAAGTTTTTACGTCTTTAACGTAAAATACCCCGAAGCTCTCAAATTTTTTTTTAATTTTATGGACGCCATAATCTACAAATTAAGCTCCACTGCCAGAAGATCAGTAGACAGTTTGAATGCCCTTCTTTGTAGGATAGTTCTGTAAATTTGTTTATTATTATGTTTATTATTATGTTTATTATTTCTTTATTATTTTTTAAAGTCAATTCTTGTTATACTCAAGAATAATATTTGTTATAATTAAGAATAATATGTTATAGTCAAGAATATATGTGCTGTATTTAATCATAAAGTGATATTTTTTTTAATGTTGTGAGTGTCTGATTTTTTTAACCCATTATCTGTGATTTTTTACTCAAGAATAATATTTGTTATAATCAAGAATAATATTTGTTATAGTCAAGAATAATATTTGTTATAGTCAAGAATATATGTGCTGTATTCAGAGGCGTAGCCAAGGGGGGGTTAGGGGGGTCATAACCCCCCCCATGAGAAATTTTTTGCCATACAAAATGTATATTCTTCACTAAATTATCACACACACGTATATATATATATGAGTTGTAGTAGTCGTAACCCCCCCCCCCATGAAAAATTTCTGGCTACGCCCCTGGCTGTATTTAATTATGAAGTGATATATTTTTTAATGTGTGAGTGTCTGTTTTTTTAACCCATTGTCTGTGATTTTTTTACTGCAATTGTTTTCAATTTTCAAACATTTCATTTTTCAATTTTTCAAACATTTTCATTTGAGGACAGTTAAAACCAGAATAGTTTTACAATTAACTTGATTAAGTTTACTATTAGAGAACTTTATATCTTGAGAATATAAGTGTAAAATAACTAAAAAAAATTATATGTTATATTTTTGTATACTCTTTGACTCCCATCTGCCTCAAAAATACTAATCTTAAAAAAAATTCTCGTTTTATTTTATTTTGTAAAAAAATTAAAATGTTGCATTTGAGGAAAGTATAACATGGATATTTGCATATTTTTGAAATAAAGGAGTTCAGTATCTGATTCTTAATCAATTTTCATATGCCACGTATGGGAGACAGGGGCACAGAGGGTCAATTTTTAGATTTTTGAATTTATCACACTAAATTTATTAATAAAATTAAAGATTTTAGTTAGATAATATCACTTTGAATCCAAGTTCGCAAAATTTTAGTTTTATAGTTATTTTTAAAACATTAAGGGCCGTATTCACCAAACTGTGAGTAGCCCGCCATGATCCGAGAGTTGGGAAACCTGCATTGCCGGTTTGTCTCGGAGTCAACTCGGAAACTGTATTCACCAACTTATTTCAACCCAGGGTTACCTAACACTGGAGTTGTCTCACCCAGCTTTGAAAGCTCGCCTGTGATTGGTCAGAGTAATGATTCCATGAAGGAATGACCTAGATTTAATGTTCCCGAGTTCGAACCCAGCTCCCACCACACACACTTCCTTCATGATATTTAATTTTTTTTATGCAAACTGCTCATTAAAATGTGAAAATTAATTTAACTTTATTATCAAAAAATATACTGATTAAACATTTAATACAAAATTACATCCAATATTTTTTATAAATAAAATTTCATGTCTGTTATACTTTTTTCAAATTTCGGAATTTTCATATTTTTTAACACACAAAAATTAATTTATGCAGTTTTGATGTTTTTCTTTTTGAGGTACTTTATATATTATACATAGAATATGCATGTCTTTAAAAAATTCAATGATGCTGAAGCATATTGTTTTTTTCTCACATTTGTCTGAAAAATTGTTAATTCGCTATTCCCAAGTACAGTACACTACAATCAGACAAAAATGTTTAACTCCTCAACAACACTTTTTTTTTTCATCCTTTACACCTAAATGATTAATCTCTTCAATGTAAATATTTTTATCCCGCCTCTTGTTACAAAAAAAAAAAAAAAAAAAAAAAGCGAGGGCGAAGTAGTTTGTTTGTTTGTTTGTGGGATTACGGCCGATTAGCTACGCGTGGGCTCTAGGCCGATGGGTGGGGTGCCCTCCGTGGGGGACTTTCTAAGGGGTCCTAACCCCGAGGGCGAAGTGGATCCACAGTGCTCTGGCCAAATCGCCCCGCATCTGTGGAATAATAGAGACAAGAAGATAAATAGGAAAGATCAGAATTTATTTACTTATTTTCAACATAAAAAATAATTAAGAAAAAAAAGCGTTCAAATCAGAAAAAAAGAGGGAATGATAACCAAGATAAGTCCGACAGATGGCGCCTGCAGTCTCTACAGCAAAAAAAAGCATAGTCATTCTCCAGAGTTTTTGAAAACATTGTACAATGATTTTTTATCACTTTTGGCTACTTTTATAGCTTGATGGGTGATTTTCACAGTAGTTTCCGTCTGTTAAAGCACAGAATATTCAAGTATTACCAAATTTTTGGGATTTTCGAAACCTATAAAAACAACCCTCGTATCCGCCATTTATAACCCGGAGTCAACTCTCCAATATTGCGGGGTTAGAATCTGCACCTGGAGTCAGGGTCAATTCTCGGGGTAACCCCTGATTTTGGAGTTGTGAATACCATTTTCTCACTAACCCTTGAAGTAGCTCGCTTTGCTGGGTTAACTCCAGGGTTTAAAGTTTGGTGAATACGGCCCTAAATCAAAAACTGCAATTTTACAATAACTATGGGACATTATAACTGAAAATCTACAGTATAAAAGTAAGTTCTGCCATTGTTCTCTCAGTTTCTTGCAATACGTTTGGTTTTGGCAACTTCCTCATAATATATCTTTCTTTACTCTCCTGTATAAATGTCTGCATCATCAAACATAAGTGCATCACCTGGCCTAATTCCTTCATGTCGTGCACTTCAAATTCATTTTCATTTTTGCCTACAACTTCAGTAACATAGTGTTTAAAACTGCATTTTTTCTTGCCGCAGACCTTAAATAACACGAAATCTCCAACGCCAACATTAAAATCGTCTGCATCTTCAAATTCCAAATTCTCTTGAGCTATTTTTGTGATTGCTTGAAAATGTTTTTTCTCTCCTGTTTATATTTCTTTCACTTTTTTCTTTTTTTTTTTTTTTTACAGTCATCTCATTTTTCTAATTTTTTACAGCGATTGTCATTGAAAGTCAAGAAACGTGATATTTAATTGTATTCAATAAATAAATGTAATTTGTTTGCTTTAATAAAAGTATGAAGATATTGTGTTGTTTGTTTCTAAGGATCGGTTGTTTTATTTGATGAAAGAAAGACATTTTCTCTTTCCTTGTTTATTTTTTCTCCATGATCAAGGTATTAGCATAATTTTTAAATTGACTCAGTTAATGAAAACTACACTCATGTCCATAAATTAAGGATCATTCAGAATCACACAGAAATTGATCTCTAAAATAAAAATTTCACCTGTGGAATGATCACACACATCTTGAAGAAGAATATGCAAATTACAGGAAACCACCAGATGGCGTGGATGGTACGTCACAATGACGAGAGTGTAAGAGAGGGGTATATAAGGAATGGTGGCAAAGAAGTAAAATTGTTCACAAGCGCTGTGAAAGCCTTTCAGTGCAAAACCGCATAGTTATGGCACAAAGGAGGCATTTGGATGATGTTTTACGTGGCAGAATTATCGGACGACTGGAATGTGGACGTACCCAGCTGGAAGTATCCGAGGAACTTGGTATCGCCCAGAGTGTCATCTCCAGGCTTTGGCAACGATTCCAAGATGATGGTAATGTGAGTAGACGTTACAGCACAGGTCGCCCCCGAGTTACAACGCCGAATGAGGACCGCTATTTGGCAGTTACTGCCAAAAGAAACAGACGGAGTACAGCATCAGACCTGTCTCGTCAGCTCTCTTCAGCTACCGGTACGACAGTTTCAAGGCAGACCGTGTACAGACGCTTAGGGCACATTGGTCTATATGCTCGTAGGCCTGTCAGATGTGTTCCACTTACCGCAACTCACTTTCGCCTGCGGATAACCTGGAGTAGAGAGCATGCATTGTGGACACCGCAACAGTGGTCTTGTGTGATGTTTTCCGACGAGTCCAGGTTGAGTTTGGAGTCTGATTCTCGCCGGACATTCATCTGGAGAGCGCCAGGTACCCGTTACCACCAAGAGAACACCATTGAAAGACACCGTTACGGTGGTGCAGGATGGCTCGTTTGGGGAGGAATTATTCTTGGTTCCAGAACTGACCTGCATGTTCAGAGTGTAACGATGACAGGCCACATCTATCGGGATGTCATTCTGGAACAACATGTACGTTTGTTTCGGGGCGCCATGGGTGCTGAATTTGTGTTTATCGATGACAACGCCCGTCCTCACCGTGCAAACATTGTAGACGAATGCCTTCAATCGGAGGATATCACCCGTATGCATTGGCCAGCATACTCACCGGACTTGAATCCAATAGAGCATGTGTGGGATATGCTTGGCCGACGAATTGCAGCCCGTCAACCCCCTCCCACCTGTCTACCGGAACTTCGGAGCGCATTGCTTGATGAGTGGTGTAATATTCCCCAAGATCAGATTGATCATTTGATACTCAGCATGCCTAGGCGTTGTCAGGCCTGTATTGTATCGTCCGGGAGACATACTCCGTATTAACCATCCTACTAATCATGTTATACTGTTTTTTGTAAATAGGTTCTTTTTTTAAATTTGGTCAAGGGAGTAAAACTTGCAATTTTTATTAATTATGTCAAACATATAGCATCTTTTTTGCTCTTTACTTTTTGTTTAATAAATAGACTTTACAAATAAGTCAAATTTGTTTTGCTTCTTTCTCTTTCTTTGCCTGAACTTCATTGTCCTTAATTTATGGACATGAGTGTAATAGACATTCTTTCTTTTGGTATCCTTGTTTTTTAAGGATGAAGTAAATATTGATATTTCAGGCTTAAACTACTGAAAATAAGTCAGATTGAAAATTTCTTTTTAAGATTTGTTGAAAAAAAAGGAGGCTACTGTAACAAATCAAGAAATCTGTTTAAATAATTATTAAAGGGACTATTTAAAGTGTATAATTAACGGATATAAATAGTTATAAGGCTTGTATTTTTTTAAATTTACCTCTTCTGCATATGAACAGTCCGAGACACTTAAAGAGTGATTGTTTTACTTAAAAAAAAAGAATGGGCATATTGTAAGTTATTTTTAATAAGATATAAAAAAGTAATTGATAAACATTCAATACATATATACATATCTTTAAAAATATAATTGATTTAGTAATATGTATTACAAATTCACCCATTTCCATATTTCCCACTCATCCAAAAGTAGTTTTGCTTCGGCCATTAATAAGCATTACAAACATATATTAACTTTTAAAGTTAAATAAATTGTTATACAAACTATCCCCCCTCTCCTCTTACAGGCGTTCGGCTTTAATGTACATGTACTTTGTTGTTTTAGAGTTGAAAAGAAAATAATGTTTATTATTAATACATGCATGTACTTAAAAATTTTAATGATGAAAATATTTTAATGTGTAAGTGATACTTTTAATTTATGCAGTTCCACTTTTATATTAGCAATCCTGTCACACATAGCAGAATCCGCTAGAAAAGCAACATTCTTTTCACTAATTTGAAATATTATTAACATCTATGTTATATTGCTTTATTGAAAAGCTATTCAAAACACAGTATTTTTATATTCATCATATATATATATCATTATAACTTTAAAAACAATATGTTACATTTAATTGGCTATACTATCTATTTTATTCAATAATTTTAATTTATTATTATTCTATATTTCTTTAATTTAATTAATATACCTGGATACTCATAATGTATAATAATATTACCCTTTACACGCTTAAATCTATTGAGTAAAATAATAATCAAACGGAGTATATTTTTACTCAATTTTTGACTTCAAACAGCCATTCTCCCGATTGAGTAAAATTTGCTCAATTTATCGACAAAAATCAATGGAGCGAAAAATTCTCAATTTTTGAGCATTATACAACAGCTCCATTTAGGCTAAATAATTATCAAAAATGAGGAGTGTCTGTCCGTTTTTGATTAATATAACTGTACTCAATTATGATTATTATTTAAGCTACAGAATGAGCGTTTTTGCAAAATCAGCCCTTTTTTAATTAACATATATGTACTCAATTAAGATTATTATTTTAAGCTAGAAAAATGGTGTTTTATTAAAATTTGCTGTTTTTGATTAATATATTGAATAATTCGTTTTCTTCATTTTTTATTATCAGAGCTGTAATCTATGATTATAAGCCCGAGAAAATAAGTTTTAAATCAAGGCAAATGCATTACATATATCTTAATACACGATAAAAAAGAATTTTTTTAATAAATAGAATATAATTTCACTATAATCTCTCGTTATAAAACGAATTCACAGTACAGTCAGAATACAGAAATGCAATCATGGTTAAACCAGCTGTGAGATTTAATTAAAGCAGCAACCCAATTTATTGACATGAAAAAGGTAAAATACTACTTACTCACTTTGGGTGGAGATATTATAACTTCATTTGTTTTACAACAGCTTTTTCTAATCCAATCGTAAGAAACTATGTCATTAATGCGAAATCTTTACCTAAAGCATCTCCTCCATATCTAGGCTGAATTTATTTCACAACTCTGAATATGAAAAAGACGCATTTGCTTTTCGGATATAACATAAAATTATCAACAGCGAATACACACACAACTATGCCCGAGTATGAACCGTTAGCCGTTGAACAGCGTGGGTCACGTGATAGTAATAGGATATGGGTCGTGGGGGAGAAGAGAGAGAATACTCAAATAGACAAGATTTTTGCGGAAAATGAGTTAAATAGAATATAGCGGATGGGGAGTGCTGGGGCGAATTGAGGAGAAGCGCACTTTCAAGTACAGAAAGGAGCGAAAAATCGCTCGTTTGGTTTAAGCGAGAAAAATACAGCAGCATAATTAGCAAAAGCTGTTTACTTTGTTTACATCTGTTAGGGTTATTTTATTTATATTTAAGAAAATAAGATCATTTAGTGTTAGAATGTGTGCTTAATCATTACATTTAAGTTCTGGAAATTTTGCTAATACTATTTTGAAAGTGAAGCTTTAGTATACTGATAATTAATGGTGTAGATGTTTATTTTATTTATATGTCTGAAATTACAATGTTATTGGCTGTTGTTTAAAACCCTTTCAATTTAGGTTTTTAGATTAAATCAGAAATAAATGTTTGCTTTTAGGAAGAGTTTAACCATACCTTAATGTGAAAAACTGCCGACCATTATTTATCTAACTGTATACACAGTATCATATATACCCTATTGAAAATTATCTATGTACCATTTATAGTTCTTTTACAGGAGAAAAAAAATTCCAGTACATTACACTCTATGGGCAGTCATATACTTAAAATTCTACGATCCGTATATATAGTGTTATGTTATGTATATATATTATATTTCTAAAGTTGTATAGTATAAATGCATTAAACTAATTATCATTAATAAGCTCAACTTGTGTGACAGTATAATTGTTTTTTAAAGATAATTAATTTTAATTACGTATCTAGTTTAATGCAAAATTAAAATATACTACATAATTAGTTTGACATTTTGTTCTCTTTCTTTAATAGATTAGTTTTTGACAATTTTTCATGGATTAAACCAGTTTTGACAGTTTAAACCAGTTTCTGACGCTTGTCATGTCAAAAACCCAATCCTGACGTATTAAGCATTTATGAATTTTACTAGAAGTCAAAGCCTATTGTGGAGGCAATAACAACGGGCGCTAGAAAAAACGCTTGACTAAAATATGTCTACATTCAATATATTTAATTTTCTTCCACCCAAAATAAATAAGTCCAATTTTAATTATGTACCCAAATCGAATTTCATGCTCTTCTGGAAAATCCCAGAATCTTTTCGCAGTGAAAAGATTTCGCTTTGTGTACATAGCCATTCAAATATCCGTGCAGACGATTTATTTGTGAATAATAATAATAAACTGTGTAATCTAGAAAACCTATTTTAAACGTATTGGAATCCCAATTGTACGACGTCATATTCATACGACATACATTTCACTTGAAATAGGTAATTTTGTCAAGCAAATGATTCACTTTTTTGACTTTTGGAAATAAAAAGGGTTAAGAAAATTGTCGACCTTCGAGCCCGTGGGAACTGTGTCATTATAACGACTACGTTTATGGTTTTATTTTTAATAAAATCGGAGTCGTGTTTCAAAAACTCAACTCTGAACTCTAGAATTTCTTTCTTTTAACCAATATCCTAAGAAAACAGAATTCTAAATTAATAAACAAACGCTTATAGGTTTACAAAAAAATATAAATTAAAAAAGGTAAAATAAAATAAATGTCACAAAAACAATCGAAATAAGAGTTATGATTGAAAAAATTTGAAATCAAAATCCATTAAGATACATTTTTACAAAAACACTACAATTAAACACCTTTAAAATACATTTTCACAAATATTTGCTTGTTGAGCAGGAATTTACCCCAGGAAAGTTGTCCCCAATTTCCATAACGTTATCCTTGAGATCCTGCATTGTCAATCGTAATTAAGAGACCATGTTCCGTTTATTTATTTTCAACGAATCAAGGAATGAATCGCGTCGACGACTTTTGTGTACAAATGAGCATCGTTGTTTACACTCGTGATTTCAAGGTCGATCCCGGAATTGTGACGGACAGGACTTTTTCTTATTTAGATTGGTGCTATATGATTTATTTTGCACATTAAAATGTTACTATTTTATTTATTCATAAAAGTTCATTTATGTTTTTCTTACACCTACAGTAGAAGTTTTAAAAGCTTCAAACTGTGCCTTTTAGATAAAGCTTATGCAATTATTTGAATTCATTAGTCTCCTATTTCTTTTCTCTTTTAACTTTTTTTCGGAAAACTGATTTTTTTTATAGGTAACATTTGTGGAGTGAATTTTGTCTCAATATTCTAATGCATATAAAGAGTTGTATTTAAAAAACTTAACACTTATCTGCATTTGGATTTTCCGGATTTCCCCGAAATGGAAGTCAATCCGAAAAAAGAAAGAAGATAAAAAAAAAAAAAAAAAAAACGGCCTAGGAAAAAAAAGTCCTACAGCCGCTGAGGGAGCGCTGCATCAGATCGGTGTTGCTGTTGCCTTTAGCACCTATGGAAGTTCAGTATCTGGTTCCGTTTCTTTATCTGTCGTAAATACTCCGGAATATTCTGGAATACTTACAGTTGTACGACCGAAAATTCTAGAATTGTCTGGCGAAAATTCTAGAAGGATTGCCCCCAAACAGGGTTTGATAGTTTTGTTTATTCAATGTTTGGGTTTGTCGTTTTGATAACGGCACGGAATTTTGAATTAGGTTTATTAGATGAATGCATTTTTAAATGGTAATTAGGTGTAAAACACTGTCTGAAAATGGCTAAACGATATTAGATTTTAATTTTAATACACAGAATTTAGGGATTTTAATTATATATATATACAGGGGTCACGCTGGCTTCTTTTAAAGTTTCGCCAAATTGCATTTTGCCGAACATTATTAACAAATGCAATTGCCAATATTTTCGCCAAATCGTATTTTTTTTGCCAAACTAATATTATTATCGCAATTTGCGACGTTGGCGATCGACAGCGCGACCCCTGTATATATATATATATATATATATATATATATATATATATATATATATATATATATATATATATATATATATATATATATTAATTATACATACATATATATAATGTAAAATGGAGAAACATGATACAATTGTTTTTAGGGATGGACGCGAGACGCGAGAATTCTCGCATTGTCTCGCGAGACGAGACATGCATTTTTTTGCGAGACGAGAATGAAAATATTTTGCTGGACGAGCACAGTCTTGTCTCGCGCGAGATTTCTCGCGAGAATTCTCGCATTTTTTTCCGTCTCGCATAAATACGATCTGAAAAGCGACAATTTGCCTGAAGCCTCTACCGTTTAACTTGCGTCTCCTTCGTTTTCGGTCCTGGTATACTATCAGCACTCTACAATACGCACAAACACGTAACATTTAAAATTAGAACAGACGAGAGATATACAAAACACACAAAGGAGACGATAAAGAAAGAGGCGGAAAAAAAAGAAAACAGAGAAGAGTTGAAAGAAAAATAATAAGTAAATAGGAAAGGCGGTACGGTATGTTCAAATCTTACCACTTTTAGACGGGGCCCGGGGCATTAAGTTTGGGGCCCCCCTTACTATCCCCTTTTTTACGCATTAAGCCCCTTTACTGAGCCCCCCCTTTTTTTAAGCATTTTAACCCAGTTTTGACCGCTGTTGTACTCGAAAATTGCATTTCAGTTAACTGTAGTTTTTGTACTTTAATCAAATCGTATTTATCACCCCAAAAAAATATCTCTAACTTGATCTAGTGATAGACAATTAGGTAATACCTATATTATAGAGGAAATTCAGTTTTTTCCCCACAATTACTATTTCAGTACATATGAATTTATAATTTAGATAATCGGGATATATATGGGCCCCCTTTTTCTTCAGGGCACCGGACTACCGCCCCCCCCTTGCCCCTGTGATAATCGGGTTTCGGGTATATCAGAGAGAGATTAGAAGTAGAGCAACTTGCATTCGCATTGATGCTTAGTCTGAGTAGGTTGAAATATGGTTGAATATCCTTGGTTGAAATATCCTTGTACCGATATTATCCTCAAACTTTCCCGCACGTTGCGGCGTGCGTAGGGGGGGGGGCGCCCACCCTGGTAACAACTTTCTAGGAGCGGTTAAATCCCTATTGTTGGCCTATTTTAAAGAAATTAAAATGACATTTTTTATTCTTAAATATTAATATCGGACGGAAAGAAATGCATGCAATTTTTTTAAAAACTATTTCTCTTTTCGTTTATATTATCATGTTTTCCCTTCCTTCGGCTTGCAAAACTTTTATAATTTTTTTTTCCTCCCCATCATTTTATCTTGCAGTTGGATTCCTATTCTAAAATTATCTTCGCCTGTTAGATGTCTTTTCATTTAAAAAAAAAATCCACACTGTATATACATTAGGGGGATTATGGTTTAATTTTTCTGTAAACAGGGCGACCATAACGACTGTAGTACTATCGCTAAAAATTATTGTGGAAAAGTACAAACGGATAGTCGTCAACAAATTAACTGTTCAGTAATTTAAAATATAAACAAAAAATAAGACGTCTATTAACCAACTGAGATACTATAATGAAATCTAAAAATGCACACACGGTAATGTTATTGGAAATATTAGGCAAATAATTATAATTATCGTTAATATAATCTTGTTTTCATTAATATAAAAATTACACATATTTTAGAGACTTGAAATTGACATTATAGTAAATAGTAGAGATTTAATAAAGACTAAAAGTGTTCTGTTTATAATTTTTCAAGGGTTATCTTACAACCAACTGAACGATAAGTAATTCTAATTTGTGTTAATATATCCCGCAGTAATTTCAACAGAGGAGATTACTGGAACTTAAAAAAAAAAAAAAAATCTGTTTTGTCTCATGCAGATATTATTTTAGTAAAATATTCGCTACTTCTCGTATGAAGAGCGGGTGCGCAGCTATTTTAAAACAAACGGTTATCCATTTCATGTAGTGTCTGAGGTATTTAATACTACAACTTGAACAGTATGATGTAGAAATAACACATTTTGAAAGTCGGAAGTTCTCTGCAAACCGCTAAGCTTTTCACTTTTCTGATCGCGAATGACACTGACGTAGTTTTTTGAGTCATTATATTGCAGTGATGCCAGGTTAATACTCATGACGCAAACTTTACATCAAGAGTCAAATAATTTTGCTTTTATTTTAGATTCCACATCACTGGAATTAATTGAAATTACTCATGTTAGGAAAATTTTCGTTTACTACAGTGCGAAGAACGGGCACGCAGCTAGTAAATAAAAATAAATACTATATTTTCGGTGTGACATTATATATACGGATTAAATCTCAATTTCTTTTACTTGAAATGCCGATATATGCTGATATAGTTATTAATATATCTACTAATGTGGCTATATGTAAGTAATTGTTATTATTAATATTAATTTTCAACAAAATCCCAATAATAAGTTAGTATGAAATGGTAACGAAATCGCAGTCCTTAATTTTGCGAGACTCGCGAGACGAGACAGCAATTTCTTTGCGAGACGCGAGACGAGACACAGTGTTTGCGAGACGAGACGAGACGCGGGACGAGACAGAGGTTTACCACTGCGAGACGAGACGAGACAGCCCCGATTCTCGTCTCGCACGTCTCGCGTCCATCCCTAATTGTTTTGGGTCGAAATAATGTAACACAACCTTTCAATTGTACGCATGCTTACTTGTTTCCTCCTAATAAAAGGTATTTTTTAAATTTTATTGAAAAACTTCCATATTTCTCCATTTGATTTCTTCTTTACAACGTTCTCATTCATTATTATTCAACATAGAATGTGACACATTAATTCTAAAACCTTGATGAGATAAACCGAAAGGTTTCCGAAATATGCAGAAGCGTTACTTATTAATTTGGAAACCTTGGTGAGAAAAAACGAATGGTTTCCGATCAGATTTTTGAAAAACACAGAAAAGCTACTCGTTAATTCGGAAACCTTTGTGAGATAAACCGAAAGGTTACTGAATATTTTACCAAAATATACAGAAACGTTATATATCTTTTCCATAAACCTTTACGAAAAAAAGCAAGAAAATATTTAAATATTTTTCCGAAATATGCAGAAACGTTTCTAAATACTTCACCCGCCTGGTGCAGAAACGTTCCTGCAATTTTGAACTGCAAGAGCTGCCCCATGTTTTGGTGTAACGTTTCCGAATTTTTTTTTACCGTGATACCTGCAAGACGGTGGTATCTCCCGGTGGTAGCTAAAGGGTTAAGGAAGCTCTCCATATGCATTTAATTTATGCATAATTCTTTCAGATTGACGTATTTAGCACTTTAAAATATTTCATCTTGCCGTGGCGGGAAATATCCAAGCTGTTCCGATTTAAATATCCATGTATGCAATGTAGCGATTCCTTATAAATCCTCCATGGTTCTGTCTCGTGAAAAAACATCAAGCTGTGCAATCTTGAGAAGCTATTTAGAATTGCTCTAATTGCGAATAGGACGTTAGTGTTGCAGAGTATACAAATTTCAAGCATTTTTTAATTTAGGACGTCACGGTTTAATTGCCGCATTTTTTTGCTTTATACAGAACCGCTATGGAGGAAAGTGATCCAACGTTAAAATAAAGCTGTACTCGCAATATTCATATGTTAAGAAACATATATGGTTGCGGTATAATTAAATGCCAGAAATAAAAACGTAAATAGAAAAACCTAAATATATCGAACTTTTTTAAAAAGAATTTTGTAACCTTTAAAATGAAGAACAATTTCAGCAACGTTAAAACATTTCAATTTTTAAATCTAAGCAACGGATTAAAATACTACTTATAATAATAATCGTGAACTTTTTCCTATAGTTCTACCGCAAGTTTTAATCAAAATGTCGTCTGCTTGTGTTAAAAATGGGCGGAAATAAATTGCGTTAAGATCGTGACGTAATTTTTACGTATTTACAGAGCGGGAAATCTTTCAAAACTTTTTTTTTCTTTTTTTTAAGTGTATCTTAAAGCATTTGACGTCACAGAAGGAGATTTCATTGCGATTTGAAAATCCGGTGCTCCGTTTATAAACTCTATCGATAGGTTGAAAAAACAGAGCTTTTCTCTTCCTTTCTGTGGTAACCTACCTTAAAATATCGTATGGCGACTGACTTATAGAGGCGTTACGCTGATGTGATTAAATTCTAAACACTACCTTACATTAAAATTCATAAAAAATCACCTAATTTATATAATTTTTTCGTTTTTATTTTAAAAGGGGGAGAAATGAATGCTTTATCATTTGCCAAAATATCAAAAAGTTATGACGGATAGAATTAGAGACGCAACAGTTTTAATATTATTTTATAAAAAATTTTGTCAAATTTGATCGTTAGTTAAAAAATTCCTAAAAAGCTGCAAATTATACTACATATTCAAAAAACCTGTTTTTGAAAGAAAATTTTCTCCTTTATCCGATGATGAAAATGCGTTTTGGTGCAACCGTAATTACCTGCAACCGTAATTATTAAGAATTAAGTGAGAAAAAATGCGAAAAATCGCAGAAAACATAGTATAAAAAAATTCTAATTCGAATTTTGGAAAAACTGCTTCAAGGTGCACAACTTCATATTAGAACTTGTGTACCAAATTTGGTAATTATACGTGTAGCCGTTTGTCCGTAACGCCGTCAACAGACAAACAGGCAAACAAACAGGCAGACATCTTCTTTTATAAGTAGATTACTGTAATGTGTCTGTTTTATTATTTTTAAAACCATTACGTAGTACATATATGATACCGATAAAATTAAAATATGCATGTCAGTATATTATAATATACTACGTTACTATAATATTAATAAAGAAATAACACTGGATAACGTTATGGACACACATTTACGATGTTTCTATAATTTCCTATTTTAAGAGAAAAATAAGACTGTTTCTTAATAGTATCATCCGTGAAGAATTTTCAAATGCACTTAGAAAATTTGGTATATTAATCATGGAAATAGCTTTTAAAAAATTGTGATTCAGCGCACGCCAAACTAAGCAGAAACTACCTAAACAATTGATTAGGCCAGTTTGAGCTGAATATTAATTTTTATTATGGTTGTAGGATTTGCAGAGCCGGCTAAAATTTATATTCAGACTGTTATAAAGTTTTTATGCACATTGTAAAATATATAACAAACTTTTTCTTTTATTCTTACAGGGTATTTTTTGGAATAAATCCAGAAGAAGGAACAAAATCGAAGAAAAGGCCCAAGCGGTCCAATGTAAATGCGAAAGTTGGCAAATTGTTGTATTGGTGGGAAAATTGTGTAATTTTAAAAGCATGTGGACAATTTAAATGTGTCAGGTTAAATGTGGACATTTTGCTGTATCTGTATATTTTATTTTAAATTATTGTATGTTAAAATTTTGCATTCTGTATATTTTGTATTTTATATGCATTGTGTATCTAAGTTGTTGCGGTGTGTACATACATATATGTATAATATAATACAGAACTTAATCTTTTAAAAGTTAGGTATGTTTTTCTTAGTACTGTAAAAGTATATCAATACAAATAATTATGAGCTTTTTAATTTAATCTAAAATTTCACCGAGATAAAAGGACGTATGGGAGTTGAGCTTCCATACAATTAAGCCTTTTATGTATGTATATATGCATATACACACTGCTTTTATATTGGGATTTTAGGAAATCATGATGACAAAAAGTTTGTCAAACTACTGAGGTCATATATTGCATGAGTAATGGAATTTGCAAACACATCCAGAATATGTTTAAGTTTTTAAATTTTGTTAAATTTCATCTTGTTTGCATAAATGCTACAAAACAGGTTTTAGAAAAGCAATTATGAACATACCTGTTTTTGTTGTGTACATTAGTTACTTTTTTATATTTTTCTTGACAATTTTCAAAATCCCTTAATTTATACATCATTTTTTTTTCTCTTTTAATGGAATATACTCAACACACATACTCAGGTAATAATAATAATGCTCAAAATATTAATTATCAATGCTAGCCAGTGTTGGTTTGTAGACATCAGTTCAGAAGCTGACTTCAGTCAAACATTTATTAGTACACGATCACGAAAAGGAATATTATTTGCACTTCTTTAAATTGAAAAAAAAAAAACTGAATTCACAAAATCGCATTATGGAATTAAAAATATTTTTTAGTACTCTCAAAACTTTAGGTACTCTGCACACTCAATTTTGGACAGTACTCAAAATTAATGAACTATTCATCCCTTTTCTTTTAACAGCTGGGAGCTGAAGTTGGACCGTTCTCTCTGCTGCCTCTAAAATATAGTTGAAATTACAGAATTATGTTTATACCTCCGATCATATATTAGAGAAATTAAAGATGTAGCTCCCAGCAAATACAATATTCAACTTCAATTGAAAAATATACACGCTTAAATCTATTGATTAAAACTAACACTCCTGTATTGATTAAATTTCTTATCGGCTGATTTAAATCCTTTTACGCTAAAAATTTCCGAAAAATACTCCTTAAAGACAATAATTTGTAATCTCCTCCATTCGCCTCAATGCTCCCAATTCGCTAGATTCTATTTAACTCCATTTTCACTAAAATCTTGTCTATTTGAGAATTCTGTCGCTCCCCCACGAAAAGATGCCTGTAAAATATCCTATTACTATCACGTGACCAACGCTCTTCAAAGGAAAACGGTACATAGTCACCAAACGCGGGAACCGTGGCTTGCGGCGGGCATCGAAGAACAAACATGTCGTTATTAAAAATATGAATTAAAAGAGTTTCTAAAGAGGATACCGGATGTACTTTACTTAATAGTAAGTCCTTTTGCTGTGGGTGATTACTTCTCGATGTATTCGCTGGTGATAATTTTGTGTTATATCCCAATACCAAATGCATCTTTTTCATATTCAGAGTTGTGAAATAAATTCAACCTAAATGTGGAGAGGATGCTTTCGGTAAAAATTTTGTTTTAATGGACATAGTTTCTTACGATTGGATTATAAAAATCTCGTCGTTGTTGTGCAAATGAAGTTATGATATCTTCAGTGAAGTGAGTAAGTACTATTTTACCTTTTTCATGTAAATGAATTTCGTTGCTGCTTTAATTAAATCTCACAGCTGGTTTAACCATGATTGCATTTCTGTATTCTGACTGTACTGTGAATTCGTTTTATAACTAGAGACTACAGTGAAATTATATTCTATTTATTAAAAAAATACTTTTTTTTATATTGTATTAAGATATATGTAATGTATTTGCCTTGATTTAAAATTTATTTTCTCGGGCTTACAATCATAGATTACAGCTCTGGTAATAAAAAATGAAGAAAACGAATAATTAAATATATTAATCAAAAACAGCAAATTTTCATAAAACACCATTTTTCTAGCTTAAAACAATAATCTTATTGAGTACAGATATATTAATTAAAAAAGGACTGATTTTGTAAAAATGCTCATTCTATAGCTTAAATAATAATCGTAACTGAGTACAGTTATATTAATCAAAAACGGACAAACACTCCTCTTTTTTGATTATTATTTAGCCTAAATGGAGCTGTTGTATAATGCTGAAAAATTGAGAATTTTTCGCTCCATTGATTTTTGTCGGTTAATGGAGCAAATTTTACTCAATCGGAAGAATGGCTGTTTGAAGTCAAAAATTGAGTAAAAATATACTCCGTGTGATTATTATTTTACTCAGTAGATTTAAGCGTGTAAGTCAAATTGCTGAATAGTGTTTCTCTTCTGCGGGTCCTTGCATTCTGGATTAATTAAAGTTGACTATATTTTTAGAAAATAAAGTGTATCACACATAAATAAGGTTAGTTTGGGCATTTGTCACCTATTGACGAGATGAAATTAGGGGCGTAGCCAAGGGGGGGTTAGAGGGGGTCATAACCCCCCATGAGGAATTTTTTGCCATACAAAATGTATATTCTTCACTACATTGTCACACCCACGTATACATATATGTGAGTTGTAGTAGTCCTAACCCCCCCCCCCCATGAAAAATTTCTGGCTACGCCTCTGGATGAAATATTTGGCAATGTTCATTTTGCCACTATGCCAGTTTCTAATAAAGAAAACATACAGAGCACTGTTTTATTAGTATACTACCTGTAGGGCTATCATCGTCAAAGGACTTTTGAACAGCTTTAAAAACAAACCAATCATGCCCTAGTAGCACAACTAGTTCAAAAAACGTTTAAATTACGTTGGAAACACGTTTTTTTGACGCTAAAAAACGTGTTTTAAACGTTTTTTGGACTAATTGTGCTACTAGGGTTAAACACTCGAAAAAACTAATAATGTTTCTTCATCCAAAGAAGTATGGACTGATACTAACAGTAAAGCGCAGTAAAAGTTGGACACATTTTGAAGGAACCGCAGGTGTCCAACTTACGGAGGTTTCACAGTAATAGATTGCTATACACAGGCGCGTAGTCAGGAAAACTTTTCGGGGGGAGGGATATGAACTTTATATGTGTATAAATAGACGGAATTTCATCACTAATCCAAAAATTTCGGGGGGGGGATATATGCCGATACCCCCCCCCTGGCTACGCCCCTGGTTATACACAAGAAGCGTGCTTATCTCTAATATACGTCCATAAACGTGATGTTATCATCTTTTTTTTTTTTTTTTTTTTTTTTTTTTTTTTTTAATCACGTATTGAATCTATGTGTAGAAAGCGAATTTAAAGGTAGGGAAGTTTAACTTAAATAAGTATAAAAAAAATTTAAACAAATTTGGAGGGCACGTGGTCTTATTTTGCTCCCCCCCCCCCATTCCTTCCCGATGTTACACTTATGACTCCCTATTAGAGATTTGCAATGTGCAAAGTTTGGAGGTTATCTGAAGCATATGTCTTTGAAATCGTCGAAGTCTGGACCGGAAGATTCCGTATATAGATTTTGCACTGTACTGAAATAATTACAATAAAAAAGTTCTAAAATATGAATCGAATATTTTAAACGTGCATTAAAACATGGGCTCTAAATAAAATATAAGAATTATTTCAGGAGATCCCGCACATTATACTATACTGTACCGAAACAATTACATTAAGTTCCAAAATATAAATAGAATATTTTAAAGGTGCATTTTTTAAAACATGGGCTCTAAATGAGATGTAAAAATTATTTCATACAGAATTTCTTTCCAGTTACACTACAAAAAATATTAACCTAGATTACAGCACAAAGTTTGGGTAAACGTAACGCTATCACGTTATGATGTAACGACGGTGTCAATTTATTGTACAAGATTCTTCGTGATTGGCTTATCAACGTCATTACGTCATTTCGGGAGTGAATTTACAACACACAGTGTTGTGTTCCAAAGCTGCAGCACTTGTGCTGTATTATTTTGCAGCAATATGTGTGGTAAAATTATAGGTATTTCTTACAGTGTATTTCATACTCCGAGAGCCCTTCCCCAAAAAGTGTTTGAAGCTTCCCTTCTATAACGAGCGCACGATCTTTCACCTAATCAGTTTAATACCTTGTCTCGCCGAACCACCCTCCTTAAGTAAAAATTATTTCTATTGAAAGCGCCTTTGAAAGACTTCGGACACACTCGAAATCCAATTTGTTACACGACTAAGACAAATTCCGCTAGTAAAAGAACGGCTACATGTTCTCTGATGAAAAGAGAATTTCTCCGAGCTTAAGCGTTCCAATGAAGAACCATCACTCGAAGAGCAAATTCATCATTTGGTCGATCAAAAGCGCATAGTTTCGGCTTGCGTGCGAAGTTCGAGTAGAGATCACGCACTTGTGATTAGTTCCACACACTTAGTACTAGTCAATTTGGGATTCCGCAGAAATTTAGCCGTGCGCTGTGTTTGATAGCCGTGTAAAGACAAGATGCTTTTTTATAAACCAGCTGTCTGTTGAATTTGCGTTTCTGAGATGAGTTTCAGTCTCTTTCTATTCATGACGAGGTATGAATGATAATTTTGTGAAGAAAAACGGTAATTCGAATTAATGAGGCGTCAGAAATCAACAACTGAAGGCTGCTCATTTTCCGAAATCCTAGGGCCAAGTGAAGATGCTACATAGAAAAAATGTTTTGTTGAATTCAACAAAATGTGGTTGGCGCTATTTCGACCAAATAATTTTGTTGGTTTTTAACAAAATTTTTCTTAAATTAGCAAAATATTTCGTTGAGTTAACAAAAAATTTTGTTGATTAGACAAAAATACTTTTTTGTAAGTAAAGCCAACCAAAATTTTGTTGAATCAACAAATCGGTTTTTTTTTCAGTGTACGTGTATCGTTCTTACAAAAATAAGTCACATAAATATTCATACTTTAAACTTCGACGATCACATGGTCTTTTCAATCTAAAATTTAATTGGCAACCAGATCACAATTGTAACGTATTCAAATTACTTTTTGCTCCATTTTTCTCAATTTAACAAATTCAATAGTTTCTTAATTAACTCTTTTAGTATTAACACAAACTTACGCAGACACATTTATGAGTAAATGAGTATTAAAATCTATAAAATTATACGGGAAAATTAGTCAGAGAGAATTCTTTAAATCCCATGGTTTAAATTAATTACACGGTGTTTAGATTTTAAAATGCAGAAATTAAACATGAATTCATATTTCCCTATAGAATTATGTTGAGATTTTTTCTCCTTAATGGGTTTCTATTGTTACATATTTTCATCATGTATCCAACCATGAGTTACACTAGAAGTTAGAGAGGTCACATAGCATTTGCCTAGTTTTTATTTGCAAAGATATCCTCTGTAATGATTAAAAGAAATCGTTATCTGATCGATTGGTGATAAGAGGAAGAAAAAAAATAGCACCTACTACCAATCATCCGTTGCTAAAAGAGAGTTACTTGAAAATTGGAATAATGGTTTGTGTTCAATGTCTCGGGGTTGCCGTCATCCATTTGTAGCTTTCCATGCAAAAATCTTCTTATGCGAAATACCAGTATAAGATTGGTGATCTAAATTTGAACAATTTTAAATCCTCATATGTTTTGTCGGTTTATTTGGGATTTGTTCAGCTGAATTTTTTTTAATGCCAATTAAAAGTGTTCTCTGAAAGGTTTGGATTAGCATTTAAAATGTTTCTGTTTTAAAGCAAATTCGCCAGCGAAAAGAAATTCCAACTGAACTATCCCTAAATTAGAAATTTGAGTAAATTTAATCAATAATAAGAATAAAATCAGTTATAATCTAAAAAGACGTTGATATAATTTGGGAATTTTAAAGTTATAAACGCAAGACGTTCTAGGAATGCATATTCCATAAGATATGTTCACTTAGGGGTTCTGTCTGAAGAGCGATTATCGGCATAGGACTTTTGAACAGCTTTAAACACTCGAAAACTTAAATAATACATCTTCACCGTATTCACTATGGGCTGACATTAACAGTGAAGCTTTCAGAAAAAAATTCATAAGCACAAAAAATGCTTTCAAAAATAGGCCGAGGATTTACTCATTTTTGGAAATATCGCGAAATTCCTTATGTTCAGCATTTTTTTCTGACGATTTCGTAATTCTTATAGGTTCATTGTCAATGTCAGTTCACAGTGCAACTTGTAAAGAGACATTCAAAAAGTTCTTCAGTCTCAATAAAATTTTTTAATAAACTGTTCAAAAGTTGCATGATTTTCAAGTGAAACAGTCTTAACAAATATTAATGATCAACTTGGAATGCAGTTTCATCATACAGTTCCTGCTTGAAAGAAATGGAAGACCACATGTCTGGAACAATCCATCATGTTTGTCTACCTCCTCTTCTAACACACTGAAATCTCCATCCCAAAACATCAGTGTTAATTCGTATGATTCACTTGACGTTCACACCGGATTTGCCATTTGATCTGGGTACATTTGATATCTTAAAACTGTTGAATACTGAACGATTTCACCCACGTGGAGGGAAAATGTTTAGTTGTATCTATAAACTTTTGTCGTTTAGTGATTATAAATAGAAAAATAAAGCGAAAAAAAGAACTGTTTCAGTTATTATTATTATTTTCAATTGTAATATAAACCCACTTTAAAATATTGGGAACTGAGAAATGAAATTCTATATGGACAACAACATTTTAGCGTCAAGTAGTACGTGTTATCGTGATGCCAAGTTTTAATCTTGTTTATGTGTATGTACAAGGTACTACCTATTTAGGTAGATAAACGTTTTATGACTATGTGTTACTTTTGTGCAGGGGGTGGCTGATGGGGCTTCAGCCAATCCTGAAATGAGTAAATGTAGCATATGGAGAAAATTACGTATTTGTGGATAAATTTGAAAGTTGCGCTTGATATCCCCATGGTACACTTGAAAGCTCTCCTTGGTTCAGCTACGGCCCTAAGCCAAATAAAAAATATTTTCTAATGTGTTTTTCCATCTGCAAAGATTTCAAACTCAATTTATTATTTTTTTAAATTTTTCATCCTTTCTTTTCTTTAATTCATCCTTTCATGCGAACACTTTTAGACAAAATAAAGGGGGGGGGCATTCACCTCCCTTCCCCTTAGAAAAAAGATATATCGATTTTTATAAGTTATATTGCATTCTCGATTTTGAGTTCTCAGCCATCCCCGAAAAAAATTCCTGGCTAAGCTACTGCTTTCGTGCATGTGGGTAAATCGAATCCTCAAACAAAATGTATTGAATAATAAAATTATCATAACAAATAAGAGTGCGTTTACATTCATTAATAGCATTTACTGAGTATTAAATTTCACAATAAACGTTCTCTTTGTAAGTAAATACAAGGTATCCCAAAAACACTGAATTAGGATTTTATTCCTTAAATATTATTTATACGGCCCCTGCACAAAAATTTTCCAGTTAATAAAGTGTATAAAGTTCCCAGTTAATCCTGCATTCATTAGGTGATCTACAAAATTTCAGCCTTTCGTCAAGAAAAAATCTCAGAGGTATGCTTAAGCAAAGTAGGTAAGGGGTTGTACAAAACCAATAATAGCAAAAGTACTATCTATTTGTGCAGTCATTCTTTTCTTTCGCAATTTTTGTACAGCCCCTGGCACGGTACCTTCCGATGAGATTTTACAATTCAAGAGCCGCTGAAGAGTGGGTTACGTCAACATTTATTTATTTTCATCTTTTTGAGCATTTATATGATGAAAGGCTGAAATTTTGTACGGCACCTAATTAGTGTATGGGGCATATATTACTAATCAGGAACTTTTTTTTTTGTACGGTGGCCGTACAAAAATTAAAATTTTTGAACTTATATAGATTTAATCGCCGGAAAATTTAATCGATACCTGAAAATTCTATGTACAATGTAATTATTTATGTCTTTGAACAATTTTTAAGGAATAAAAGCTCATGTCAGTCTTTCGGGCATCCTGTGCATATTAATAATAATAATAATAATAATAATAAAGAAGCAATAATAATCTTTAACCCAAAGGCACAGGCAGATAATCATCGTAAAAATCTCTTGTTTTAAAGTAACAGTTAATTGGAGTTAAAAGCCTCCGTAACATTCATGAAGCACCATGTATGACATAATTGTAAACAAGATACCCACAGTTCGCAGGATTTTAATATTGTAGCTCATCAAAGAGTTGTTTTTTTCACGATAGGGTACTACCCGCGGCTAATAAGTACATTTATGAAACATATAAAGTTACACTATTAAAAAATCTTACGAAGCATATAAAGTTACACTATTATTTTAAATTTAAAAAATCTATAGATTTTTTTAAAATTAAAATATTAAAAATCTAAATAATGAAAATATCTGAACGCATTATATTTTCATTATAATGCGTTCTTTGCAGTAATTGAATGATCAACTTTTTTAAACTTACTCTTGATTTTTATGATCTTTCCTTTCGCATGATGTTCTTGTCTTTAAACACTAAATTTTCAAGTACTCCCTTTATAATCTACATTTAATCTTTATATAATTTCTTTATTATTTTTATTTTTTTAATCAGCAGATTAACTGCCTTCCATTCCTGTATTAAACATCCGTTTCAAAGAAGTCTAAATTACAGTCAGAGAAATCAGCATCTAATATTTTTACCCGAATTTCTGCACGTGAATCGGACAGCTATTAATGGTATTTTTGCGTGATAGCGAACATCTGCGACTTTGATTTGTCCAATGCAAATTTCGTGGACTGGAGCTTGACGAATGCCGTGTCCCTAAACGCTGAAAATAGTAGTTTAGTAGTAACTCGTTAATTATTGTCATGCTTGATACCGCTTTTATACATCACCGAAAGGAATATAAGAATAGCTGAAAAGTCATTTGTCATCATTATTCTGTTACTCGCTAACTTGTAATCTAAACATTTTATCTTTTGATTATACATTAACAAAATTTTCTCATATTTCTCGATTTATGTATACTGAAAAAATTACAAATCTTTCAAAGGCAGTGAATAAATTGAATGATAGCATTTATCTGACTGGTGTTAGTTGTAAATTATTCAAACAATGGTTTCATTTTCCAAGCACATGCGCAAAAATGCTGTCATTCAAAAACAAGTACAATTTGAAACAATTTGAAAACAAATTTTTAAAATATGATTCCGTTAATAAAGTAGCTTTCTTGGATGGTGCAGCTTTTTATTTTCATGTTACACTAATCCAATGAATTTTATATGTATTAAGTTTTTGGTTGTTACTTCGAAAGATTTGAATTTCATAGAAGGTAAATCAACGTTAAGCGGTTTAAAATATAAATTCTTGAACTTCACATTTTACATGACTAGTGTAATAATTCAAAGAACGTTTCATGAGCTTGAAATCTATGTTATTTTTCATATCCATTGCTAGAAAGATATCGAGCATAATAATGGATATTAAATATGAAATTTCGCATAATAGTTTTAAATTTGCATTCAATTTGAATTCCAGACTTTTGAATATTCAAAATTCAGGTATAAGGTTTTGGAGCACTAACTTTTTTTAACAGTATATAGTGTATGAATATGTGTATGTGTTCAACATAATATGCAACATACACATTTTCTCTTCTTTTTTCCTCCACTTGATGATGCTTAAAGTGGATGAAATTGCTACGTTAAAGAAAGTTTAAGATAAAGTGTTGTTTCTTTTCTGGAAAACTTTGCTTGTTTTTTTTACAGCTGAATAAAAATAAAGAGTGTATTATAATCGTAGCGAATCTACTTTTTAAGGAGGAGCGTATATATACATATGCAAAGAAATATCGTGTGCGTGGGCGGCCCCACTCACCCTTGCTCTTCCTTGCACGAAGTTTTCCAGTCTGAAACCGCGGTCTCAGCTTGTCTTTCGTCAATGGCGTACAGTGAGGCCTTTTCACTCGGATGTAGACCTAGGCACGGAAGATCTGTTACCATTGCGTGCTCGGCATTATGAAAGATCAGGAGGCCCTAGCTTGTAATCCATCATTCCGTGTTGAATCGAGATCTTAGATTCCCCCCATCTTTGGTTTGTTACGTTTACAAGCCTAACAACGAGCTCTCGGCACGAAATGCGAATAGAAAAAAAAAAGGGAAATGCTAGGGTGAAAAGAAAAGGCTCACGGACGAGTTGTTGATTTCAATCGTTGGTTTCGATACCGAAGTAGTCTGTCATAGCTGAATTTCTAAGTTACATGTGTTAATTATAAACTGCGACATGTTTCTTGACTGAGGTACGTGGCAAGAAATAAAAAAGAATGCGTGTAGCTAATTTTATTATGCTAATTCTAGTCAGTTACACGCAAGAAGGCGCCAGTTTGTGATTTACATGCCATGATGCAGCATCACGCGCCCACAAACGTATCGAATTAAAATATATCAACAGGAGAGAGATAATATTTTAATTTTTTATAGCAATCACATCCTGTAGAATACCGCACAGACTAATAAATTTTTATCTGGATTTTTAGAAACTGGTAGTTGATCTTTTTGGTAGTTGAACATTTGGTAAAAGGCAATGTATTTGCTAGGTACGCGAGACTATTTTTTGCGAGACGAGACAAACATTTTTAACATTAGGATATAGAGATTTTGCGAGACGAGACAAAACTTTTCAGCTGATTTGCGAGACGCCCATTTTTCGTCTCGCGTCAATCCTTAGTATTTGAGCATGTTTAAATAAGCAATTTTGAATTAGAAAATTATATGTTCCAATTTTATTAAACTCATACATTGTCACACAAATAAACAAACAATCGAAAACACCAAATTTGTTAACTGAAGTATGATTGTGAATCATAAAAATAGAAATTAAATTTTATAAATTGGAGAAATAAGCTGTAGCGAGTTTTCTCTGCTGTGCACACCCTTGCAGGTATCCTCTCTACAAAATCTTTTTTTAAGGGGAGAAATTATTTTAAAAAAATCCATTAGAAGGAATTGCGGAGGAAGGGAATCAGAGAAAGGCAATTTGTTGGTAAAAAGAATCAACAGGGAGATTTCCCTCCTGAGTACATTTTGGGCCACCCGCGTTGAGCGAGATTTGTTGATATTTTTAGGCATTTGTACCGTGCTTAGCAAATATAGTGGATACCCTTTTTTATTGAACTTGTGCTTCGCACCCAAATTAGTCGAAATACACATGGGATGTACATCGAAAATGAGTGTTATTTGCGTTTTACATAATTCCGCTTAGTTCACGTCACCACAAACCACAGTAGCATATAGAGTTCGTTAATACACGAGACAAGAGATGGTTTGAGTAGGGGAGCACATAGCAATTTTTCTCAGAGGAGGTCCATCGCATCAAACTAAATATGTTTTGATAACCTTAAATAGACGTTAATATATTGAAAAAAAGATCAGTTCAGTAAGAAATTTACTGGATGTTGATTTCCACCATAGTTCAATCTACTTGCAAGGGTTTTGAATTATTTATTCATTTGTTTATCTTTACTGTATTTTTAACAGTAAGAATTTCATTAAAATAAATGAATGATTATAGAACTTGGATAAAAAAATCAAATGGTTACATGACAAAGCAGTCTTTTTGGTAGGGTTCAGATACCCTAGACCCAGGGGTGGCGTTTCAGTTTTTTATTTGGGGTGTATTAGAATCCTGAATATGGAATTAAAAAAATGTTTGTTAAATTTGGGGGTGCGACCGCAGCCCTTCGCGGCCCCTATTTGCCACCTCTTCCTGGACCCTGTGTGCGCCGCTGGATTCGTGACGAGATGAGAAAGCGCGAGAGACCTATAGTTCCAAAGTGTAACGAGAAGTTCAATTTCTCATTAATATTTAGGGATTTTTCGAAATGAGAAAAACCTTGCAGTTGCTATATATTAGCAAGGTGAAACAACCGTCCATCCCTATATGAGAGTGTGATGATAAAGCCATCGATGAATTTTTTAAAAGGTTGGAGTACTAAATACATAGTAATATATATAACAATCTAATAAAAATAAAATGTTAAGGGAAATTTTAGGAAAGCCTTCATTCTATAAATATTAATTTTACTAGGACCGCTGTTCAATGTTGTCTACATAAAAAAAAAGAAAAAGAATAGTTGGAAACTTGTGTTTTGATTGATTATTATGTATGTAGTTTTGATACGCATCAAAGTTTGTTATTTTCAGTGTATTTAGGAAATTTTTCCGACCTAAAGGGGATGGCGGGCATTAATAAAAGTTTTTTTCTTTTTTAAGCATAAGTTGTGAAATTTTGCATACATATGCATATTGCAGTATGAAAATGTGCATTATTGAAAAATCATTTCATTTTGAGAATACGTACCGATTATCTACACGAGGGATATAAGCCCGAGTGTGTGTGGGGGGGGGGGTGGCCCTCCGTGGGGGTCCTAAGGGAGTCCTAGCCCGTATTTAAGCGAAATTTAGGAGAAAACCACTGAAAACTCCGAATGACTAGGTTGACGGATGAGACCTTGTTTGAACCAGGCACATTCTGTCTGCCAGTTGAGAACGCGATCGGCCACTGGTGGGGCATAAATAAAAGTTCTAAAAAAGTTAAAAGTCATTATTATTATTTTTAATTTTTTTTATTGTCTCTTGCTCTTTAACTTTTTATTTTTTTCCTTAAATTTTACTTTGTAATTATTTAAATGTATGCTCTGAAAATATTTGGTATTACTTAAGAGATTTATTGAACAGTTAAATTTCAAGAAATATTTTTTCTGCTTTAATAGTGAATTTCTACTAGAATTTCGTGTTTTTATAGAATTATATTCATTTTCAAAATCTTAATGACCCCAAAAATTGAAATGGATCCCCATATTTGTTTTCATGCCTACCAGAAGTTTGTACAATACATTTTATAAGATTTCTTCAAAAATTAAGACACAAGAAATATTGAAAGACACAGAAATCTAAAAAAAAAAAAAACTCCTTTCACAGAAAATACACCCATGAAATATTTTATACTTGCCTTAAATAAAATCTTAATATTTTAGCGAGTATAAGTTTTTTACTAATTAATTTAGACACTTGCAGTTTTTTTTGCACCAGATTCAGTAAGAATCAAAATATTAATAGACAGAATTAGAATTTCCTATATTTTGATCGATTTTCGGTAATTTTAAAGTTCAATATCCGACTAAGCAGTATTTAAAATTTTAACCCTAATTTATAACAATATATTTTTGAAGAGTGTATTGAGGAGCGTTTGTGGTTCGAGTATTTTTAAAGAGTGATAACTGGAATTTTGGGTATTTTATCCAGCACAGGGAAAATTGCGCTGAAAATTATGCTCAAGCATTTCATTTTCAATCTTTTCCAACCCTTCTAGTGAATGATTCTTTTTTTTTTTTTTTTTTTTTTTTTTTTTTTTTTGCGCATTCCTTTATTTCAATTCCTAATGCCTTAGGATTAAAAACAGTGGCGGCCCGGTTAGTGCAGCCGAAAACATGTTACCTTCTTCTCTCCTCCTTCAGTACAGGAGAGGAAAATCTTTAATCTTCACTATACTGTATTCGAAGTACTATGCTGCATTCTTTCAATTTTTAATATTTTCCATATTTATGATATTTAAATACACTTACGATTTTTGAAACGTTCGATTTGAGGTGAAGGTTACATAAAAGTTCTGCACATTTTTCTGAAATATATTTATTGGCAAAAGCTAATGAAGATTATAGCATACTACTTCTCAAATTTGAACTGATAGAATTGTTATCTATATAAATAAAATTAGACTTTTGTCTGTACATTTCTTGGAATTCAAAAATTTTGCGATTTCTATCCGTTTCAAGCACCCGGGAATCCGATGCGACCCTCAAAAAAAAAGTTTGTCTGTCTGTCATTCTGTCCGTGACGCTTTTTTTGTTTAAGCATCACGTAAAAACGGCTGAAGCGAATGATATGAAATTTGGTGTTATGATAGGTGGTCACTCAACTTAAAACATAGGCGTCGAATTTTTAAAAAATCTTGATTAGATTTTCAGATTTTGCGAAAATCGTTTCAAACTGCGTAAATTTGTGTTCAAGCATCACGCAAAAACGACTGAAGCGAATGATATGAAATTGGGTGCCATGATAGGTGGTCACTCAACTTAAAACATAGGCGTCGAACTTTAAAAAAAATCTTGATTGGATTTTGAGATTTTGCGAAAATCCTTTCAAACTGCGTATATTTGTGTTCAAGCATCACGTAAAAACGACTGAAGCGAATGATATCAAATTGAGTGACATGATAGGTGGTCACTCAACTTAAAATATACGCGTCGAATTAAAAAAAAATCTTTATTAGATTTTGAAATTTTGCGAAAATCATTTCAAACTGCGTAAATTTGTGTTCGCACATCACGTAATAACTGCAAAGGTGAAAAAATGATATTTGGTGAAATGATAGGTGGTCACTCACCTTAAACTATAAGCATCTAATTAAAAAAAATCCATCAGATTTCGAGATTTTGTGAAAATCGTTTAAAACTGAGTGAATCTTTGTTCCCGTATTACGTAATAACGACTAAAGCGAATGATATGAAATTTGGTCACACGATAGATGGTTGCTCAACATAAACTATAGGAGTCCAAATTTTTAAACATTTTTATTAGATTTTGAGATTTTGTGAAAATTCTCTCAAAATACGTTTATATTTCTTCAAACATCACGTAATAACGACTAATACGAATGGTACGAAATTGAGTGATATGATAGGTAGTAGCTAATCTTAATTTATAGGCGTTGAATTTTAAAGATATTTTGCTTACATTTTGAGATTTTTCGAAAATCGTTTTAAAATGCTGAAAATTTGTTCCAGCATCACGAAATAAAGACTGCATGGAATGAAACGAATTTGGGTGACATCATAGGTTGTCACTCAACTTAAATTCTAGGCTTCAAATTTTTCAAAAATGTTGATTAAATTTTGAGATTTTGCGAAAATTATTTCAATATGCGTAAATATTCGTTCGCGCATCCCATAATTACTGCTAAAGCGAATGATATGATATTACTTAGTTACTCTCTAACCTGTAATATTTTAACAATACATGAAAATTATAACTTCGCTTTCTTTACTTTGGCAACATACTACATCCATTCTGTGTACTCCTACAATGCTGACGAAAGTTCTTGCTTTTTGGAAATTTTCATTCACTAACCCGTCGAGGACGGGTACTTCAGCTAGTAATTTTAATATAATTGAATAAAATTAATAAAAATTAATTAAGGGAAGAATCTGCCCAGAGTAATTCTTAAATGTATTTTTATGTTTATTGTGAATAGCTAAATTAATAATAGATTTTTTACATATTATTTTTGACAAATTTTATTTCAGTATAACACTGTGGCGTAGCCAAGTGGGGATAGGGGGTCAGAACCCTCCCATAAGGAATTTTTTGCCATACAAAATATATATTCTTCACTCCCTTATCACATACACGTATATACATATATGTGAGTTGCAGTAGTCATAACCCCCCCCCCCAATAAAAATTTCTGGCTACGCCACTGGTATAACAGTATGAAACGACGTCATAAATGAAAATGCATATTTTTATTTTAAATAACCTTTTTGTACGTTTGAATAAAAGTTATGCTTGCAGCAATCCATGAACTAATTAATAAGTGAAAAATGACGCTATTTTTACTTCGCACTTTTCAGGGTTTTAAAGAAACATAACACAATCAACCCTGTCTTAAAAGTTATTTAAGGAATGCACCTTGGGAAGACTTTAAAGGATAAATTAATAATTAACATTGAAAAAAAAATCTTATAATCAGGAACATTTTTCCTTTTTCTTCCTAGGTATGGATGCAAAATTTTAAAAGGTACAGAAAACATTTTATAATCAAAAACAGTGTGGTTGAATAATCATTGAAAAATGCATACCGACATTTAACTTTTTGTCAATAGTTAAAGTATATGTATATGCCATAATAAAAGATATGGCGCATTTTAGATTTTAGTATTATTTGCAATATTCGAAAAAAATATTTGACTAATGATTCTCCAAATTCAGTTGTGTAAAGATCATGTTTCACTTGAATATCATGCAGTTTTTGAACAGCTTTTTAAAATGTTTAATCGAGCTAGAGACTCGACAAATTTTACAGTGTCACTTTACAAGTTGCACCGAGAACTGACATTCAGAATGAACGTATAAGAACTTCGAAATTGTCAGAAAAAAATGCTAAACATACGGAATTTGAGATATTTCCAAAAACGGATAAATCCTCGGTCCATTTTTGAAGGCAATTTTTGTGCTAATGAATTATTTTCTGAATGTTGCACGAGACATGCAGCTTTACTGTAAATGTCAGTCCATAGTGCATAGGGTGAAGATGCATTATTAATTTTTTCGAGTGTTTGGCATCATTGGTTTGTTTTTAAAGCTGTTCAAATATCCTGCGACGACGATCACTCTTCGAGTGAAACACCCTTAAACTCTAAATAGTGGACAGTTTTATCAAGTTACCAATTGCTCATCTTCAAAAAACTAACGCCATCATTTCTTCTGCTAAATTGACGTCACTTTTAAGTATGTTCATAGTATGTTTACTAGAGCAACGAAGAAATTCCATTCTTTCAAAGGTATGTGGCTAGATATGGAGTAGAGCTGTAGGAGTGGAGGGAGGATGAGGAAGGCACTGAGGGTTAACAGCAGCTGTTTCCCAGAGCATTTTTCGAGATGCTGGGTAGGATATCTCGTAGATTTGTTGCTATTTGTGAAGTGGACTACTGTATTCCATGACTTATTGCTAAGATTCATGACCGCGTGAAATTGTAACTGCCAAATTCTTGACGTTTCAAAATAAATGATAAATGTAGACCCCATTAATGAATGTCTTATACAAAGCAGAATCTGAAATATACTTTTTACCTGAGTTGTATTCTACTTCTAAAATATTATGCTTAAAAAAAAGCATTTTCCTTTTTGTTCATGTATTTGAAAACGTTTTGAACTGCTCAGTATATCATACCTAAATTTTTCTTTTAAAAATGCCAAATAAGACTACTACTTTAGCGGATAGGTCTTGGCTAAAAAGTGCAATAGTACTACCTTGAATCATTCCAATTTTTTACATGCTTATTAATTACACGATTTACCAGTTAGAGGTGTGAATACCGTGTTCACTCGCGTAGTAGTCACACTTTTTTGCCAATTTTTCATTGTGAAAGTCTAAGTGCGACTATTATACGGCGGGGTAAATCTGCTACATAATATTGTAAGTCTAAAGCTATTTTTTCTGCTTCAAAACGGGTATGCGAATGTTATGTGAGGGTGACTATTACGTGAGTATACACGGTATATACATAACGCAAGTATACACCCTTAAAATGTAAAACGTTCAGCCGAATTATTTTGGAAGTATTTAGAAAAAACTTCCAGATTTCTACCACTAACAGGCGTGCTCTGATTTGACGATCTCGTTCTATTTGGTCATATTCCTCTTAAAAATATTCCGACAAGCATTTTACATTTAATGCTGTAATAGCCGATAGCTTGGCTGTAAACTCAGAATCAGTATCCTTATAGACCCAGGGGCGGATCCAGAGAGACCATCTGGGAAGGGGGGGGCTCTGTTTTTCATTAGGATGATACATTCATTTCGCAATACTTTTTCTCCCAATGTATAATTAGACATGGTATATCACAACTAAATAAGTATGTTGTCTGCTGCAAGAACCGTCGAAAGAAAACTCGGAAGGGGGGAGGGGCAGAGCTATCGTGCGCCCTATACCGATCAAGTTAAGGCCGATGCCCATAGTCATAAGCCGCGTGTTTTATGCGTTTCAATGGACGACGGGACTGACACGGGAAAAAAATGTTCCGTTGCTCTCTCCATTGTGTGAGGGGGACAGGGTTTTCAGTTTAACACATTAATCGTTTGTTGGTAGATCCCGACTGGTCATTAAAAGTCGTAAATTTCGCCAGAAAAATGCCGCCTTAACCCCTGTAGTGACGACAAGACGTGGCTAATCAGCAACGACCTTTATTCATATTGTTGTTCGCGGGCCCTACCCATTAATATTGTAGTATGTACAGAGTATAATTGCTGAATGCATTATTGAACCCATTTCACAGCCACCGTGCAATATACAGTGTTCACAGCATATATTTTTTGCAATTTAGGATTGCAATAAGTTTTCCAGATTAAGTAATTCCCAATCCTTTTTTGTGAGGACTGTAGTAAACCAACCTCAATTGCTATTTACAACTATTATCACTATTACCCTCTATTTACAATTTGAGCTTTCTTTTTTAAAACCAGACCAGCTATAAATTGCCAGGTACTCGCTTTGTCTGATGTCTTAGAATATGTTTTACTTTTATAATGAGGATTTGTACCCATACGTCTGGGTGGTGTGGACAACTTATGAGAGCAGTTGAAAGAATGAAAGCTGTACAAATTGCGGAGGGTTGGATTATTCGTCAATGCTTCAGCATCACTTAAGGCCGAGGCTGATTGCCGCTGCGTCTCACGTGACTGCAGTGGGTAAGAGGGCCCTTCTGATCGCGAATTTTACGAATTTTTAATGGCAATTCGGGGTTTACCTATAAAAGATTTCTACACTATACCGCAAATTCCGTCCCCTATAAAATGGAGAGAGCAACGGAAGATTTTTTTCTCCGTATCAGTGTGCCGTCGTCCATTCAAATACGGTGGAACCTGCTAAAGTGACCACCTTGGTAAAGAGATCGTCTGTCTATTTACAACTTTAATGCAATTTCACTTTATAACATCACATTTTACCACCTTTATAAGGTGACCGCCTTTATAAGGTAACCGTTTTTATAAGGTGACCAGTTTTGTTCATCCCGAGGGTAATCCCATTAGACAGGTTCCACTGTACAAATAAAACTGGGAAGTGAGCTCCAGCCACTGTGCGATAGCGAGTCAATAAAATTTGCCCCTCCTTCTGTTTAAAAATAAAAGCTCTATCGCTTTTGTAAATAGAGAAATTATGTTTAGTTCAAAAGGATTCGATAAGTATTGGTGTAAATATTCTTGGTATATGTACAGTACATTCCGGTTAATCGGTGGTCCGATTAATCGGACAAACCGCTTAATTGGACCAAATCCTAAAGTACCGATACAAATCCTATTTCATAAGCATAATATTCTTCGCTTATTTGGACCAAAATTCCGCTGAATCGGATCATAGATAACGATAGCGAAAAAGTGGTAATAAGTCGTCCGCGTGGAGCGGATGTAAACCCTCGGAAAACTCCGAGACTGGACAGCCGAATACTGATCTCAGTTGATTAAAATAAATGCAATAGAGAAAAATAAAGCCAAAAGAGTCGAATTTAATCAAACTCGCGGAGAGGATCTCCACGCGCTTAGTGCAGCCAATGGGCCACAGCTTTAGTGCAGCCAATGGACATGGGCATAGTAAAAAATTTAAAGACCTTTTATCGTGCAAGGTCAGTATACAGTCGTGCAGCTATAGAATTACCTCCTTCAAGCAATTGAAGAAGGTTTGCTGACCACATCTTCAGCAGCTATAGAAGTCAGCGCAAAAGTCATAATTTTAGAAGCAATCATATTTGTGCCGATAGCTGGAGAGCAATGAGCAATGAGACAATTCAGAACTGTTTTTCACATTGTGGCTTTAAGCATTCGGTTTTGGAGAGGTATGTGGCCGTGCTCATTGAAAGTGGCAATGGTGGCAGAATAGAACAACTTCAACATGTCGAAAATTATGACGAATTTTTATCCATCGACAACGAGCTACAATGCTTCGATGAACATGAAGATTACGATTCTGCAGTTGTTGCTCGAATTTCAGATAAATACATGACAGCATTGGAAGAACACGAAAGTGATGATGATACTTCTAATGTGTTGGAGCAAGTGACAACACAAGATGCAAGGAAAAGCATTGATACTTCACGCCGCTATTTTTTACAAGAAGGAAATGAAGGCAGTCCGATGTCCGATTGCTGCGTTAGACGTCTGTGCAGATTTTGTGGAAATGAATTCAGTCGAGAGAATGCGTCAAGCGACGCTAGATAAGTTCTTCAAACGTTGATTAAATGTGTTAAGACCATTTTTTACTATGCTTTGTATGCTATGTATACGGTGTAGATTGTTTAAAAAATTGTTTGTGAATTTTTGCAATGAATAAAGTTTGTGGGCAATTGTAATTCTTGTGTGCATTCTCCTCAGACATGCGTGTCGCATAATAAAGATTTCAATGTGCTGCTATATAATAAATAGCATATTTTCTGTAATTTTGGAGAATGTTCGTTTAATCGGACCAGCCGGTTAATGGAACCAAAACGGTCTCGTCCCGATGTGGTCCGATTAACCGGAGTCGACTGTATATATATGTACGTATATAGTATATATATATATATATATATCACGCGCGTAGCCAAGGGCGGGGGGTTAGGGGGGTCATAAAGCCCCCTCCCAATGAGGAATTTTTTGCCATACAAAATATATATTCTTCACTACATCATCACACACACGTATACATATATATGAGTTGTAGTAGTCGTAACCCCCCCCCATGAAAAATTTCTGGCTACACCCCTGATATATATATATACAGGGTGTCCAGCCTTAATGTGACCCAATAGCTAATTCCCGAACCGTTCGGTTTAGATATGCACTTCCAATTTAAAAAATGTTTTAAAAAGGATAAAGAATGTTTTTACGTGCTTGATCGCCGCACGTTCGCCATGATCAGTATCGCAGCAAATCAGTCTGAAGCCGCAGGCAAATAAGTCTAAGTTTTTGGAACTGCTTTTGAAAAGTTTTCTTCGTCCAAAATAGTTTATTTTATCTATGTTTTACACGTACACAGAATAAATTTTGTTTCTTAAGTACTCAGCTATTGTAATATTAACGTAATGTGTGTACTTTTAAATTTAAAAACGATTTACATAAGAGTGACGTGCAAGAGCGAAAGTTTCCTGGCAGAGTTCCAATTAATTTCACTTTGGAGACGGTCCCTTACTAGCTTCTTGAAATTGGCCGAGAAAATGGATGAAATGTATGATTTTCAAAGTTCGATAACTTAGTCAGTTTTTATCGTAATAAAATGAAACTTTTTGTGTTTACTTTGTTTTTGTGTACTGCATCTTTTCCTAAATATAAGTGATAAGACCTGGGGACCGTATAAAAATTTAATTTTTGTAATTTTTTTCTAAATGGGTTTTTTGGTTCGAAAAGCACGTAAAAACATTCTTTACCCTTTTTAAAACATTTTTTAAATTGGAAGTGCATATCTAAACCGAACGGTTCGGGAATTAGCTATTGGGTCACATTAAGGCTGGACACCCTGTATATAGTTGGCTCTCTGTTTAACGACTTTCAAGGAACCGTGAAAATGTAAAAAATCGTCCTGGGGCGGCTGCCTTGATTGGAGGATTTTTTCAGAGGCTCTAACGCGTATTCACGTTAAATCTAGAGAAAACCATCTGGAAAAAACTCCAGATAGTTAGATCGACAGCCGCGCGGTAGGCCCAAACGCAGGACCTTCACACTTCAGCCGTCTATCATGTCGAGTGTCTTATCCACTCGGCCATGGTGGGGCCATGAAATTAGAATGTTGGATGCTCTTGCTTCATGCAACCATTTGCATGCAGAAGTGCCTTGGCAATAGGGATGAACGCGAGACGAGAAATAGATTTACAGCTTTTTTGCGAGACGAGACAAAGCTTTTCGGCTGTTTTGCGAGACGCGAGACGCCAATTTTTCGTCTCGCGTCCATCCCTACTTGGCAAACTCTTCCTATTGGCCACACTGACTTTTCGGTCGTTTGGATTTGGATCCCGAACTAAACTTTTGTGCTGCTCCAAGAATTTTCTCTTTGCTTCTAAAATACCTTTGAGAATACACTCAGGTAGTTGAGATTGTCTTGCGAATTGCACTTTTGACATTCCCCGACACTTTTTTCCCACTCTTAAAAAAAAATTTCCCCTGTTCCTGTACCGTAAGATGAAAAAGAAAAATCGTTGTTAAACAGAAACGACGTCGTCTTTGAATAGAAATTTTTTACGTTGGAGTTGCTGGGACTTTGAAATAGCGTCTTTGGAAAGAGATCGTCGTTAAACAGAGAGTCGACTGTATATACAGTGCTACTTTTTCAAATTTCAGTTCAAATTTACAATTTTTCAGTTCAAATTTACAAAATTTACAATTTTTCTTTAACTTCCCAAATCCATAGTGTATTTCTAGCTCTGGGGGGGAGGCTCGAGCCCCCAGAGCCCCCCCGTGGATCCGCCACTGTATAGACCAAACATGTACGAGCACTAAGTGTGACAGATGATCCAATTAAAAAAATGCTTAACCCTTTAACTTTGGTATGGCATATGGAAAAAAAGAAGAAGAAGAAAACAGTTTGTGAATGGGATTCATGAAATAGACACGTTTACCCGAAGCCTGTTCGGACATGACAAATACTGAACATTTACTGAACATTTGAATTACCCGAACTGAACTTGGGAAACAAATACTTGTCAGAATTTAATTACGGTTCCAACTAAAATATCTGAACACCAATCAATAATTTGAACCTGATGCGGCGCATAATTTGAAAAATGTACGCGTCATACCACACTTCTGTCATTGTTGTACTTGAATGTTATCGAGTTAATCGAATGTGTTAATTAGTTATCGAGTTCATTTGAACTTCTCATCACTACCTATGCCATCCAATTATTTTAGGCTTCAGATGGTTTCTTAAAATGCTTTCTCTGTTTGGGAAAAGTCAAGTTTCTTTCCTTTTCTGATGTTTCAAATATAAGTGAAATTGCTTAGCAAAAAATCATTCATTAATTCAAAAATTTTAAAAATGCAAAAGAAAAGAAAAAAGACAGTTGGAGAGAAATTTAAAGCTCTGATTAACAGATCACTTCAAAAATAAAAATCAAACATGAGGCAATTTATGAATATTTTTAAAGCTTTCTCCCAAATATATGCAAGTATGTATATATATATTATAGAATTTTTTTTTAAGTAAACTATATCCCCCCCAAAAAAGCATGAACGCAGCAACAACCGCAGCTCTATTATGTTTTCTGTGTTTATAAATACATAATGAAGTGTTAAATACTCATAAAAAATGTCACACTATAAGGATACATGTTAATGTTAAAAGTATGTTCTGTTCCCCGGAAAAGTGTCTAACTGAAATGTCCAAGATGGGAGGTTCCCTGTTACAGTAGTTTTCCAAAAAGTTATCAAAGTAGTAAAAAAAATAATGAGCTACTCAATTCCTGTTACAGTATAGCTTTAAAAAAATTAATAATAAAAAATAAATGAGCTACTCAGTTTCTGTTAAAAGGAAAAGAAATAGCGTATCATTAGACACATACACATGTTGTTTTATTCCAAGGAAAAGTAAATATCAGTATAATTTCTTCTTTCAGACTGAGATTTTAGGTTCTTTTTTATCTTTTAAATATTTTTTCAACACAGGGATGGGTTTTATCAATTAGTGTTAAATTTTAAATTAATTTTAATTTTGTTCTTTAGCGCTAGGAAGAAAGAAATATTTATGCGTGAAAGATAGAAAAACTACATAATATTATTAAACGGTTAAAGTGAGATAGAACGTATCAGAAAATGAGGTAGGTGTGTGACGTGTAGGGGGGTGGGGAGGAGGAAGGAGAGGGAAAAAAGATAGTCAATAATGTGAATGTATGATAGACATAAATAAATATCTGTAGTAAAAAGAAAAAGAAAAAAAAAGAGTGCAGATAGCTCCCCGATAAAGAGAAAAGAGAAAGATGACCCAGAGAATGAAACAGAATATACATGAGAGGGAAGAAAAATATGTGCGCGCGTGTATTAGAGTGGTGAAGGAAGAGGCATTTGGGTGTTTATGTAGAGTACTGGTGTGTAGACGTTGCAAATATGAAGAACGTAAGGGATAAAGAGAAACCATATAATAATCTCACATATCGAAATTTCACACGTTTAATTTTATCAGAAAAAATTGCATTTTCGTGAAAAAGTTCCTCACTGCGAAAGTTCTCCATTTTGTTAATCCTACAGGGTGATTCCAAAAATGTACCACATTTGCAAGCCGAGACGAGAGGGGATTTGCAGTTGTCATGCGAGGCGAGTAGGGATGGACGCGAGACGAAAAATAGCAGTCTCGCGTCTCGCAAAATAGCCTAAAAGCTTTGTCTCGTCTCGCAAAAATCCCTATATCGTAATGTTAAAAATGTCGGTCTCGTCTCGCAAAAAAAAGTGTCTCGTAAATCGTGTCGTAAATCTCGGTCTCGTCTCGCAAAAAAAAGTCTGTCTCGTAAATCGTGTCGTAAATCTCTGTCTCGTCTCGCGTCCATCCCTAGAGGCGAGATAAGTCTTATTCTTAGTGATATACGGGTCTAATATACAGGGATTCTCCGAGACGAGATTAAGTTTTGCAGCTGTTTTCCAAAACGAGGCAAACCTATAATTCGTCTGGCGTCCACCTCCAATTTGAAAGGTGTATGGAGTACAAAACATTACGCAAATAAATTTGTTTATTGAAAGATATAAAATGTACTAAAATCTGTTTGTAAACTGCAAACAGTATTAAGATTTGAATTACTCGGGGATGATACAATTGACAATACAGTTATTATGTATTAAAACATTATTTTACCCCGAATAAAACCGAAATCTTTCACATTTTGATCTGCTTTTACAGTCATTACTATATGTTATCATATTCATTGTACATTTTTAAATAAACAAAGTTTCTTTCAGCAATTTTTTTTCATTATCCTTTTGTATTATCCTTTCAAACGGAGCACGTTTTTTGGGACGCAGCCTTGGTTATTAGTTTAACCAATACCCTGTCACTTCAGCAAGCATCGTTATGGTTGAGGATTGCTTACATAATTTGTGGTAAATTTTACGGAAAAACCCTTTACAATGGGTAGTTTAAAAGGAGTTTAAAAGTCCGTATTTTTATTACGGGTATTATCTGGCAAATTAGGTGCAATTTCCGAGTTATACGTCTGGGATTTTGTGCTTACATCTCAATACTAAATATAGATCTCATCATTCATTTTTATTTTCTTCGAAACTTTGAATTTGGAGAAAGTGACAACCATTTGGAAAACAGACAAGTAATTACATTTTTTCATGCTTAAATGAAATATTTTTTCACCTCAAAAAATTAGAACGGTTATATTTAGACTATTATACTAAGTACTAGCACCTCAATCCCGCTGTCATTCAGACGCCTTCCATAGAAGTTATTTATTTCTTTTACTTTTTTCCATTCGTTTTTGAGGCTGCTTCAGGCGCATAAAGATATAACTTCAGGAGTTTTCACGATTTTTTCAGGATGATTGCGCCGTACGTAAAAAAATCACAAAATGCATGATAAGCGTATGATAATTCTGGAGCAATAAAGGTTGGAGGTTTTTCTTTTATGCGCCCATTGAGCCCAAGGTTTTACTTTCTCGCTCACATGCTTTCTGTAGCCAGTGTGGCTTCTCAGCATGGGTCGTAGAATGCTCCGCTGGAACTTGGCGACTGAGCAATCAATGATGAGAGCAAATAGGTCTCAGAACTTGGGAGTTTATGGAGTTGAAAAGTGTCCCCGTAGAAACTCCGGAAGATAAGGGCTACTTGGCAGATATGATTGTAAAGCCTTCTAAAGTTACAAAAAGAATCAAACTTATGAATGAACTGTAGTGAATCCCATGAGAACGCCATATTCCCAGGAAAATTACTCAATTAATGGAGGTATCTAATTTTTGGAGGTGTTTAAGAGGGATGGATGCGAGACGAGACTAGCCAGAAATTAACAGATTACCACCAGTATGTAAATCATTACGGTAATATGTACTTTTTCTCGGGAGCTGGACGGGGGGAGGAGGTCATGGCCTCCTCCCTGCCACACTGAAGAAAATGATTACAGCACAACACGTGAGTAAACGTAACGCCAACACGTTGTGATGTTGGCGTTACGTTTATCCACACGTTGTGTTGTAGACTGTGCCAACATGCTATACAATGTTCTTCGTGATTGGCTTATCAACGCCATTACGTCATTTTGTGAGTGTATTTACAGCACACAGTGTTGTATTATTTTACAACACAATGTATGGGTAAACGTAACGCACACACGTTGCGATGTAGACTGTGCCACTTGCCATAAAATCATTTCCTTAGGTTGTTCGTGATTGGCTTATCAATGTGATTACGTCATTTTTGAGTGGATTTACAACACACATTTCTGTATTACTTTACAGCAGTATGTGTGGTAAAATTACAGGTATTTCTTACAGTGCAGTAGGTATGTGCACCCATAATTTTGCGAGACGAGACATGCCGACATGCCTGTTTTTCGTTTCGCGTCCATCCCTAATCCTAATCAAATTGGAAAATTTCATTAAATATAAAATACAAATTACAGCCTGAAAATGCATTGAAAATTTTAGATGCCGTCAAACTGAAACCTCCGTAAGTTAGACACCTTCGATTTCCTCAGAAAGTGCCCAACTTAGGAGGTGTCCAAGCAGTAGCGGATCCAGGGGAGGGGCTAGGGGGCTTCAGCCCCCCCCAAAAGAGATTGCTCAAGGGCAACATTCTGCTTTATTATACACTTTAAATAGCTAAAATGATCATATTTTATTACTTAGCCCCTCCCAAAAGCCTAATACATTGGTTTAGACTAAAATTTTGATTTAAAGTACATTTTAATTGGGTGAAATAAGCTTTTTTTTTAAATTTAGCCCCTCCCAAAAAAAATTTCTGGATCCGCTACTGTGTCCAAGTTATGGAGATGTCCAACTTCGGAGGTTCCTTTTGTATTGATATTAACTACTGATTAAATGTCATGCAATAATTGAAGTATTTTTATAGTATTTTTATGGTCTGGAAAAAAAAAAAACTGGTTCATGTAAAATTCACAGTAGTAAAAATGTTACTTGTATTTATGGTTATGAGCTTTTGTAAAAAAATTCAGGAACTCCTGGAAAAAATTTGTAACTGACAATATTCAAGTAACAATATTAGGGCCATATTAATCAATAATTGCTGGTATTTATCACAAGAAGCCTATAGACAGCATCGGACGTAAAATTCAGTTTGAAACTTTTTTTGTAGCAGCAGTATGCATCTGTAAGAACAATTCCATCTAATACGATTTATTTTCAAGATTCTAGTTCGCTTTTGTTTATTTTCGGCATGGGCACCTATAGGAGGGAGGAGAAGCGGGGGAGGTGGCTCAATTGTCGGTACAGAGAACATTTTTCTATGAAGTGTTTTTATATTATTTTAATTTTACTAAAGTTACTGAAAGCTCGAGAAAACTCTCCTCCATTTCTTCCAATGCAAACCCCTCCCCTTCACCCCCTCCCCTAAAAGCACTCATATAGGCGCCCGAGCCCATTTTTGTAGGGTTTTAAATTATAGGCAAGGACAGGCTTACGGAGCTAAGGGCACAGGGCACTGTTATCTGCGGAGCCTTCAGCACAGAAGTTTATTATTGAATTTGAAACTAATTGTTTACTTCAAATCACCCATGCAATAACATTTACTTTATGTTAAAATTTTGAACGCCGCAGTCACGTTGCTCAAGAATTGTTTGTTGTATTATACTGTATTGTGTGTTTCAAGGCAAACCTGTACGAGGGGCATCTGCCTACGATAGGGGTGCCTTGGTCGGTGGACTTTCTAAGGGGTTCTAACGCATATTCACGTTACGCGGGCCCTGATTATCGCAGGCGCAAGAGGGGCACATACCCCATCACCCCTGTTTAGAGGGGCCCCTAAATTTTTACAGTATACGAATTTAGTTTGTTTGTTTTTTTCAATATAGTATATGCCTAATTTTTTTCAGTAATGAATTTACAAGTTACAAATAATCAAAATTTTCTTTTACTTTTCCCAATTCTGCCTCACCGCAGAAAAAGTATCACAGCAGATTAACGATTTCTGCAAAAAGAAATAGTAACTACGGTGGCTGCTAGATTTGAAGTTATTACGCGATCAGTCGCCGGACCCACTGAAGTTGTATTAGTGGCTACCCAGCAAGATGAGGCACCAATAAATAGGAATTTGTCGATTAAGATTATTAATATTATGAAAAAGTCGGGCTTTTAGTTCTATTTTTTAAGTCTTCATTTTTAATAAAGCTTAATTTCAAAATGTTTATGTTTCTAATGTTCATATACATTCTCACTTATCTGATAATAGTATATTTCATGTTGGATGCACTTAATACTCCTGACATAGATTTATATGCGAACACAGGAAAAACACATAAAGTATTGTCAGACACAGTAACAAAATGTTGGGGCCCCCATCCAGACTTCTGCCCCAACCCCCGTTTCTCATAATCGGACCTTGACGTTACATCTGGAGAAAACCGATCAAAACTCCAGATCGTTAGATCGACCGGGGACCGAACCCTGGACCTTTACACAGTGAAAAAAAAAAACATTACAGCGCAACGTGTGGGAAAACGTAACGCCTGCACGTTGTGATGTAGACTGTGCCAGTTGCCATACAATCATTGCCACAGATTCTTCGTGATTGGCTTATGAATGTCATTACGTCATTTTTGAGTGAATTTACAACACACATTACTATAATATTTTACAGCAATATGTGTGGTAAAATAACAGGTATTTTTTACACTGCACTTCGACCGTCACCATTTTGGGTGCCTTATCCTCGCCATGGTGAGGCTCGAGAATTCTTTAGGTTAAGTTCATAAAATATTTTTAATTAATGAAATTATTTTCTCTCTTGAAAATACTCGACAGTAAAAACTGAGGTAGATCTGTTTCAGACGTAACAAGGCCGTACCCAGGGGGGGGGGAGGATCAGGGGGTCCGCCCCCCCCAAATATTTAAAATTTTGTTAACGAAACAATAATAATGAAGCCTTTTTCACCTTTTGCCCCCCCCCCTCCCCGAATTTTTTTCTGGGTACGACCCTGGACGAAAATCTTTTTTTTTCTTCGGTCTAAAACTTGAAAAATGGTAAAAGGAAATTGACAAGAGTTTTGCTTGATTTTTTTTAATAACTTGTTATTGTAATTAGTAAACTTTATGAGGTACTATTAAATTCAAGCGCTTTTACAAATTGCAACCATCTCTATAAATAAGAAAGATAATCAATTTACATTACTATCAAAATATAAATTGATTAAATTAAAATTCTTTTAGTAACTTTCATGGATTGAATTCGATAATCAGACATTTTAGTTTGATTTTCACTTAGAAATCATCAGTCCTTTATAGTGTTTGAAAGGTAATTTTAGAAGATATTTTGATACTACTGGATGATTATAATCAAACTTCTCTTTTAAAGAGCATTCTACAGTTGAAACGATTGAGCGAGATGGCTACGAAACTTGGCTTATGGACTTTACACGAGATGCACTCAAAGAAATTTTTTGAAAAGTTTAATTCCAAAAATATCACCTAGGTGGCGTTTTGCATGGTGAAATCAGCTCAAAAAATGACCCGAATTACTTCGCAAATGCTCAGCGATTATTGATTAAACGTTGAAATTGTTTGTACATTTTAATTTACGCATTTCCATCGTTAAATTTGCTGTCTATCGCACAAAACGCCATCTATTGGATGTTTTTTGAACTACTTTTTTTACCCAACCTTGAGCACATTTCATGCATAATCTATAGACCTAATTTGGTAACATTCTGTTCAATCGTTTTAGCTGTAGAACCCTTATTATGAGCAAAGTTTAACTGTAAGTAACCTGTACTTTGACGTTTTTTTGACCCCTTAAAATTGGACTGCCTAGGGCATATTCCCAAGCGCCCTGGCGTAATTCAATCCTTGATAATGATATATGAAACGACACTAAAGCGCAGATTAATATTTGACGTATTTTCGAACTGGATAAATTCATCTGCAGCAAAAGTTCCCAGAATTATCTCTGTCAACTTCAATATTTTCACTACGTTTAGTACCTTTTGCTTGGAGGCTGAAAGGAGGAATGACTTAGACATCATTCGGTGTGTATTACTAAGAAGTGCATGCGGTTTTATGACTTAGTCTGTTGAATTCTGTCTGCCTTTACATTAAAAATTCTGAATTTCATTGAAGTATGGACAAAAGAAAAAAAAAAGAGGGAAAAAAGAACAGAGCGGATATACATGAGTACAGTAACGAAATTGCTTTAAGTCAAAAAGTTGTTAAAGAAAGTTGAAGGGAGGTGTCTTTTCCATATTCATGCTACTCTTATGTAAGTACAGCAATAAACGTTTCAAAAATGATGGAAAAGAAATGACTGACCATTGGGCTCCATTAACCCTGCCAAATTTCAGTCGTCCTATCCCACTCACAAGAAACGAATGGTTAATGATAATAATTCGGTGTAAACTTCTAAACTGAAATAGGAGGAGGTAATGACTTATTGTCTTAAAATAAGGCGAAAAAAAAAGAGTCTTTTTTTTTTAAACTCATCGAGTACGAGTAACATATTTGAATTCAAAGCAATCAGGGAAGTAACTGCATACTTCTGAAAAGGTGGTGCTGCGAGCATGTGGTTTCTTTAGTCCTAGTTTCTTTGGAATCACAGTATAAGGAGTGTACTCAGTGCTTATCCTTGAGTTCTCCTTAATGAGCAAAAAAAAAAAAAAAACGGCCGTTGCGCGTGAAATGAAATATACAAGCACTGTTGCTCCTGTGTCCTTCATTATCGAACAATAAAATGAAGATCTATCCTGTTTTCCCACAGGTGAAAGATTCCGTAATAATGGGTCATTTGAGAGACGCAGAGCTGAAAAAAAAACCAAACAAATGTACATTGCTGACTTCGAAGAAGATGGAGAAAATTATCGCTTTTTTTTTCTCTTCTCCTTCTTTCTCTTTCTGTCTACAAATTACAGTGTGGGATTTTAGGCCATCAGTGCATTGTGAGAAAGCCTCGATAATTACAAGTAGCAAAATAAGCATGATTTCTTTGGTTTGGATTGCGAAGTTTGTTGCACTCGCTATTTTTACAAGGAGTCTATCCCGCTGACGCCGCGAGCAACAGCTGCGCAGGAGAACTCAGCAGATGTTGAGAAACACATCAGCTGAAGGTGGGGAACAGAACTGAAAAATATAAGTGCTAGTTATTTTTCCCTTTTTTTTTATAATTCTTTTTTCTTCGCTCTCTCTCTCTCTCTCTCTCTCTTTCCTGAACCAATGACGATATCCCTTCGCAGGCCTGCACCCTCCTCCGAATATTTCCCGTGAATCTGTTCGGTTTTCTTCACCAGAAGTGGGAAGCGGCATAGCATCACTCTTGGGTTCAGATTGTCTGGAAAATAACCTGCCACGGGCAATATCGCTGAGCTGAGGACACCGAATTGCTTTGAGAGGATTTCCGGCAGTTTTACACGAAAATTACGTCTGCCTGTTATGTATTACTTTGAAAGACATGATTTAAGTATAATTGGAAGTATTTTATTCGCGGTTTCAAAAGTTTAAATTAAAAAAAAAACTAACTTAAAAAAAACTTCATAAAATTTCTTTTCTCTGACTCAATGAAACTTTTCTGTGACCTGTTACGTTCGGTCCGTGTGGCCCCTGGATTTGATGAAATCGCTCTTTACCAATAGATGCGGACAAGAAGATTTGGTGTTTGCAAATGGAAAAGAAAATTAAGAGTGTCTACCGAATGGTAGTTTATAACAGCGCATTTTAAAGCATAATCGAAAAGGTTTAGATTTCGTAAACTTAAACATAAAAGAATTTTTAACAGTGAAAAATCCATAGTAATAATATAAAGTTTTGGTACCGTATAAATTTAAAAAAGATAAAATGTGAATAGTTTAAGTAATTGTATTCGGAGGGTGTTACTTATATGCAAAATATAAGTTCAGGGGAAATACACAAAGTATTTTCTCTCTGTTTTCGTGATCAGTTGGTTTGAGATTATTAAAACCCACACTGTACTTAGCTAATTCGAGTAATTAATTTAGTGTTTTAGTATAGCTGTATTTTAAGTATATATTAGGCAGCTAACGGGAATGGTTTGTTCTTATTTATAAAATCCATAAATAAAAGGTTACCAATTTTTTAATCTCTGTTCGGATCGTCTAATTAACCAGAAAAATAATCTAATGAAATAATAATAACCATTGTCTGGATGAGATAAATTTGATTAGGATGTTAAAATTTAATAAATAATAAGTACAATAAAAATATTAACAGATATTTCGTGTGAGCATGTGAGTTTTTTTAAAGTGGGTAAATCATTTATTTAATAAAAAAGTAATAAATAGATTAAATATTTTATAAATATAACATTTTCCATTGTTTATATTAACAATAAAATACGCTGTAAATGAATTGGAAGATAAATCTCAGTCCAGTCAGTCAAATATATATTTCATTAATCTAATTCGAGATGAAAAATGATATAAAGACAGTTATGAGTAGTAGTTAATTTATATAAACATATAAAGGAAAAACCGTAATTATACAAACTAAATATACCTGCTGATTTATATATAAATATTATAAATATACCTGCTGCCTATCAATTAAAAAAAGGACTAACTTAATTTATAATTTAAATTTTGTTAGACTAAAATAGAGGAAGGTGGAAAAATAAAATAAAGAGGGGTAGAAACTCACAATAAACAATTTTAAACAATTTAAACAATTAGTTGCTGTGAAGGAGGAATGAGAGAATAAATATTTAAACACCTGTTTTGTTAAATTGATCTCGAAGCGCTTAACAGCGCTTTACAAAAATATTATTCAGCTTGATTTATAGGTAACTATATTAATTAGAAGCTAAAATGAAAATCTTTTTTTAGTACAAATAGAGTCGATGTAGAGATACAGGGATGGCTAAAAAATAATAATAATTAAAGAAAAATTGTAAGTGGACCGAAAGATAGAAAAAATAAGGTTGAAAAGAAAAACTGAAACTGATAGGCATGCAAAGCATGTGTTGTAAGGTCGTTAAATTTAAATGATTATTTTTTTTTCCTTTGGTTGGTATTAGCATTTGTTGTTTTGGTTTTAAAGCATCCATTAACTGACAAGAATAAATGTTTCTAATAAAAACTCCGATTGTGAAAAATATTATACGTACTAAAAATAATTTGGAATAATAATAATAATAATAATGTTAAACTGTTTTCTGGAATTTTCAAATGCATAATCAAGCTTTCTTAAAATAAGCACAATCATAGCAATAAAAAAAAACTAAATTTTGTAGGAGAAAGTCCTTACAAAATCCTATAAAGTACCACAAAGTAAATAGGAAAAAATGTCTTTCATTCTAAAAAATTGCGACAGAAAAAAAAAAAGGTTGAATTTGAGAAATCGAAGAATAAATAAACAAATAAATAATAAGTTTTAATAATTTAAATATTAGTAAATATTGAATCATTTTTTGATAGCATCCTCTCTATCATAAAAAGAGTTTCGAAACACCTGTTAGCGCAATTAGCAGTACGAGTGCTGAAAAGCATTAGTATCGATGCTCCTTCTCCGCGCGAAATCCGCTAAGTTACAAAAGGAGGAGGAGAAGCGCAAAAAAAATCCTCCAAAACTTGTCACTGAATCCGCTTGGAAACTCACTCTGCTAATGGCCTGTGTTGGCCGCTCGTACCCCTAGAACCCCGCCTCACGCGCTATCCGATTGGTCGGGCGCCACAGTCACGTGCTTCATTTAACTCCCATATTTCTGTCAACCTCGGTCCGCCGATGATTTACCGTCCGTTTATTTTCTGATTTATCTCCCGTCGCGACAGCTAATTTTCGGGGCCCTCGCGAGAGTTTTTTAAAAGGTCTCAAGCCCCCCTTTTTTATTCGGGTACAAAACTGGGCCCGATCGGATTATTATGAATTCTAATGTCGTGTACGCCTCCGTATGCCGCAACGGAGGAGACGCGACCGCGTACGGTCCCAGCCAGCCGCAGCAACCGCTGTACAACGGCGGAGCAACTGCTGCTTCAGCAACCGGTGAATCCATCACGGCATACTACCACCATCCGCAGACCCAAGAACGTTTGATCCAACCAGCAGGGCCCTCGTACCTTCCTACAACTCTTATGACACCGTATTCGACCGCGACGGATTTGCGAACGCCGCCGTTACACCCCGAAGCGACCAACGGACACCCGACGCCTCATCAAATTATAAGTGACAGCAACGGACTGAGCTACACCAACCTTGATCAATCTCACTTCCACCAGCAACAGCACCACAACCGTGTTGGGCATGCGGGCAACCCTGCACCGGCGTACCATCACCACCACTCGTACAGTGACGTTGCCCCCAGAAACCCGCCGTACCACCATCCGTACAGGAATCTCGACTACTCCTACGAAATAGGGACTCACCAGGCCCCTGACCACCCTCAAGGACACCCACTAGGGCCAGAAGGTGCCAGAGTCGTCACAGGATTCGGCGTACCGGCATCGACCTATCCGTACCTAGATTCTCTGAGTTTGTCCAGAAGAAACGGGTACGCAGCCTACGAAAATTACGACCCGGCACTAAGAGAAAGTTGCCAGATGAATGGTGGGTACCAGTACGGGTCCCCTGTGCACAGGACCAGGGTACCGACTGCTCAACCAACACCAGTACCTACCTACAAATGGATGCAAGTCAAACGAAGTGTCCCCAAGCCATGTAAGTCTTTCTAGAGATTGTTTTGTAATTTATAATATTGCCTGATTTTACAAAAGCACATTTTTAAAATTTTGTTTTCACAGGAATGAAACCACATTATGCGTAAAAAGTTAATTCGAAAGGCGTACAAGTACCTTTCTTTAAATTTATGTTATAGATTCTTCACATGCTCTATGGCTAATTCTAAAATATTGAAAAATACAAATCTAGCTCTAGACCAAATTTTCATAAGCCTATGGATATATTTAATCTCTTTATGAGAGCTCCAAAGAATAAAATAAATGTTTTTAAATGGGTAAAACTCTTTAAGCTCTTCGAAATGCAATGAAAAGCATTCTGTGTGAATTTTATATTGACTCACTTTATTTACATCTGAAAAGGCTTTTATTTTCTATCATGGGAACTGCTGGATGCATGTAACTATAAATAAGAAATTTCAAAAGTATTTTCTCAAGGAAAAGTTTAGTCGAAGCAGTTTGGTATTAGACAAATATAAACGAAGACAGACCTGACAGAAGTTTTATGCTGATTTCATCCAATGCATAATTTTTTTTTTTTTTTGTTGAATGAAACTCTTCCTTTGGTCTTTTAAAATCAATAAAAAGTTTCACTTCCACAAAAATTACAATGGAAGTAGGATAAAAATATTAATTATCTGAACCGAGCAGTTTACCTGAATGTAAACAAAACAATTGCTTGCTCGCAGTTATGTTTACAACGTGGTGCATTGGAAACAATGCACATCAGTTTGTAGTTATACACTGAAAAAAAATGTTTTGTTGATTCAACAAAATTTTAGTAGCCTCTATTTCAAAGAAATATTTTTGTTGAATCAACAAAACTTTTGTTGATTTAACGAAATATTTCGTTAATTTAAAAAAAAAAATTGCTAAAAAGCAACAAAATTGTTCCGTTGAAGCAACGCCAGTAAAATTTTATTGAATTCAACAAAACTTTTTTTTCTTATACCATCCTATGCATTATATTATTCAGTACTGGTAATTACTATTAGTATTATTATTATAACTTTATAGCATACACAGAGAATACGCACTGTATCACTCTGTTTACAGGCGAGCATTTTATGAGCAATTTTGTGATCGAACTTCTACATAATAAATTAATTCTGTATAAATGATGCCAATTAAAACTGAGTGGATTATCCACTGTGAACAACAACACGTGGGCCTTTTACCCTATGTTTACAAATATATAAAACTCCGGCTCTCCACACCGGGAAGCAAGTCGATAGTCCGAGCCGGTAAAACTCAATGAAAGTGCTATTAACATGCGATAATACTTAAAAGAGCAGATAAACGTACACGGGAGCACTATTAGTCTGTTCCAGACTGTAAACAAATTTACAGTTCCCGGATAAGGGATGGGTCATTATTCGCTAGCTGTGATGAATGATGATTTACTTGCAATGAGATCATTATTCATTTTTGCAGTCGGTTGATTATTTGCGCATGGCAGGCAGCGGTTTAAAAGTTGTTGACAAATTGTGTGATTAAAAATGGGAGTTTAAGTAAATTTAAGGAAGTTCTTAATCTAATGGAACTTCCGTTTTCTTTCTCTTCTGTGTGTAATTTGCGTTTTCTTATAAATATTGTGCCGTATGGGCCTAATTAAGTAGTGGGTTCAATGCTTAAATTGAGTTCTGGAATATTTCCGGAGCTACTGTTTACGCAAAAGGATGATCGGATATGTGGATATGATATTAAATCTAATCTATGAAACTTCAGCACTTATATTTTTTTCCCTTATTTTGTGAGAAAGAAGATATATATATATATATATATATATATATATATATATATATATATAATAGAGATTGTTAGATTTTCATATGTGTAAATTTAATTTGTTTTCAGGTGACGATTCTTTTTTTAAATTTCAAACCATTCGGAGATTTTTCGGAGTAAAATTAAACTAAAAAATTCATACGTTTCATGCATTGTTTGTGATTTTTTTATTATTATAAAATTCAGTGAAAAAATAAGTACAGCATGTATGCTTATTGTTTTCTGTTTTATAAGATTACTCTTTAAATGATAAAAAGCATTCATGAACAGTGAAAGATTTTACTAACTCTCCACTGTACTGATTTCTGTACAGTTTCTTGTGTATGATGTATTATCGGAAAAAGTTTTTTATTTATGGACTTTCAGAAAAAACTAATCATGGCACTTGCAATGTACTATTTTAAAAGCTAGTTCATAATTTATAGTAACACAGATAATTATATATGTAAACAGTATATTTTCAAGAAATAAACAAAAGCAACCGTAATCTTTCTGCACATAACAGTTTAGTAGACGTAAGCTGTATTTACTCGGTGTAGTATGTTTTTAAAATTCTTACCTATTTGCAGAACTTGCGCAGTTAAAAAATTTCACGTACTGCATTTTGTATGAAGTAGATGCAATTTTTAAAATGCCGCGATGAAAAAGTATCTATTAAATTTTTTCTTTTTCAAGTTGTTTCTTATCAGGTTTGATGCCAATAACATTTAGCATGGGAGAACTTCAGTGTATTTAACTTGTAAGAAGTAAATGGAAATTTACCAATTTTTCATGAAATTATAATTTTATGCAAACACGACTTATAAACAATATTTTAATGGTCAAAGCTTTGGTTCAGAAGGTTATATACCATAGTATTATAATGTAGATCGTACACATGGAAGAAAATAAACATCTTTAAACTCAGTAAAAAATAAAATCTGTATTTGTTTCTATTTGGTATCTCACACGCATGTTTATTTACAAGTTAAAAATATAATTTATAATAGTATTTAAATATTTTTTGCAATTTGAATATTAATAATAGCATCGTGTAAATTAATAGGTGTAAAGTGAGTAAAGTCACAGACATATGTAGAAATCAAATTCATTGCACTACCCAACTTGATGATAATACTCGTAATGTACTGAAAAACAATATTCCGAAATATTTATGATTCAAATCATAATAAGTATTAAGCAATACGTGACTAAAAACATAGTTCGAAAATTATGTACATGTAAATCACTTTTCATTTATCAGTGATGTTTTTATATTGATGTTTTTCTGTAACAGTGTGTAAACTATTTACAAAGGCCAATAACCAAAAATGACTGTGTCTGCTCATGAATTCAAAACAAAAATTATTAATCAGATATGGGATAAAATAAAATTGAAATGTTAAAGCCTAAATAACTAAAAGAGGCTTAAAGTAAAAGTTAATTATAGCGTCGTGCGACATTTTGATGAAAATTTAATATTGTATACACTTTTGTACATTGTATTCAACTTTTTAATGTTGCTTTGTCAAAAATAACCTGTTCGATCATTAAATATAGCTCTAATATTTTTAAATAATATCTAAAAATATTATTACTTATATTTCAAGTAATATTTTTAAAAATCAGACAGCATGCTCAGAAGTTTCATTTTATAGTTTCCTATAATTGCACCGTAACTAAATTGTTGTTCATGAATTATTCAATTTGGTTTCTTCTGTGTGTGCGTACATGAACATTGCTACAACCTTATAAAAATTCATTCTTTTCATGCGCTCTGTGACTATTCAATTTAGATATATATTTCCTTCACATGAAATCATATTTGATCAATGTCAGTATGATTGGAACATGAATTTTTGAATGAAACTAAGTAAGTATACAAAATACTCGTTTTTATTTAATCGATCAGAGTTGCTCAACAAGAGGGTTCATATCTTAAACGAGGGTTTTTGTTGGATGAATTAAACATTCCGTAAAATCAACCAAAATTATTCTACGGCTTACACCGAACTAACTGCACTTTAATGCAGTGCTATATCTTTTATCGCTTTATCTTTAAGTTAGATTATAAAGAAAACTATTTTAAAAAATGCATTTTATACTTCACAAAGTAGAGTAATATTTAATTTATGGGATATTCAAAGTGCAAGGGCAAATTTAAGTTTCATTAGCTTAAAGCAGCGAACTTCTAATAAATACTAGGAAGGGAAAAAAATGCTTTTAACGGTTCGAATTTCAAACAGCGCAAGCTTAAGTGGCGCAATTCCCCGTTTCACCGGCCGATGTCGGAACGTTTTCCATCAACCTTACGAGCGGCTAGGCATATCGGGGCAGAATCAATTTACAAACTTATTTCACTCTTCCCGCTTACTTCTTATTCAGAGCATGACATATTTAGGTATTAAGCGCAGCATCTTTCACGCGTTTTTCAATTATGCTTTTATGAGGTTATCCCCTTTACTGTATTCTAACGGTAAAATATTGCATTTTTTCAAAACAAGTATGGTTTAAATTTCATTTATATGATTTATTTTTTCTTCGAGTGATTCCGATATTGAAATTTATTCAAGATAACACATCGTTTGACAATTTCCGTAGGAGTAATAGATATTTAATTCAAATAAAAATCCCCATAAAAGAATTTTTTTAAAAAAATTAAACAGCTGAATTTTTTTATTGTTTAGAAGATATACCCGAAGACGAAAATAATAGTAGAAAATAATTTATTTATTTGTGATTTATTTAATCAATAACTGTGGTGATCACGTGTAAGATGATTCAAACTTTTAAAATAGTAAGAGTTCGAAATTTTCATATCTATCCTATACTATGTCGTTTAAAAGTACATAACAACACCAAATGATCGTTTTGGTTTTTCCTATTTAAATAAAATGTTCATATATTAAATTTTATCTAACAATAATTTTCATCGACTAAATAAAGATTGTCATTATTAAAAAGTATTACAATTTCACTTTTACGTATGAACACCCTCAGTTCATTTTATTAACTTGAAGTAAATGTTTGGTTTACAAGAAATTTTATGAGAAAATGCATAAACGATATTCCTCGGTATATATACAAACTACTGGTAAGATTTTTTCCAAACTACTTATTTATTTTCTTTCTTTTCCCTCTCATTTATTAATTTATCGTTTAAAACATAAACGATACATTGCTAAGTGTAGTGTTTTCAATTTTTACAAAGTAACGAAAAATTGAATTAAGTTTTGGTAATTTCACAAAAAGTCGTGTGTTAAAAATTTAATTTCACAGATTTGCTCCCCCTACACATAGGTCAAGGTGAACTGTGCGATTAGCATGTTTTTATAATATGATAAATGGTAATTATAAATCTTTTAATATTGTTATTAAAGTCTAAAATGCAGAAAATGTGTTGCATTCCATTTTACTGTTCAACACATTGCCTTTTTCCTGCTGTATTACAAGCTGAAAAATTTCTTGCAAAACTTAATAATTTTGCAGTAATTTCAACTGTAATTTGATTAATTGAGATTCTTCTTTTAAAAAATTTAAATTTTTGCTTTGTGGAATGTTCTAAATTTGCAAAAAGTGCCTAAATTCCAATGTGCATCCCTTCCTATCTTTTATTTTTGGCGCGATAAGAAAATGAAGTTGGCTTATCTTCATAGCAATTTAATTATAACTTATTATTGTAAATTAATACCACTTTAATTTATTTTTTAATGTCATTTAACAAAAAGAGAAGATAATAAATGTTGCAAATTATACACCTTACTCTTTAAGCAACAATTAAAAAAGAATAAAACCAAAACTTTACTTTTCTCTTGCTTTATTAAAACAAAACAAGTAGCAAAAATTAGTAAACTCAAGAGATGCCCTTCATGATTGTTTAATAAGCAATTAATTTGCTTTCAAAAAATAAGTATATATATATAAACAAAATCTGAACAAATCAAGTCGACTTCAGTACCGTAAACGAAATCCAAAATTTTATGTATGAGTATAATACATTTAAAAAGTCTGGCTGAGGTTTATCAACAGAGTGAAACGCCAATTTTGAACATCTTCTGTTCCACAGAAGTTAAACCACTAGTCTAACACGATCAGAAAAATACACAAGCCTTAAATAAATTTCTCCCCCCCCCCCCAAATAATAAATTTAATTAGCAAAAAATATTAAAGAGCGACATGTGCTGTCATTTGCCATTTTTATTATATTCTTAGGTAAAGTTATCACTGTGCATTTAATTAATGAAGGTATTTTTATCGCTGCAAACATCTGCAGGAACTGGGGGGAACTGTTAAAAATATTAGTGCCTTGCACTGTTAAGGGGCGTATTGGACAGCAATTTTGGAACAGTCGACAATAGTGAATTAATCAAATATCTTAAAAACAAAGGAGAAATAAGAATATTTTTAAAGTACTGACTGTGGATAAATTTTTATACTTTATGAGACATGCAGTACCGTACGTTGACTTCAATTTAATTGCACCATTTCGTTCCGTGAAATTTAATTGTTAGTTTTCCCATTAACAGTACACTTGAACAGTGAAGGGGATGTAAAACTTCGAAACGGCCCCAGAATTAAACCTTCATAATCTAATTTTGTGAACTGCATCGTTTGAGGTAGGGTATAGGGGAGGAGGGGTTATCAATCTCTCTTCAATTACCGTGAACTCATACTTATATTAAAGCGAAATTGAGTACTATGCTTACTTTTTCCTTTGTTTACAATACTGTTAAACATTTCAAAACTAAAAATGTGCTGTGTTGTGAAATTAAGAGCATTTTGCACTATACCACCAATAGTCGACAAAATTTATATCCTTGCATGAATTTTAAGAAAATGTTGCTGCAGAAAACAATATTCTCTAGATTTGATAGCGAATTTATAAAACATGCGCCATATATTTTCTACTTTGTTTGATTATTAATTGATTTTATACTGCAGCGATTTGCTCAAAATAATCATTTGCGAACATGTTTAATAATAGTAAAATAAGATCTATTAAAAATACTTTATTTTGAATATTTTATCTAAATACTTTGAAAATCTAAATACCTAGAAAAAGATCTGCCTGAAGAAAAACAATAAACAGTTTTTAAATCTCATTGAAAGTAGATACCATCTTTTCTCGCATAATTTTTTTCAAATACAGTACACACACACACACACACACACACACACACACACACACACATATATATATATATATATATATATATTCGCTTTATAAACATCTGAGAACTTTTGTAAAAAGTGTCCGATTTTGCATAATCTAGCTACATTTTTGTAAAAATTTATCAATATGTTTCTGTTATACTCCAGAGTGAAATTGAAACATACAACAAACACATTAAGCATTTTCCTATATGTCGCCATTGGTGCCCAGAGAAGATAAGAGTAAATAATTTATTTATTTTTGGTTACACTTGCTATTTTTATTTAATAGGAAGACCATAACATAAACCAAACGCATGCTTGTATTGAAAATAATGCTATTTTAAAAGTTTCAAATACTACATCTCTTGTGTAAAAAAAGCGTTTATTTTATTCAGCAATAGAATGAACTAGGGAAAAAGAAATTGATTGGACGACCGAACTTTAATTTTGTGCAGTATAATAGTGTAAACATTGTGGCGGTTGCTATGTAAATAAAGACGAGATTGGGACACAAACTAACAGTTGTAGTAACGTAAATATTGACATAAATTGAAAAGTCATATCGCTGTACAAATGAAATCAGCGAGACTTAAAAGTATTTTTTTAGAGAGTGGATGCGTTTGTGGTTTTCTTCGTATAGTAGTTTGTGTATTTTTTAATTGCAAAATTAAATTATCTTTAATGACATTAAAAGGTTGATCTCACAAATACAATGGAATCTACTGAGTTGGACACTTTTGGAGGGAGCCGCAGGCGTCCAACTTACGAAGGTTTCCTTGTGCAAGATTATCCTCTCATAAAGTAGCTCATTCAAAATAAAATATGATTTACCAAACATTTTTCAGAGTGTTTGTTTTTAAAAAAGTCTAAATATATTGCAATCAAACAAAGGTGTCTTATTTTCGAATACATTCCATGTTCTGAATAAAAGTTTTATAACTTTTTAAATTGTTGTTTTAGAAAAACAGTAAGTGACATTAGCAGAATGAATGGAATGTATCTATTCCAACTGCATTATGTATATGTATGTAGATATACATATGTATATATATATATATGCATATTTTTTTATTATTTTTTGTTACACTTTTTTTTCACCCTTTACACCATTCATCAATACTGGAATGGGCTTACATCGTGGCATACAGCCTAAAAGATTAATTTGAATTTTCAGAACAGCAGGTGCTCTCCGAAACTCATTTATTTTAAAACGGCCACAAAGTATTTTTTTTTTCTTTTTGCTACTTCTACTAGCATCAACCCGTGTTGTTCGGTCGACGTAAAGCGACGTTAGCTTGGCAGCAGACGACTCAAAATAGCAACGGGGCAAAGACGAGCGCTAGAATGACACTTGAAGTTGCAGTCAAGGACCAAAAGACATTTTCTAGTGTTACGGTTTGTAGACGAGAGACTTCTAACAGTAATTACGCTAGGAAACGTCAAAGATGCTGTGTTTAACCCATTATAAAAGTGGATGGCAAGTTGTTTTTTTCCTTCTCGGTGCGCTTAAATTTAAACAGACTGCAAAGTTTTTAGACAAAGTCATTATAAAGCCGCAATTAAAAAATCATTTATCTGTAAAAGACACACCAATTACAGATTCTTAGAATTTTTGGCTGTGTCAGTGAAAAGAAGTAGCTCTTATCCAGTAATACATATTTGTCTTGTTTTCGAAAAATAAATTAATTGACTAATGTAAAAATAATTAATCCTGCTCATTTAGTTTGCAACGTCAAAATTATTTCACCTCTATCTCTTATGTACAAGAAACCTTTGGTTTTTATTAATATAGCACTAATTTTGGATACCACTCCTTGAATTATGTAGTAAAAGACTGGTTAATCGCACTTTCTAATCGTGTATGGGTGTTAAGTATGCATTATTATGTATAAATGAATTAGGTTTCCAGATACATTTGACTGAAGATTTTTCTTGTCCCGCAAAACTTAATACTTTGTGCTTGATCATTTCTTTTCCTTTTCATGATTATGTCACATTTTACTCTTAATTATTACTATCTTTAACTTTTTAATCTTAAAAAAAATGAAAATAAATAAAAATGAAAGTTTCTACTATTAATGAAATTAAATAGTCCTCGGTCGTTTATCAATTCTCAGCCAGAAGCAATCTTAGCCGAAAATTTTAAATCTGCAAATTCTGCGTTTCCAAAAAGGGGATGCATATCAACATCAACTGCAGCTATAAGCACTCTTAATGTTAACTATTAATAGCATAATTGGTTATCATTTTTTTAGCTAATACCATTATTGGTGTTGCTTACACAAAACCAAAGGTTCAAGGGATTTTCGCGATGTATCACACAAATTTTTAGTATTACTCGAAACCAGTTCTAATTTCACTTTCCACTTTCGATAAACACAGCAAAATGACATATGAGCATAATTTACATTTCAAGTAAGAATAATAATGGTTGTTTTTAAATTTTTTCAATTAAATAATTTTCAAACACACATACATACACACACAATTTATGTGTATACATATAAGCCCAAGTGGCTTAACTTTTTTTTTTTTTGGGGGGGGGGGGTAGGAGGGTCACAGAAATGTTCATTGTATTAACAGCACAACTGGTATATGTTTTAAGTCCCTTAGTAATCGTGTAGGTAGCAGCACTAGTTGTTGTGTAATGCTGAAATTACTATGAGAACCCTAATAAAACCTTAAAGATCAGAAAATGTGAGTTACACTACTTGGGCTTTAAGGGGCTCATGTATAACTAACTGTAAATACTGGGGACGAATTTTCACAAATAAAAAGAGTATGTCTCTAAAAATAAAATGTATTTTATAAAATAATTTTCCTAGCTTAAAATAAAATGCCTTTTTATTCTTAGTGACTGGATAACACAAATAAATACATAAAGACACTACGAATCATACTACGCGCGCGATACACCTTTTCAAAATTTCCCATTTCATGGTCTCTTCTTTTATTTGTTCATGAGAGGTGAAATACGCCTGTTGAACTGGTTAAATTACTATTAAGGTTTAGGGCGTATGTAGTAAAGACGGCTTCTTCCAAATACCTATAATCACGTTATGTCGTGAAACGGCAGTGCCGCCGAATAAGCATAATGTGAATCTAACCTGTAGTTAATCTTGGAACAGTCGCTATTGCGTTTCCTAGAGCCTCTTAGCAAAGAGTTTGTTGATTATTAGGTTGAAGAAGTGAGTTGTATCAATGTAACAACTGATATACCGTTGTCGTTATGTGCTGAAATAAGAACAGGTTCGAAAATGCAACAAGCGTTAGGAGTTCCTAAAAAAAGGCACACAGGCGTGTGATAAATATATACAAATTAGATTAGAAATTTTGAAACGTTTTACCTCTGCTATTTATTTCGTTTAATTGAAAATTTTAAATGATTTTTAAGAGAAAAAACCAAGTTTAATAAAAAAAGATATTTTAATGTTCAAATTTCTCCTTCTATTTTTTTTTTCTTTCCAGCTTAATTCACACAGCTTTAAGTCAATTTAATATCCTTTATAGCTTTACAATTTTTATTGTACGCTATGATAAATTTTGCAGTTTTTATTGTAGTGTATTGTCAACGACTTAAAAGTGCATATTTATATATATATATACATTTAAATCAAATACTTCATGTATGGTTGATGATTATAGGGCTACATAACAAAAGATAATTAAACTAAGCTCCTTTATTCCCATCTGCCACTTAGCTTAAATATTCTGCAGATGTATTCATGTTATAATGTCTTAGCTTACTTGATAAATAATCATATTATTAATGATTTTATGTTTGGTTCAAAATAAATTCACAACCAACTAGAAATCATGTGTAAACTCACTTCTAACATTGTTCATACTATTAAATTATATAAACTTTTAATATTGCGGTATACCCAGGTAAAGAACTTACAAGCATCGATTTTTTTTCTTTGTTTCCTTACTTTTTGAACGTAAAAATTATAGCTATAGTGTTTAATTTGCTCTTTATGTATTTCTCGAAGTAGGAGGGATAGTTAAATTCGTAATTACCTATATTGCATGTATAAAATGGGTAAAATAAAACACAAAGTTCGATACTGTAACAGCACTTGTATCAAATCTAAAGCTTATTGTCCAAGGAATTTTCAGCCAAAGTAAAACTATCGGGGCCACCTGGGGAAGGGGGGGGGGATATTACAGTGAAAGTATCGAATAAGAGTTAAAACGTTTACTGTTTATATAGGAAAGAGGAGAAAAATTGGGATATTTAGCATTTAGAAGCTCTAACAAATATGTATTATTGTGTCACTTTAGACACACGCGGAAACAACGAAATTGTGTGAGGTTTACGTACTGAATTATATACTGTAAAATGTATTCACTCGTATATTTTACACAGTCTTTTAAAAAGGTATTCTAATGTAAATGAAATTCCCTGTCTTCATTTTTACGATAATTTATGAGTTTTCCCTGAAACATGAAGACCATGCTTTATGTTTTGTGTAAATATCTTTTACGGAGAAACAAAACTAGTACAAGGGAACTAGGATACTTCACGGAGGAATACTTCTATGAGTGGATGTACTCCCTTCCAGCTTGATTGTGTTTATTTTTCTATCCAAATCTGATTATATTTTTAGAACGTAGTATTTGTACTGTGGTAATCTTAAATAATCGTTAATGCTGCTCTTGTTCTTTAAAATTTCACATATATTTAACTTCATTGAATGTAATCATTTCTTTATACCCCCCCCCCCCGAAAAAAAAATACCCATTAACCATGAAATCAACATTTTTAATTTTCCTCTTTTTATTGTTCTTTGTATTTTTAACGAAAAGTTCGGAAAAGAATTTTTCTAAGATGGCTGCTTTATCGCAGAAATATGCAAACATTTTAAAAGTAAATTAGTCAATGATTCAGCCACGATAGTTTTTTTTTTACCCTCTGACTTTTAACATGCATTTACTTCGCTGAAAACATAAAATTCAAACCCATTACGTAATTTTCAATTCGTTTTTCTTCTTCAGACTTTCTGTTTGAAGCAATAAATATTTTTCATTATTTGTGAAATAAGTTATTAAATTTTATTACCTGAATAGTCGGCAGTTTTTCAGCTTTATCGATTAGTTTCTAGTAAAGGTGTATCAACGATGGAAGCAACTCTTTTCCTTGCAGTTTTCCTCTCCCCTTGTAATGATTTATTGGCTGTTTCTACTTTCTCCGATATATAAACACAAAGAATGAAGAGTGTGCTGAAACATAACTTAAAAATGAAATAATGTTGAGATTCAGTGCTTATGTTTGTTAAACTAATTATTTTCTGTGCTTGCTTTTATAAGAATGTTTTTCATTCTTCTTTGCTTCGGAGGTTTCTTTCAATAATTACACTTATCTAGAAAGCGTAAAAATCTGTGAAAATAAATTTATAGTAGTATCAAGGTATCATTTCTGATTGATAAATAAAAAGTCAATCTGAAAATAAACTTTTCTTTGTTTATGGAGTTAAATTGTCTTGAGCAAATAAGATTATCAACACATTTCTCACTAAAAGTTCTTTTTTTGCCGCTGTTGTAAGTTTACTGTACCTTGATTCATCCATAAATAGGAAGAAAAACAAATGAGTTAAAAGTTTCTTCAACACATGTTTTTAAATCGTATTGCTTTAGCCCTTCATATTCTCGATAAATATTCTTTTTTTTTACTCTTATGAAATTTCCTTTCACTCATTGTATAGATAAGAAATAGAGTAAGAAAGATTTTTTTTAACGCTTTTCACTCGTAAAAAAAATTATATGTTAGTGATTGGTGCTATGAAGTAATGAAAAGGAACTTTTAATCGACGTATTCTGCATAACTGTAAAAATGTTCAGACTTCATTTTAGAATTTCTTTGAGTGAAACTTATGTAATATGGGGTACAGAAGTCTATTATCTGTGCTTAGAGCTTTGCTTATAAAACATTAACAAACAAATAAACAAATAAGCTTAATAAACAAATCCCAGTAAAGTTTATTATCCCTTAATGCTTTAGTTTCTATAACGTGGTATTCCATTACCTTAAATTTATCTTTTTTCCTTTGTTTTCTCTTTTTCCTGAATGTCGTACTATCATTTCTAGGATGTAAAGATAGGGATTCGTATTTAAGACTTTAAAAACTCGCCTCCATTTCAGCAATAAATATGACAATTTTAGGGGAGGAATTAAAGAAATTTTTCTTTTGAAGACTTTAAATACTTTATTTTCTTTTTTACGACATCATGCAATTAGTACATAACGTTGACTATAATAAACGTAAAATTTATTAAAAAGAAAAATAAATATTTTGAAAGAAGCATTTTGAAAAAATAAAGAAAGAAAAAATTATATTATAGTAATTTATGCAGCCTTCAGCTTGCTTGGCAGCTAGCTTTTTCATAATCAGAATTAACATTGTTGCAGTAATGCCACAAGCTAATTTTGAGTTACAAGGGGAGTGTATCCCCGAGTTGCATTATCAAGATTCCACTGTAATTAATAAATTGAACTTTTGAGAAAGGTTAATCGTGACTGCTCGTGAGCTTTCTAATCTTGTTTGTAGTGCCATTGATTCTTCTTTCAGACACTAAAACGAACTAACAAAGTGCAGCGAAGCATTCGAAAAGTTGGATAATCGTGGTTCCCACGAAATATGTCTAACTTATGGAGGTATACGAATATGTGACGGGTACGTTCTGTTCTACTGAAATTAATCAGCTTGAAACTAAAACAAAAAATGAGTTGCTTCAAGAATTTTAATAAAATGGATAGTGAAAATAATGGCATAATAAATGAATAAACCTTAATGATGATAATAGTATATCTATCAACAATATAAATAAAATAAATAAATAAATATCTTTTTTTACCCTTCCACTTTTTTCACACTCGGTTATATGAACTATTTTAACTGTAAATTATAATTAAAGTTTGATTGATAAGTTGCCATGGAATAATATTATTCTGTAACAAGAATAGTTTGGAACCTGTGCTCTAAAAAATAATATTGAATCAACTAAACTTTCAGTTGATGAGATCCTAAACACTCATGCTACTAAGTTTAACCATATCGGTTCGTCTATATTCTTTAAAAAAAATTGAATTTAACAAAACTTTGCTGGTTCAACAAAAAGTTTGCTGAATCTATTTTAATCAAATAATTTAATTGAATCAACAAAACATGTTCAATCAACGAAAATTTTGATGATTCATCAAAATTATTTGGTTAGAATTTTGTTAACCCAATAAATTTATTAAAATATTTTTTCCCCCGTAAATGAAATATTTTGAGCATTCTCTCGAATTTAGGTATTGCTAAAATAAAACCTACATTAAATATTTCATTAATTACATTCAATTCTGTCGAACGTAGAATTAATACGTTCATTTACACCATAAATATCATTTACACCATATATTTACAACGGTATGTCATAATCTGAGATATTCGCCTACATTTTTTCAGCGTCGCTTTGAATTAACATTATCAGCTCCACACAGATATGGAATTTATTTAAATTCCACCAAGGCTGACGGAAATTCCTGAGCTGATCTTTTAGAACTAAGTCAGCAAATTCCTAAATGCCTACACGACGTGGGATCATTCAGTGGCTGCTTTATGCAAATTGAGATTTCCGTATAAGAATAAAACGAGGGAGCTCTTGAAAGTGGGGGAAAGCTGAGGGGATATATTATTGTATGACGTGCATGTATTTCCAAGTTAAACATTGTGAATTTCTAAATTTATTAATCCTATTAAGACTTTTCTGGTCGTAATCTGTATTTAAATAGTGTATTAAATCGTCAAAAAATTAATTTATGAAAAAGAGTTTCTTTACTATTATATTGAAAATATGTACATTTTTGTTAGAATGTTTCAATGTTGCTATATTCTGATTTTCAATATTTAAGGGATTTAATGAAAAACTATTATAAATTTAGTCCAAGCAGGTTAAACAATCGGGTTTCCTCTGGTAATAGATTTCGATGATGAAATTGTTAATTTCAATTTGTACGCCAAGAAAATATTTGAGATTAAACACAATTTTTTACGAAATAATAAGAAATTTAAGATTATGCTTTGGTACATTTTTTAAGAGAACTTATGTCTAATTTGTAAAAATAACAATTCATAGAGTGAACGTATATATGACCACTATATATGACCAAAGCACCGAACATCCTCAAAAGAATTGGTGGAACTGTGAACCTAAAAATGTTGCTAGAAAATCTTACAAAAGGAGCAGAAGAGTAAAATCGAAGCAAATATCCTTTACTTTTAGTACTGAATACTCTTTTTTCCCCCCATCTGGATGAAAATCGTTAGTTTAGTTCGTTAAAAGAAAATTTAAAAAATAAATGTCTTAGGCACAAGATAGTATTACACATTTAATTATGATTTGAAAATAAAACTGCCTCACCATGGCACAGTGGTTATGCCACTGAAAATGGTAGACGGCCGAAGTGTGAAGGTCCCGGGTTCACGTCCCATCGCGCGGCTGTCGATCTAACGGTCTGGAGTTTTGGTAGGTTTACTCCAGATGTAACATAAATACGCGTTAGAACCCCTTAGAATGTCCTCCTACCAAGGCACCCTCACCCTTGGCAGATCGCCCTGTAGCGTTGCCATAATCACACACAACTGAAAATAAAACTGGCAAACTTAAAAGCAGAAATAATTCTGAAATGACCTAATGTAAATGTTTTCAAAAAGAAAATCAAATGCTCTTTTTGGTTAATATGTTTTATAAACATAAATGTTTCGTATTTTAATCTAATTCAGTAAAACTGTAAAATTTAATTTAAAAATAAAAAAACGGAGAAATAGAAAAGATTTTGATATGTTAATTTCGTAGAATGACTCTCATCAATTACAGTGCATTACATTAACCAGTATTATGAACTGTATGAGAAAACTTATTTAAAATTCATATAATAAACTAGATATCTAAAATTATGAATTCTTAATGCATTTTATTTAATAAATAATTTTAACATGTTGAATAAAGTATTTAAATGAATACATACAATAGAGGATGCATTTATTACCCATGTATGTCACTAGATCTAGAAAATATATTTGCATTTTCGTATTTGCATTAACTGATTACATTGACTCTTTTACTTTCAACATTAATATACTTAGTTGCACGCGATATTTAATTGACCTTTTTAATGACAAGGGAAAGTAAAATGCATTATGTTATTACTTCGTTATCACATTAGCACGGTATTTTTAGAAGACTTACACTTATCTTGTGTTTAAAAAAATATCACGATAAAAAAAAAATCTTACAAGTGGTTGTTGCTATTCCAAATAGAAATAAAATCTGCTAAATAAATATGTTTGAATTGAACTTTCAGCATCCCACCAGTCATAAATAATGGATAGAGAATGCATTAAATCAAAAGTTTTCCCTTTTTGAAGAGGCGGGAAACAAGTTAAAGAAGTTTCAGAATCTTTTTTTCCTCTTCCATTTTGTCTGAATTACAAGAACATAGAATATTGCGTTTCTTTCGAGTTTCTACAGACTGTCATATTTAAGTATTTTTGTATGATCAGTTTTCTGAGTTTCAAGTTTTTATGCTCTTAGATTTGAACTTAGAAATATATATATATACTGTATCGGGTTAAATAAAAAAAATGCAATTAAATTAACCAAATACTTGTACAAAATTAATCAAGTAATTGGTTGAGATGTCTAAAAATTTAGTTCATGAAATTAAAATCTGTTTGGTCCTAATATATTACAGAGCATGGTTAATTTAGTTAGTCAGTTTTATGCACTTAACTAGCTGAAGTACCCGTCCTCGACGGGTTAGTGAATGCAAATTTCCAAAAAAGCAAGATCTTTCGTCAGCATTGTATGAGTACACAGAATGGATGTAGTATGTTGCCAAAGTAAAGAAAGCGAAGTTATAATTTTTATGTATTGTTAAAATATTACAGGTTAGAGAGTAACTAAGTAATATAATTTCATTCGCATTAGTCGTAATTATGTGATGCGCGAACGAATATTTACGCATATTGAAATAATTTTCGCAAAATCTAAAAATTCAATCAACATTTTTGAAAAAATGGAAGCCTAGAATTTAAGTTGAGTGACAACCTATCCTGTCAACCAAATTCGTTTCATTCCCTGCAATCTTTATTTCGTGATGCTGGAACAAATTTTCAGCATTTTTAAAACGATTTTCGCAAAATCTCAAAATGTAATCAAAATATTTTAAAAATTCAACGCCTATAAATTAAGATTAGCAACTACCTATCATATCACTAAATTTCGTATCATTCGTATTAGTCGTTATTACGTGATGTTTGAAGAAATATAAACGCATTTTGAGAGAATTTTCACAAAATCTCAAAATCTAATAAAAATGTTTAAAAAATTGGACTCCTATAGTTTATGTTGAGCAACCATCTATTGTGTGACCAAATTTCATATCATTCGCTTTAGTCGTTATTACGTAATGCGGGAACAAAGATTCACTCAGTTTTAAACGATTTTCACAAAATCTCGAAATCTGATCGATTTTTTTTAATTAGATGCTTATAGTTTAAGTTGAGTGACCACCTATCATGACACCCAATTTCATATCATTCGCTTCAGTCGTTTTTGCGTGATGCTTGAGCACAAATTTACGCAGTTTGAAACGATTTTCGCAAAATCGGAAAATCCAATCAAGATTTTTTTAAATTCGACGCCTATGTTTTAAGTTGAGTGACCACCTATCATGACACCCAATTTCATATCATTCGCTACAGTCGTTTTTACGTGATGCTTGAACACAAATTTACGCAGTTTGAAACGATTTTCTCAAAATCTCAAAATCCAATGAGGATTTTTTAAAAATTGGACGCCTATGTTTTAAGTTGAGGGACCACCTATCATGACACCCAATTTCATATCATTCGCTTCAGTCGTTTTTGCGTGATGCTTGAACACAAATTTACGCAGTTTGAAACGATTTTCGCAAAATCGGAAAATCTAATCAAGATTTTTTAAAAATTCGACGCCTATGTTTTAAGTTGAGTGACCACCTATCATGACACAAAATTTCATATCATTCGCTTCAGTCGTTTTTACGTGATGCTTAAACAAAAAAAGCGTCACGGACAGAATGACAGAATGACAGAAGGACAGAATGACAGAATGACAGACAGACAAACTTTTTTTTGAGGGTCGCATCGGAATCCCGGGTGCTTGAAACGGATAGAAATTGTAAAATTTTTGAATTCCAAGAAATGTACAGACAAAAGTCTAATTTTATTTATATAGATTGTACTTTCGATGTGATAGTAGCAAAACTAGTAAAAGTGTTGATTTTCTACTCTTATATCCCTCCTACTTTGTGAGTAGTCCCAGGCATGTAGCAGAGAAGTTGTTCCCTTTAACAAATTGTGAAAATTACACCTTAAAAAAAAAAGCTGCCCTTTTCTCTCTTTTGCCCATTTCCCTTCATCTTACATATTTTTTAGGCTGTAATTGAGAAAGCAAAGCTGTTACTCTCAAACCTACATTAGTCATGGTGGACTGAGATTTAATTATCCGAGCTAGTCCAAATGCAATATGAATTGAATGTTACATTATAACGACTCCTTTCAATCTTGACATAATATTTAGCATACAATTTTATTCAGACATTGTGAAAATTTTCAACTTTAATGATTAATGAGAAATAAACTCCTCTAATATTTGTAACTAAACAGTGAAAACACACGTACAATTTGTTTAATACTTTTGTGAATACATTTTTTTTATTTGCACTTTTTTATTCAAAGTCACTATTATCCGCGAATGAATTACGTGCGATTAATCCTAGATAGTCAATACCTCGAAGAACAAGACAGTTACCCGTGTGTAATAGATTGTGCAGTACACCTCACTTTGTGAGAAAATCGTGTGAATCTCTACACCTCTTTGTGTGACTCTAGTCACGAATAACACACACACAAACAGTTGCCCAATTTCTTGTGGAAAACTAAACAAACTTGTAAGTACAAATAATTGGAGGTTTCGGGGTAGAGGCCCCCCTTCAGGAGGATATCTGACTACGGGTGGGGATGCCTTGGGCGGTAGACTTTTAAAGAGGTTCTAACTCACATTCACGTTGCATTTCGAAAAAACAGTCCCAAACTCCACACCGTTAGATCGACAGCAGCGCGATAGGTCGGAACCCGGGACCAACACACTTCAGCCGTCTACCCTGTTCAGTGTCTTATCCACTCGGCCATGGTGGAGTGTCTATGAAAAAATGTTTAAAGTGTCTATGAAAATTTAAAGTGTCTATGAAAATCAAGTGTCTATGAAAAACCAGGATCAATTAACGTATGAAAAGATATTTTTCAAGTCTCTCTCTCTCTCTATATATATATAAAACGCATTTTTTATTCTTTCGGAAGCTGAAGAATTTCATCAAAATATATTTCTCATGACAAGTACATTTGTAAAATTTACGACTAACGTTTAAACTGGGAAAAAAAAAAAAGCGAAATTCAAAAACATCTAAAACTGCTTCACAGTTTTCGAAGAGAAAGTTTTCAAACTTTTTTATTTCTCTCTTGCTGTACTTGTGAAAGGGAAGCTTTGTGTTTATGAAAACATTTTAGCATTTAAAAATAGATTTCTTGAGAGCTGCTCTGTGACATCAATAAAGGCTCTTGGTTTTCTTTAAATCTTTTTAAAGACCAATATTTTGACCTTTTCAAAACATCATTTTTTGATCCTTAGAATTCTGTGTTTACACAAAAGGGCACAACATTTGCTTCGGATAATTTTATTTTTAAAATCTATTTCAGCAGCGCCTCCCCCCCCCCCCCCACACACACACACACACTAGATAAATTTCGGCAAAATTTTCGGAATTTATTTTTCCCTTTTATTATGGATGTGCGGGAAAATTTTTCAGGGATGAAGCAAATTTATAAAAGTAAGAATACAAACAGACGGGGAATCAACAACATAACGAGAAAATTACGATTGGTTGAATAGTTCTTACTTTATGAAATGACTCTTCATATGAAAAAACAACACAAATATTAGTATGATTATTGAGACTAAATTGTACTAAAATTTTTTGGTATTTTTAGTTCGATGCAAGAAGATCATTATTCTGCATTTGCGAAACATTCATGCTGCGTTTGCAATGACATCATCCCCCTCCCCTTTTGCTTTACTAATTCTGTCTCCATCTGTGCCTTTTCAAAGTGTTCTTTCCGGCTAACACGGAGAAAACAAAAAAGTGACAGAGAAATGAAAAAAATCCCTTATGTGTTTATTGTTATTATTATTATTATTATTATTAAAACGACAACTTATTCACAAAGTTGAAACAGAAAATGTTTAAAGAGGTCTTTGCGAGCCACGAGTTTTCAAATCGCGGGCCACAGTTTGCGCACCTCTACCCGTAAAGATGTAAAGTTACTTGTCACACTTAAAGAGTGAAATCATAAGTAGCTATCTTCTAAAAGTGTGGATATATTCAATCTTTGAGAACGTAAAATGTGAAACATTTTAACGAAGTTATTTTGAAAGAAATATTCTTTTATCAAGGTGTAAGTTCTGTAAGTTAAGATTTAGCTATTTGAAAGTTAAGCTAAAAGTTTTTTGAATACATTTCTTACTATTATAGTTACTTCATTTGCTTACTATTATAGTTACCATTGGTGTTACTTCGACTATATGACTAAACTGTAGACGTTTTAATCGGATGAAGTTAGCAGACCCAAATGTTTTTAATAACGGACGAGCTCGACTTGGCTATTAGACATTCGCCACTACAACGGGCCGAAGTATTGGCCATTCAGTTATGGGAGCACTCAATGGACAGCCAGCGTTACCTCTTATGAAGGGAGGGACAAATTAACACCCAAGCCCAAGCTGGGAATCGAATCCGCACCCAAGGCGTGATAGAATGGTTCTTTAACCGCATCATCTGGGCAGCCAAATGTAGCATTAAGACATCGATGTGTATATCTTATCAATTCAAATCAAGCTGAAACGTCTTTTCTCGTGTTCTTTTACCTAGGGGGGCTTTTCTCAAATCTTTCAAAATTTTAAGCAAAACCAACGAACAGTAAAATACTAACAGATTTTTGCTATGCTCAAAATCATACCTCTAAGCTCCAAATGCAAACAAAAAATAAAACATAGATTTTATGTTAAAAAAAAAAAAAAGAACGATGTTAGTAGCTGAAATTTTCTGATTTAGTTACGCATACTTCTTTGAAAACTGTGAATAAACATTTTACAAAATCAATATATCAGTAATATGTAAGGAAAACGTGTGGTTTCATGTGATTGAACAATTGTAGAGAAGTTATGTTTAATGGAATAAAAACCAACACGCAGACAGTCATTCCTAAGACTTTTAGGGGGGGGGGGCTATCGATAAACTGCCAAGTTAAATATCGGTTTTTACCAACTTATTTATTTTTTATCAGCCAACTTTTATTATATTACCAACTTCAACTTTTATTATATTACCAACTTTATATTAGCAACTTTTAACTTTTGCCAACTCGTTTTTCGTAGTTTTGCCAAGTGTACCCGAAACAGAAAGTAAAGTATAGTTTTCGTTAATTTTTTTAACCACGTTTGTAATCTAGGTATCTAATTTTACCAAGTTTAATAGAATTTTGCGAGTGATAGGGGGGAGGATCTCCCTACCCCCTTTTAGAATGGGCCCTGCACGGAGACGTTGAGTCTGTTGTGACATATTGCCCTGCAGCGTTTTCAATAATTTTCTTAAATTGCTGCCTCGTTTGGATAGTGTACACCTTTTTTGATTACATTTTGAGATTTTTCTTCAATTTACATTAAAATATACTGTTAAATTAGCTAACTTAAATTTTACACTGTCGGGAAGAAAAAAATAAAAATAGATATCTGGGGATGTCCGCATTGACCATGTGCATTTACCACCGACGGAATACAGCAGCATATCTCGGTTATAGTCATCGCAATTTAAATCCATTATCTTGAAACTGCGAAAAAAAGAATCAGAAACAATCTTTCAATTATAAAATAAAAAATAAATGTTAAAAATGTTATTGTCTAATTTAGCTTAAAAAAGAAAGTTAATTGTGATCAGTAGCAAAAGTAACATCGACAATCCAAACCCAATAATTCGACATTTACTTATGTCTTTTCCTAGCGCCTTTAAACCACCAAATGCAATTTATTAACTTGTTTATAAACAGTGATTCTTTCACTTCTTGCGTCGGACAGGATGTGAAAGCCGATTTTTTACGAAAACGCATATATTTCAAAACCGTCTGTTCGAATGAATATTCTATTCTCCTTAATTAGCTTATATTTTTTCGAGACAGCTTTTAATTTGAATAATTACCAAGTCCCCCTAATTGCAAAATCGATTGAAACTCTCAAAGTTTCTACGAAAGCCCGCGCTAAAAAAAAATTTAAATAAAAAAGAATCTAAGAAAACTACAGAGAAATCTTTTCTCGAACGAATTGTCATGTAGTATACATAATGAAAAAAAAAAGTCACTGTCTTAAAAAAACTAAAGCAGCATTCTTGTTAACTATTGTGTTTTCTAACCGCCAAAATTTAGCACTTGCGCGAGCAAAGCGTTGATTGATTGTTCTCGACTTAACATCATCAACAAGCGTCTGATGTTCCCGTAACTGCCCACTGGGATTTGTCCCGTGGTGAGCATGTCGCGAAGAATTCAGAGCTTAATATCTTTGGAATTACTTTCACTTCTAAACTATGACAATCAAAAAAGAGATTTTTTTGCATTTATTTTTATTTTTTGTCAAGAACCTAGAAAGTTCTATACAATGGATTATATTGTTGGGAGCGTGTTTGCTTGTTTTATAATAATGTCTTGTAACTCCCAAATAAATGAATATTTTATACTTAAAATCAAGGAACGGGTACATAGAGAGCGCTATGTCAAAAATGTAAATTAATAATAAAGTAAAAAAGATAAAATCACGATGAGATTTTTTGGTGGAACGCTTTGATGCGGGTTAGTATGTTTTCTAGGTATTCGGGTTAGTTAACAAAGACGCTTGTGATCAGTATCTCCAAAAAGTCAAACTTAGGGTGGTAAAATGACCCTTTACTTTACCTGGTGACTATTTAAATTTTTGAGGCTAATTTTTTTACCTGAGCAATCAAAATTTTTGTGAATTTTAATGAAAATTATTAATGCAACCATTTTAACAAAAAACGGTTAACATTCTTTATAATTGAATAACAATTGAATTCTCTTCGTTAGCACTTTTCACTATTTCTTGCATGCCAGAACTAATTTTTGAAGCTGGAAGCCAGATTTGGTCTCTAAACTTTCGATGCGGTAACCAGAGTTGCCGACTGCTCCCGAATATAATTAACCAGTTTTGAAAACAGAAGTTTTTCGCTTAAATTATCACAATGTTTCGAAGTCGAGCTTGGGGGCTGAATACAATTTTTTTTTGGGGGGGGGGATATATGTAAAACAAATTAGTTTGCAAAAAGTGGTTGATTATATTCTGGTGCAGTTGGAAACTCTGGCGGTAACAAAAACTGTGCAGTTTGTGGCATTGGCAAGTCAAATTCATATTTTTGCAAACACTGTTTATGACGATGCTTCTAAAACTCATGGTAAAACTGATTCACATTTAACTATGATTTTAATTTTTATAATTAATTATACAGGATGATTCAAATTAATTCTGACAAACTTCAGATAGGTGTAGGTTATTCAAGGACGAATGAGAATCGCATAGTAACGGGGGGGGGGGGCTCAAACGTCGTCTTCATGTACCTGCTAATAATAACTTTAGAAGACGTTTGTATAAATTCTTAATTGGATTTAATAAACAGTGTGTTTATCTTCAACAATTTTATTTTGAAATTAAAATACACGTCTAAACTATGAATTTTAATCTAATGCTTTCTGCGAAAAGTCAAATAATTCTTTACAAGCCATGTCCGAAAAATTTACAATGTCTTCGACACTTTTTCCAAACTGATTATTAGCAGAGCAGGTACATGAACACGACGTTTGAGATCCAACATTGCGATGCGATTCTGATTCGTTTTTGAGTAACCTACTCCTACCTGAAGCTTGTCAACTTTAATGTGAATTACCTTGTGGACAGCAAAAATTTGAAATATATATGTTATTTTTATCATCTAAATTAAAAAGTATTTTTGGAATTCCTTGAGTTTCGAACCAAAGAGCTTTCAATATTATTACGAATTTCAGTCATCAAAAGCAGGTTCGTAATATTTTATTTCCTTTGGAACATTTCGTATAGGCTTGCTTACATATCAAAGCTACGATTATGTCCAACTGCGTATAATGTAAAAAGTATACAAGAAATGAACAGGGATATTTTCAAAAATCGGTTAATTAAATCTTAGAATGGTTTTATCGGGCCTGAGTTAAATTGAGTGGATGACTGACGACTACAAGCCTGCAAGATTTAAAAAAATAATAATAAAAATAAAAAAAGGATGAAAGAGAGAGAAACTTAGTATCACACGTTTTACCACTTCAAGCGAGAAATGCCTGTTTAAATATAGCTCGAGTCACACTGGTAATAGTTAATTCATTCATGTTGTTCATGTCAGTCTTTAAAAAACTATAAAACAGAGGGTCGTAATCTATAAATAGTTTGGTTTAAAGAAAAAAACAAGTTAGCTGCATTCTTAGAAAACGTTTCATTTGTGTCAGTGTGTCAAATGTTCGGATGGTTTTGATTTTTAACAGTTCAATTCAATTTTAATACATTTGCAACAAACTTTAATAGGGGGCAAAGTTGATCGCCCAAAGAATAATTTTTACAAACGCTTTTATTCTTTACTTATTTTGAGAGCGACATAAAAATGCCAGCTGTACATGCTGATGATTGCATAAGATTATTCTAAATCTCTAATATCACACCTGTTTTCCTCATTCATTGATTCGTGCATTTAGAATACTGAAATGCAACAAAAATATTTTTAAAGTAATAAGTAACATAACTACTATTTTACTCTTGATTAATAATCTCCTTGCCTAGTATTACTTTTAGAAGAAATTTATTGAAAGTTATTTATTTTAGGAATAGCGTTAAAATACATATTTTAACTCCGAATTACTATGGATATTAAGATCTACTTAAAATTAAAAACATAGATTGCGGTATAGTATATCGCGATGTAATACAAATTTTAAAACAATCATACCGGTATTCTTTTACCTATTTAGAGTACGACATAAAAATTTCTGCTTAATTGTACATGCTGATGATTACATAAGTTCTCATTCTTAATCTCTCATTACCTTTATTCACATAGACATAATGCCTATCCAGCATATTACAAGAAACAATTTAATATTGAACATCTGTTAACGTAAAAAAATTATACAAAAAGTTAAAAAAATCAATAAATTTATATTTTTTACATATTCAGCATTCTTTATGAAGATAATTTCACAGGTAATCGTGAAATTTTAAACTTATAATTCACATCACACTAGCAGTTTTACAAAATAATTTTTTTCCCATCAACGAAAATAACAATCTGACGGAAGCAAGTAATAAAAGCTCAAAAATCATATTAAGTAATGAATAATTAAATATTCAAGACATATTTTTATTTAATTGCTTCGTCATATACTCCTAATGTCTTCATGCTAGGATGCTTTAATTAATTCATTAAATTGATGTAGGTGGCTTTTTTTTCCTCTTTTCGTTACGTGATGTATGAAGCTTATACTTTACTTTGCCGGCCTATAGAAAGGTAAGTGAATTAATAATACATTCCATACATGCAGGAGTATGCCATTAAGGTGATGTATAGCTAACATCCCCATTTTATTTTCCACAAACATGGGAGTTGTAATGTTATTGAGCTATTTTAATAATTATGTTAAAAGTAACGGTATTTTAACATTATTAATCTTCCTTCAAATATATTTAAATAATGTGGAAGTAAATATTTGATGATAAAATAGCTGCCTTTTGTAAATTCCTTTTCACTACCTTTCAAATCTGGCAATTCAAGCACAACTCAAATATTTACAAGTAGACTAGCTTAATATTTTTCAACCCGTCAGTGAAAAATATTTCATGTATGTGGTAACTTATGTTTAAATATCTTATACTTAAGCTGATTGTGCAATTGCTTCTTTACGTTGTTTAAAGTTGTGTCTAAAATAGAGCAAGCTCTTCTTCTCCCCCCCCCCCTTTTTTTTTCTTTTTTCTTTTTCTTTTTTCTTTTTTTTTTTTTTTTTTTTGTATTTTACAATATTTCAATATCTGATTTCAGAGAGAATATCACCTTTTCATATTAGTTTGTTGGGCACTTCATTTGTAATGCCTGTTTCAAGAGCTAATCATTAAAATCTTAGTACATTAGGTTTTATAACTACATTCGATCCGATAAATTAGGGTATTATTCTATTTTACCTTTATGGGAAATCAAACGAATATGGCGATTAATATGTTTTTAGAGTTTAGTTTTACATTGGATAAATGTGTAAATTAGAAAATTCCTGCGCATGCAAGCAGGAAGTTTGACTGTTGGAAACTCGTGAAAAAGGAAAACACAGTCGGAAAAATAGTCGGAACTTGAAATTTGGGCGTAATTTCAAGTAAAAAATATACATATAAAGCAAAACTAATAATAATAATATTTTAGCACACTTAATAAGTAGCGTAAGTCTATTATAGGGCTGTAATTAAATACGATTAAAAAACGTATAAGTATTAAACCTCATTACGGAAGTTTAGTGAGTTGAGTTTTAATTTCTACTTTAAAATGAAGAAATCAATAAATCAAAGAAGGCTAAAAAAAAGTCCCTGCGTTAAAATCTGAATAAATTTCGTTTATAAAACAATAAAATTAAATTCTTTTAGCGAGTTTGCTTGCTAGTTTCAAGCTGGAGACCTTACATACAGTTGTTTTATTTTTGAGAATCATAATTAAAAAAAAGGAATAGTACTTTCAAAGCATGTGAAAGTTCCTTTTATGAGTACATTTTAGCACAAAAGGAAAATAATTGTTTTTAGCTAAGATTTTTCATTGAATAACCAATGAAAAATTTCACTATTCATTAAACAATTTCTTTCCAAATTTATGTTTTATACATTTTTCCATATAAATTTGCATGTAGATTTTTGAAAATCGTTATTTAAGACAGGCATCTTTTTTAGAGAATAAAATTAACTTTTGTGTTTTGCAATTTGCTATAGTGAGTTTCAGAAAATAACATGAGACATGCTCATATTTTTTTTCTATGTTTGAAACATTTTGCATGTTACTTAATACTTTGAAATGGTTTTATTATTGAAGTCTGTATTATGGAAATGCTCATATGGATCCAGATGCCGAGAAGAGTGACTCCCAGTTTAAAAAAGTAAGTGATTTTCATTTCCCATATTTTAATTATTTTTAAGCCAACTTGCAACAGAGATAAAGGTAAGTTTCTTTATAATGCAGTCGCAGAAAAGAATTATGTTCAAAAATAAGTCTAATCTTCTAAATTTTGACAGCTATTTGGTCTTCTGTTAAAATCTACACATTTCTTAAGAAAATATGAAAATTATTTTGAGTGACCTTTTCTGGTAAATTAATAAGTGTTTATTGGAGAGAACAGAAGGGGGGTACACTTAGATTCATTTTTCCCCCTTCTGAATGTATATATCGCAAACTAACTAAATCCAGATAGTTTGAAAATAGATGAAATAAAAATCTAAAATCTTTATAGCTTTCGGATTAAACCATCTGCTTATTCTTACTTCTTCAAAATCATAGTTTAATATAATTTACTGTCATCAAAAAACTTGTAAGCCGATTTCCAGAGAGCATTTCGAGAGTAATTTATTAGCTTTCTCATTAAAAAAAAAAAAAAAAAAAAAAAAACGATACATATCCCAAGATATAAAATAGTCGTATTTAAATTCAAACCTTTATTTGTCTTGAAGAGTTAATATAATTGTGAAAGCAAGCCAGAACTTTTTATTTGCGCTTGAATACTCTTTTGACTGCGTGCGTCAGGTATCTTCATCACATATCAGAAAATGAATCTAGTGAATTCTCTCCTTGAATATTTATTTTCGCTTGAAATGTACTTGCAGCATTAAGAAAAAAAGCTGTTGAAAATTAAAATATCTCAAATACTTATAAAGTACAATATGTAATTGAAAATATAATTGAAAGGGCCAGTATTTAATTAGGTATCATGAAAAGAAAAGTACAATAATGAATTTTAAAATTTCAATTTCATGAACTTAAACATGATGTTAAGAATACAACCAGACCTTAGGCAAAACAATAATAATAATAAATAAAAAAAGCAAAAGAGGGAAAGTTCTATTTTAAAAATATTAAAACAATTACTTTAATTTCCTTGACCGGAACAAAAAAGTAAGATAAATAAATTCAGTAAATACTGATTTTGAAGTATGTTTGAAATTGGTTTCTTGGAAATCTGTTATGAAAATTGAATATTAGATAGTTATTCTCAATACACTATTACAAAACTTATTCGAATTTTTCAATAGATTAAAAATAAAAAACAGATGGAGAAGAAGTAAATAACTACTCACACACAGAATTACCTGAAAAAAATTACTTCATTAAAATATTCCCACACAAGAAGAGTTATTAAAGGAGAACTTTCTAAAAAAGTTTCATTCCAAAAAGAAGTTTATTATCTCAAAATGAATATTTATTTAGGCCCGAAAATAAAAGAACACAGTCTAGATATCATTATGAGAAATTTTGCCGATTACGCTTGTTTATACTTAAGATGTTTTTCCCCAAACAATTAGAGTTTCGAAGAAAACTTTTCGCAAAATTCTGCTAAATGGAGCGTTTTATTTAAATGAAACTGAAAAAATAAATAACTATGGTATCTTTATTAATTTAATTTTTGTTATGCAAATATTTGACATCAAAATTCATTGGAACGTGTTTGTTCAATAAATAAGTAAATTGCTAAAAAGCACTCTAATATAGTTTACATTTACAGAGAGGGAAATGTTACCTTAAAATACAAACAATGTAATCTCAATCGATTATTATATGTCCCGAAAGTACGACTACTGTAATAAAGACGACTGAAAATAGAAATCTGATCAACTGGTCAATTACATGATATTGCTTCCTCGTGTATTTATAGTATATGTACAATTAAAAACAGTATATTTCGTGGGTTAGTAATCATCAAATATTCCGTTGCTCTGTTAACGAATTTATGACCATAGTTTTTATTAATGACCATTTACTTTTAACCTCAAATCACACAACACCAAATGATTTTAATAATTCATACTTTATTGTGAACCTTGTGTATTTTAGTAAGTATGTTCATTCATTTTAAAACCGTAACTCGAAATTAAAAGAAAAGAGCTCAAATTATCGTTACAATTGTGTTTTGCGAAAGAATAAATAATTTGGCGGATATTTTTCCGTAAAGATGCTTTAAAAATGGATTATTAAGCGGTGCACGAAAGCAATTTTTTGACTATGAATTGCTTTTTAAGTCTTGTTTCATCTAAAAGTTTGTAACGCACGTTTTAAAATATCCTATTTATGTTTTTTGGAAAATTTAGGCCTGTTTCTTGCTACAAACTATCTTCAGAACACAGCAGCAGAGTACATCTGTGATTTCACTAAACTGCAATTTGTGATGCGTTCTTACTGTTAAAGTTGTGACTAGTTTAAAACTATCAAGACATGTTCACACATCTTTTTTATAAGAAGACTTAGAGCTAAACGTCCTGAACGAATTGAAGCTTATTTATTAATTCGATCTACTTTCACAAACTTTTCCCCTTAAAATGATATTAATAAGAAGTTCGTTAAATAAGCGTGAGTGAATATGAGCTGCGCCAAAATGTCTTTTTTTTTTTTTTTGGCGTGTGTGTCGAGGGGGGGGGGTGGAGCTTCTTGAATATGCAAATAAATTTGTTAAATTCCAAAATATGATGGTATATTCACTCCTTTTATAAAATACCCGAATTTTTTATCGTCTAAAGTATTTACTTCCTTTTCTCTAAAAAATAACAGTTTTAAATGCATTAAATAAAAGGTTAGCATGCTAGAAGTGCCGGAATCAAAATATCGTTTGAAGTTATCGTCACTGAAGCAAGGTGAAAAATTATTCCTAAATACGCATACTGATATCAATTGCTCAGCTTACAGATGATGTAGTAAGTAAAAATACTACAATAAAAAACCGCAATTTTTCAAATAAACATTTTAAATAAAAAAAGTTCTGGTACTCTTTTTTAAGTCTCGCATCATAACAAAATCATTAAAACACATTTTTCTCACTTTTCTTTTCTGCAGGTACATATTGACTTTTTAATGATACAAGTTATGATAAATATATTTCATCCGAACAATAATTTACGCCCATTAATAAATGCAATCCATTAATAATACTTATCTTGTATCTAATAAAAAATTAGAAAGCGCAAACATTCTTCATTTAGAAGTTTTTAAAAGTTACCGTAATACTGGAATGCTCTTCGTAAATTGCTAAAATATTCTTTAACAATAATGTTTCTAGATTTGGTAAATTGAATAATTCTGTCACGTAATTCATGTTAAAATTAGCATTAATTTAATATATGCTGTGAAAATTAATTTAAAAAGGTGAAAACAGTTTACTGTTGTCAATTTTGTGTTTAAGATAGACTTAATAAATGAAATAACTTTGGAATAAATCATAATGAAATGAGTAGTACTGAGACTTCAGATCTAGCTTGGTATCAGGGCATCGCCAAATTATTTGTTGAATTTTTAAAAATTGTTTTATTCTGCAGTCGTATGAGCCTCGTTACAGGCGTCTTAAGCATTATCTTACTTAAAGCACTCCTCCATGTAAGCAAAGACAATTTCCTTAAAATAAAGTAAAACTTAAAAATGCAGGTGTTTTTTCTTAATTATCATTCATTATTGCTCCTATTTTTAACTATCTATTTAAGAGAAATGTGATGAAATTCTAAAAATAAATGTACAAATTCTTAAAAAGTGCTAAATAAATTTACACCATAATTACATTTTAAACTCGAACATGGCTGCATCAAATGCTAACTCCTATACGTCAAATATAATAAGTGCTGCTTGCATTTATCATAACACTCTCACAGGCAATTAATGCGTTTCTCTAACTTTTTTAGCCACCCAAGTGAATTCTTTAATTTCTCTGCGCCTCATTAAGAATTCAGCCTTTCTCTGTCCATTTCTTCCCTTGCAAGAGGATCGTTACCAGCTGTTTAAAATCTTGAGTTATTGCCTTGTTCTCGTCTTGAAAAACTGATTTCGCCATCACTTGGCTTATTTTGTGTAACCTCTTGATCAATCAAGTTGAGCTTTGTAATGGATAATCTAGCCCATCTGATGAATGCTGATAAATCAAATGAGCTTAACAGCTTACGGAATCAGAGTCAGAATAAAAGTGGTTAGAAAGTTGTTGAAATTGATAAGATGCGTTTTCACAAGCAACTGGGAGTACATGATGATGTCATCTTTCAAACGTTGCTCATACTACACATTAGAGAGAAGTTATTTACCTTGGAAACTCATTTTATATTGAGTTGAAATTATTTATGTGCTATCTTTCGTATTATCGCAACTTAATATTGCAATGTTAAAACTGAGAATTTTAATGATTTTATTGAAAAGGATTTATGATGAAATCCTTAAAAAATATTTTAATTCATTAATTAAAAAATGAGTGCGTGTTTAAATACCATAGTTAACCATTATCGATGAAAACGATACTTAACCCTTCGCGGGGGGTGGCTAAACGCTCTAGCCACCTATTCATGCTGCAAATTTCAGAAGCAATAGTCAATTTTCTTCGCGGGGGGTGGCTAAACGCTCTAGCCACCTATTCATGCTGCAAATTTCAGAAGCAATAGTCAATTTTCCGATCTCGATTTACCAGATAATAATGAAATTTACACAAAATGATAATAAGAGATAAAGTATCATGCATATTTCTAAAAAATGTGATAGATATTTTGCACAAAATTTATTGAGGTTTCATGAATTTGATATCAGAAATTTAACTATTACTCCAGGCATCTGCAAAATCGAGAAAATATAATAAAATTTCTTCCACCAGAAAGGGTTAAAAATATTGAAAAATGTTAAATCTTCATTAACTATTTTAAATATTTAATCGTACACAAGTTTTATAAAAGTCGTTATATGATAAAATTAGTGTGAGAGCCCGTTGCCTCAGAAAGACAGTGTTAATAGTTATAAATTAAAGAAAAAATTGCAGATTACATTAATAATTAATTACAATCAAATAAGTAAATAACCTATTCATTAACTACGTTAAATAATCAAAACCGCTATTCAGGGATTAGGTGTAAAGTAACGTCAACATTCAATCCAATTAATTTTTAACACAAAACATAACTGCTTTGTCGAGTGTTTATTCACAAAGCAGTTATGCCTAAACGATTGATTTATATTTGTCATATTTTAAAGCAAGAATTTCATAAATAATTGTTTAAAAAAAAGAAGGAGGGGAAAGAAGGTTGGCTGTCTACTCTCCTTGCAAATCGAATTTTAAAATGCCTTGAAGATGATTTTTGGGTATTCCAATGTTACATTTTATTGCAAGAACTTATAGTATCTTCTTTTCTTTGAGAGAGATATGTGAAAAGAAAGTTTTGCCACCCCCCTCCCACCTCCCCATAGATTACGAATTCCGGAAAATCCCCTCTTATTGAGCCCTTACGCTACAAAACTCACATACTTGTCAAATTTCATAATTATTAGCTTCAGTAGTTTCATCTGGGAAGAATATTTACATATGAAAAATTGACATTACTTTCCTGTTCGCCTAATACTATGGTATTAATGTGCATTCATATATTTTTTTTATGAAGTTTAGGGATACTCTAAGTTTAATTAAATCAAAATCAATAATTTATACATGTTTTCGGTAAAAATATATATTAATGCTACGTTTTCTGTCAAGTTCACAAAACGTTTAGGATTTCTCATACCCTCTCGTATTCCTGACTAACTCGATCATGATCAGTATAAAAACACAATATTCATAAATAAACACTCACCGCTTTAACTCTTTATTCTTACTTCGCTCGAAAGTACAGCGGGTATTTTCTTTTGGTATTAGTCCTTTATTTTACCGATAAGCAAGAGAGAGTCCCTTACCCTCCACGTGAGAGAGTCTCCTAGTCACGTGTTTAAACTTCTCGATGAACTGACAACCACGTTTGGTAGATTCAATTTACAAATAACGTTTCTGGGTTTGTCAATCAATCGTTTCCGAAGAGCGCAAAATAGCCTAGAATAGAAACGCTATCAAAATCTGATGGTGAGAACCATAAAAGCATTAAATGAAGATTTAAAAAATCCGCTCTGAATAACATAAATACCATTCTTATATTTAAATAGAAGAAAGAGGAAACATACGACCTTTTATACATTATAATGCACAATCAGAAAAATATTGCAAAAGGAAACCCATATTTTTCTAAAAAATTATTACTATTTTCGTTTTGTAGATGTGTACCACCCACGCACACACGCACGCACACACACACAGAAGAGAGTTTAAAGTTCTTATGTATGAAACATATAGTCTGACATTTACATTAAGCTATATTTACAACAGAAGTATATATTATGGAGGTTGCTTTCATGAGAGACTTTAGAGAAAAACCATTGAACCATTTTACCAGCTGTTTGTTGATGAATTGCCTCTGCTGGGCAAAACACAGTTTCGAGTTGTAAAAGCACCTTTCTTCTGATATAATAAGGAACTGACAAGATTTTTTTATAAACATTTTTGCGATCGAAATTATTCAAAAATGAATCTCATTCCCACCTCAAGTTATGTGAAGAAACTTTAATTTCCAATACTAAAAAAATTCGCTGACAAAACTTTTGTTAATTTTATGTTAAAATTGTGTCATACATGTAACTTCGATACAGATTTAGTTATACATAGATTTCACATACCTCTTAATTGTCATTTTTAGAAAAGTTAAACATTAAAACCCCAGATAATCAGATTATAGTGGCAACAATATTTCCTGTAAGCCGGGCTGATTACTCAGCAGGCTGAGTAGCCTTTAGCCTATGAGCTCCGACCATTTTAAAGGCCCTGAACAGTAAAATAAATTGAAAATGTATAAATAAATAATCAAACAATATTATAGAAATTAGTGTTTAGTTATTTGTCTGAGAAAATATTTAGTGACTTTATACAGATGAAAACTTTCTTGGCTTTGTTAGCTAATATATATTATTAGTTTAAGTTCCGATTGATATGCGCTGAACATTTTGAAAATAATCACACATATGAAGTTTTATGTGCACTTTTATGATGCCCATTTATATGCGTTTTACGGATTATGATTCATTTTGCACAATTCGATTTTGCTAATCATCTGTAACACTACATCTATTCGAGGACCTATATAAACATAAAAAATTTATTTTTTGGCAAATGTCCACTTAGGGTCTTCTCATTATCTAATAGCTTAGTAAAAAACCAAACGAAAAGTCAAAATTTGTGTGTTAGGGTCTTATAAATTTCATAATCTAAGGCCCCTTATTGAGTTTAATCCGGTTCTGCCTGTAAGAAATGAAAACGTATAACATATTTTCACTGTTAGAATGGAGTATTATTGGATTAAACCTAAGAGAGGTATTTATTTTATTTTAATTATTTTTTCAGTTTTGTTTCGTAGCAATATAAAACCTCTAAACTGACGTGAAATATATTTATTTAAACTATAAGTTTTGAGGTAATGTTCTAAATGTATGAAATGAAAAAATTTTATTCAATATACTTAATTCGTGCATAATTTTCACAGGATGAAAATCCTATACCTCGACCAAACAGTGATTGACCCTAGTCCTTGACTCTCCCTTACGAAAAAACCCAGGAGGCGAAAACAGAAGGCTTAAGATTAAGTAAGGTGACTATTTTTAGTTTTTGATTTTCAAATAAATTGATAAGATACGCAAAATTTTACTGTATGTAGAGAAAAATTTTAAATATTTTCTTTTAATGTGTAACAAAAATTGCACAGTTTTCAATTTTCAAAATTAGGGTCGGATCTCGTTTACTTTACTCAAAAGAGCTAACTGTATTCATTGCAGTGATAAATTTTACATTGTTATCTGTTTCATACACACGTTTTTGCTGGATAAAATATTGATTTCAATGACACCCAAACTATGCCTAAAAAACTCATATACGAATATAATTTTCGACCGTTACTTCACAGAGTTTAACACCCACTTTCCTTTTATAAGAACTATTAAAACTCCCTTAGTAACAATTATGAAATTTTCAAAAACTAGGACTATATTGAAAAAAAAAAAGAATCAGAATGCAAAAAGAATTTTTCTTAGAAAAACAAAGATATCGTTCACAAAACTTCAGCAAATATCGCAGACACATAGTAGACAGAAAAAAAACCCTCAAATGATCCCACTAACATTAAACATTATTTTAAATAATAATATTAGACATACAACATTATTCTAAATATTATGAACGCAGAAACGAAGTTTTCACTTATATCCTAACTATACACACGTTATACATGTGTAAATAGAAAACCATAAACACATTTGGGAGAAATTTATTATTTCCGTCTTGACGAAATTTGCTAAAAAATAACATGTTCTAAAAGTATAAGTTAAAAAAAACTACTTTAAAACATTATGATTCAATTGCTTCAGAGTTATAAAATTACAACGCAGTTAGCTGTTTGTATGTTAGCTGTAAGCATGATTGTGTACATATTCAAACACTTAAGCAAGACTGTCATTGCACTCTGATAAACAAAATTTTCTTAAGTGTATTTATATAGTTTATAATGTTTACAATTTGTAAACATTCCAAAATGTTTTATCCAAAGCGTCCCAGAACTCCTCTGTCAGTTATTGATAAATATGTATCAAAAGTTTTTAGAAAATTTAAGCAAACATATCCAAATGCAGAAATATGTAGAGCAACTGAGTTATTTGTATCAACATTAAATACTAAAGTTTAGTTTTGTTTTTGCATTTTTAAACTGTGGAAGAAATGTACCCAGAAACGTTAAAACGTTAATGAACGAGAATAGCTGTGTGTTAAAATCGTTGTTTATACTTGAGGATATAAGGTAAAGTCACAAACGTGTTTAGGTCATCAACTTCTCAAAAGGCGCTCAGCGAAAGAATTCCGTGTTGAAGTTTTTGTTAGCTATCCATTTGAGGTAGAAAACGCTCCGAAATCCCTGGTTGAGACTATATATATTTTATCTCTTAGAATTTTTTTAAAGCAAAAATTTGGTTTATTGCATTAGAAATTTACCGAACTCGCATTTTAACTTTACGGAATTTTTCTGGCAAAAATCTGTCCTTATTGCGAATTCCGTTTTATTTAAATCACTAGTTACACCGTTAATAGAAGTAATTCAACATTTCACCATAAAATGGTGTTAATTGGCTGCAACCTTCCCACGGAGAAAAGTTGAACAATCTGGTTCCATTGATCAGTTCAAGAACCAAATAATGGTTCAACATTTCTCCATGGAAAAGTTTGCAGCTAATTTCGCACCAATTTTATAGTCAAATGTTAATTACTTTTATTAACGGCGTACAAACTATGTCTGCATTTTAAAAACAAGGATGTACACTGATAAATACATTTTGTCGAATATATTGACTTCTTTCATAATATGTTTGGTCGCTTCATGCATCATGGGGGGGGGGGGAGAGTTAAAATATCCAAAATATAATTAAGTCAGTTCAACTACTTTGTACTCAATGCAATAAATGTTTAGTACATAATTAAGTATTTATTTTCCTATAGCAACTAATATACGTAGATATAATATTGTCACATAAAAATATTTGTATTTACTTATGTTTCCACGCTTTTCTAAAATGTCGAATAAGTGGTTCAGTGGTCCGTGAAATGAACGTGTTTAATTTAAACTTTTAATTGATAAAATGAAATGTTATTAAAGAAGTGCTTGTTGATCTTACTTATTTTATAATTACATTATTTTCATGTAAATTCTGATTGTTGAAAGTAAGTTTTAGCTATTATTAGGCACATAGCCAGAGAAAAAATAAAAAATCTTGGAGAGGGGGATGGAAAATATAAAATTTCTTAGGAAAAGACTTTATTATTACAATTCTTTGAAAAATAAAATCTAAATTTCATAAGGGACGAGGATGTCTACATCCCGTCTATTTGAATCAGTTTTCATAAATTAATGAATGTGCTTTCTCTTAAGTTTTCTTATGCGTGATACATTTATTTAATTTATATTTGAAACCCTTTTTACAGGCATTAATGAATAAAAATGTGTAAAAATTGTTACTTGCTTTTTTCCCCCAACTCTTTTTTAATTAATTAATCTATTTATAATATAAGGAGCAGCTACAGAACACATATGCCAGTTTTACGAAATTTAAATTTTCTTTGAACTTCAGCTGACTATTTTCGAAAGCTTATGGCTGATATTTTCATCGCTCATTGAAAAATACAACTTGATTGAATACACGAGTTCAGCCTACTTTAATTAAATCACTAACAATTATTAGATAAATATTTCTTGAGTGGGATGGAATATATGCTGGTTCTTATTTTATTTACAATTTTTTATTACAATTTTTTTAAACACAAGTTCGTTCAGTCAACCAAGCATTACCTCGTTGTATTATATTTACTATCGATGTATACATTTAAAAAAAATAATGTACGGAATTAATTCCTTAAAGTTATTTTATCAGATTTTATTTTAACTATTTGATTAAAACTTGTTAACATATTGCCTGAATTTTTGGATATTCTGTATCATTCATGGAAGAAACTGCACTATGTTGTAAAAACTGATATGATCCACGAATGTGTTACATAGTACTACATGTAAATTTAGGGGGGAAAAATGGTGGTTGCATTTATGTACATTTCTTTTCGAACTCTAACTTTGCAGTTAAATGTAAAACAAGAGAAAATATCTGTTTACGCTTTTGGAAGGATTTTGGCGATTCAATTCTATACAACTAAATCTTATGAAATGAAAGTAATATGGTATTACAATTACAGATTTCAGTTGCTTAATCTATTCAGCAAAATACGATTTGCTGTGATATGGATGGCGCAACCAAATGGATTTAGTTGAACACACCAAACATTTGGTATGTAAGGTATTACCTCAAGTATTATATGTTTTAATTTATCTGAGAGGAGAACCATTTTTCTTAAAATTACTTTCTTCAGAATATTTATAATCACGTTATGTTTTCATCTAATCGAGCACCTACACAGTAAGAAATGTTTTGTTGAATTCGACAAAAATTGTGTTAATTCAACTAAAATTTTGTTGACGCTATTTTAACGGGAAAGTTTTGTTGAATCAATACCTGTTGAGTCAACAAAAGTTTTGTAAAAAGTAAAATAGCGCCAACAGAATTTTACCGAATTCAACAAAACTTTTTTTCAGTGTTATAAAAGTACAAATATATTTATGCACAACTTATTGCATCATTTATGTGGTTTAATATTTTTGATTATACAGTAAAAACAATTGTTGAAATTAAAAGAATTTTCTTCATTTTTTTTAACAAAATAATTTAGTCGGATCAGTAAAGGACTCACTGAAATACAATGAAAATACATTCGATTCAACAAATTTATTTGGTTAAAATAAGGTTGACAAAATTTTGTTGAACTCAGTAAAACATTTTTTTTTCTTTCAAAGTAGATTTCAACTAAGCATACATAAAATGCTGTAGTTCTATATTGGATTTCCCATATGCATAATCCAATATTTTTGTAGTCATAATATATCGAATTGATACAAAACCGTTTTGAAAAAGCTTGAAGAAATAAAAATTTTATCGATTCAGATAAAAATTGAATGGCACAAACAAATAATTTATTGAATCAACAAACTATTTTTGCACATTTTACGATTTCCAATGTATGAACAAGCAACTCGGTAAGGTTTACAAATAAATAATTTTGATAACAGAATTATTTAAATCAATAATGCGCTACTTTAATAAAAGATTTAATGCAATTAACTAGCTACAGTCGAACTTTTTATAACAAAATTCCTTAAGATTTTTCTCTCTATATCCGGTGGTTCTCTATACATCAGAATCGATAAGAAAATGTTCACAAGATGCGATTCAAGAGTTCACAAAATGCGACTTCAACATTCTTTGCTAGGCCAAAATTAAACATTTTCCAATTGTTCTATTTTCATAACTGCGAAAAAGTTTAAAAAAAAAAAATAATAATAGCAATTTAGTTCACTGAATAAAAGGGTCGTTATAGCAAATTTTTAAGATTTCGGAAATTCACTATAAAAGGGTAATTAAAATGAATTGCAAAGAGAAACGGAAGGGACCAAAACTTTCGTTTGTTATATTCGTGTGTTCGTAATATGCCGGGTTCGCTACACCAGAGTTCGACTGAATTCTTTGTTAGAGATTAAATCTATCTCACATGCATACGGAGAAAAAAAAATGTTTTGTTGAATAAAAGAAAAAAATAATGAAATAATGAATAATAAAATGGTGATTCGACAAAAACTTTCCGTATTTTAAACGAATGATTTTATTTGGATCAATAAAAATTTTGTCGATTCAACAAAGTGTCAACGATAATTATGTTAATTCAATAAAACTATTTGGTTAAAGTAGCTCAACAAATTTTGTTCAATTAAAAAAAAAAGACTTTTTTTTTCCAGTGCAAAGATGGTAACAGCTGTCTATGCTATTATTCTAACCTATTCGTTAACTTTATAGTGCTTGTATACACGTTATTAAATTCGTATAAGTAAGCAAATAGGTTTCCCATTATTTTTAGAGGTAATAAAATCGTGGCGCATTGGAGGATTTCAAGTGGTGCATTGCATCCTTGTGTCTTGTGCCTACTTATCGTTTTGAGATTGAAGATTTTGAAATAATTTTGTGCCTGGAAATGATTTCTTATAATTTATAATACTGAGTCAAAAGTAAACCTTTGTATATCTCAAAATACGCTATCATCAAAAATCGAACCACCTCTGATCCCCTACAAAACATCCGAAAATGTAAATTTAGAATCCTCTCATCCTCAGAGCAGCAGTTTCAATCTGTTGGTTTCAGTATTCAGATTTTCCTACTCTACCTGTAAACGCAAAGAAGTAAAAGAAGTGATTGAGTTGTTGGCGCATTTGAATTTGTCAATTAAAAAAAAATATTGACGCATGATATGCAGAAGGTTGGCCACACCTGCCTTATTCTATTTAATTCATCAAATATATTCCTTACTATGAGTATTTTATTTTCCCACTGAAGATATGCAACTGAGTTCGGAGCACTAAACTTAAATGATTTGTATATAGATAAGATTTTTCAATATGCAACAATAACTTAAGATTTTTCGCATCAATAGCCAAACGGTCAAATAGATCATATCAATACCAACAGAAACAGTTAGCACTCTGGCAACACCGTGTGTCGATTGCCAAGTTAGTTGCTTCCACTATCGCCGCCGTCATGTCTTCCAAGAGTTTCAGAGTCGTGGGCTGTAGGCCTCAGAGCATAGTGGCTGTCGACATGCCGCTTGGCCGTGGTACAAACTATGGACGAATGACGCATACTTTCGTATGAATGCTCAGTATCTATAAGACGTTTGGTTAATCTGCCCAGCTATAATATAACTACCTGTACTTGACATCTTGTACTTTTTTTAAGAACTCTGAAGAGTCAGTTATCGCAAAGAAGAAGAATCATTTATGATGTGAAGAGTCAGTCATCGAAACTGCATATCACTCTGACTCACCGAACGCCATGTGCAGCTTCTTGATTTGAAAAAGTTTAATTTCTATAACCCTTTATACATACGTACAATAAATAGTTGATGTCACTGGTTTGAACATTAAAAGTATTTTGAGCCTCATAATTGCAACATTTAATAAATAATATTTTAAAGTTCTTTTTCTGTATTAGTAGACTTCAAAGTGGCACTGGATTTTCTTTTTCTATGGCATATTAACTTTTCTTTTACTCATATTATGTATGTTTATTACATTATAAACTAATCGAGAAACTAGTGACACATCAGGCCATATAAAGGTCATGATCTGTGATACCAATTCCCGCACATGCCCCAACTGGATTGTTAGCCTTCCGCGGAACACTCAGCGTTTTGTTTACTTACCCGAACTGTTCTCATGTTATCTACCCACACGAAGGATGAAAGGCTGAGTCAACTTTGCTCGGGCCGAGGATCGAAGCTTGAGTTTGTAGCATGGTGGGAAGCGCAATGGGCTAACCTAATCATGATAGACTTTCACATCTTTTATTCGGTATTGGATTTGCATGGTTGAGGATCGGATTAAAGAGGCAAAAGTTTACTTGGAGCGGCTAGGAAACAGAAGAAAGCGGTGCCTTATTGTGGAACGAGCAATAAAGTGTGTGTCTACATTTCTCGCACTGTCTTATAATCGAAAGTTCATCACATGAGTGACATCAACGGTATTCCACTGAAGATTTGAACGCAAGTGTCAATAAAATATTAAGAAATCAGTCGTTGAGGTCGTTTGAACGAACATCAAAGATCATTTTATCAGGACTAAATTTAATGCTGTGAAGGAAAGATTTTTGAATTTTGAAACCTCTTTTTTATATATAAAACAATTTTTTACTGCTTTATTTTTCCGTTTAATGGATATTCCATGCTGATATGCAGTTGGATTCTCTTTGCGTGGTTTGTGACACTTGGGTTTGATAGTTGGGGTAACTTTTTCTATATTATATACACTGGAAAAAATGTTCAACAAAATTCTGGTTGACTCCAACGAAATATTTTTTGTTGAATCAATAAAATTTTTATTAATTCAGCGAAATATTTTGTTAATTTAACAAAAATTTTCTTAAAAACCAACAAATGTGTTCTGTTGAAATAACGTCAGCCAAATTTTTTGAATCATCAAAATTTTGTTCATTCAACGAAACATTTTTTCTGTGTGCACGTATATGCGTGCGCATTAGAGACGGGCTCAGGCTCTGTAATTCACGATTGGGTTTGGTCTCGGTTAGAAATTTCTCCTTTATTAAAAATACTCCTTTTTAACAGATTTTAAAAAATATTCATGGGAAAAATAAATAAATTATTATTATTTGATAAACTTGAATAGATGAAGAATTAGAAAGTGCCTTAAGAGTTTGCTATTATATTTGATCAAACGGCAAAATTTGTGCTGTTCTGTCGATGAAGTAATTGACGTTTATTCATCTATTAGCTGAAATTTCGGGCTCGGGCTCCTTCATAAATAATATCGCTCGGGCTCGGGTTGGAAGTCATCGGGCTCCGGCTTTAAAAAATGAGCCCGAACTCATCTCTAGTGTGCATATGATTGGACCGTATTTTTAGTTTTGAATTCTGCATGCCGTTCATTCGCTTCTCAAAGAAGCAAGTGTTTTCATGTTTTTCGCTGATCTCATCAGTGTAACACGCCTTTTTCTCTTGAAGCGAGGGAACAAAAGCAAAATTCGAATATTTCTCTTTCATTCACAGGTTCCGCAGTCGAAAAAGATAAATCGTGCCGCTTCACAAAAAACAGCTGCCCGCATGTAAAAAGAATGCTAATGAACTGGCAAGGTGAGGGATTATGTGTGCAAAGAAACAACCGATTCCGAACAACTAAACTTAATCGGGAGCAGGGTGGTACTTAATAAAGGTGGGTTGAGCGTGGGCGGCTGACTTAGCGGAGAGTAGGTGGGACATTTTGAAAATAAACTATTATCAGGTGTATTATGATGGTATTTTGTAAGCTGGATGCTGGAGCTCTATTATTACTCTACTTCTTTCCCATGTTTTTATCGCTTAATGCAAAGCGTGACATATGTAATGAAAATTTGCTATCGGAGTTGTGATCTCGCCTTGGAAACTTAACAGTAGAAGGTTTATCAACTGAAGAAGTATGCCCCGTCCTTGTAATATATTAAATAGCAGGCGATGTTATTGTTTCAACCGTGTAATATTCTATATAACTGCAATTGAAATTCCTTATTAACCTTCAGCCTTCCAATTATCATAGTGTCAATTTTCAATCGCCAAGTTATGCAGTCGTTTATCCTTTATTGTTTAATGAAAAATAAATTACCCAAAATACTAAAAAGTAGCGAAGTGTTTTGTGAATCTTTTACCAAATCATAGTTATCAACTGGTATATTAAAAAAAAAGTCAAATCCATTTGAATTTCACTTAATATAATACATTTTATTATTTAAAATGTACTGGAAAACAAGTATTAATTTCTTTTACCTCCATTCATGTATAGGATTTTTTGCAGGGTGCCGATAACTATATCTGATTTACATCCTTTTATATTTCTTAGATTATTTATTTTTATCTTCAATTATTTTATCTATGTATTATCGTAAAATAGCATCTTCAGTGGTTTTAAATTAATTTTTGGTTTCATTTTATTTATAAAATTTAATCAAGCATCATCTCACTTTAGAAAGTTTACAATTTAATCTAGGTTCCAATAACGGTACTCTTTACCCTATCCTTTATATATTTTAAACAAAATAATTGGACTCTAAAGAAGTATTGAATCAAACGAAGAAATTTGGTAAAAATTAAAATTTGCTAAAGGGTGGGCAAAATGGGGTGGTAGGGAAAACGGGGTTTTTGATTTTCCAGCTTATCAAGTTCTGCTTTCTCTTGTGTCACTGCTATAAGGTTGCGCATAGCGAGTCTATTTTTCATTTCCACGTGGCCCGGTTCGTACAGATCCTAGATTTGCTAAAATTTCGAACTTTCGAAATAATTTTTAAAATGGTCTTTCTTTCTTTCTTTATTTTGTTTTTGTTTGTTAGTTTAAATACGGAAAGAAATTCTGTCGCGTATCTTAAATAGTAGGACGTATTAGGACAATTTCAAAAGTTCGGAATTTTAGCAAATTAGGGACCCGTACGAGCCCTGCCCCGTGGGAAACTGCTTACACAGACAAATATGCTCGTAAGACATTACTTTTTTCATTACCCTGATCTACGGTAAATGTAATGTTAGGATATTTTTCCCCCTAGGTTCGCACGCAGATATTAATGTGACAGTTTGCACTTGCTAAAAGTGATGTTTTTAAAGTAAATTACATGAAAAAGTAGAGCTACATTCAATGGGATTTGTTAGTTAGGCCTAGTTCTTTTGAATGGCTGCTTGTAATGCAAAACGGGGTATCTCGAGGTGAGGCAAAATGGGGTACTACCTATGTATTTTTTCTGTGTTAGCAAAAAAAAATCTTTGTCATGATTAAATATATCCAACATGAAATATACTAATATTAGATAAATAAGAATCTTTATGAACATTATAAACATGTGAAACACCAACATTATGAAATAAGCTTTATTAAAAATGAAGACTTAGAAAATGCAACTAAAAGCCTGACTTTTTCATAATATTAATAATCATAATCGGCAAATTTCTACTTATTGGTGCCCCATTCTCGCTGGGTAAGCCACTTAAAAAACTTCACTGGGTCCGACAACTTACAGCGTAATCACTTAAAATCTACCAGCCATCCTAGTTACCACTTCTTTTTGCAGAAATCGTTAATCTGCTGTGATATTTTTTCTAAGGAGGGGTAGAATTAAGAAAAAACAAATTGACTATTTGTAACTTCTAAATTCATAACTGAAAAAAATTAGGCATTTACTACATTGGGAGAAAAAAAAAAAAACTTAAACTAAATTCCCATACTGTAATAATTCAGGGGTCCCTCAAAATCGAGGGCCTGGGGCATATACCCCTCTTTCCCCTGCTATAATCAGGGCCTGACTGTAGCGGAATATATGCAAGGCCAGCACAAGGAGAAGGGTGGATCAAGTGCAGAGAACGTAACAAATGGGATCATGACTTGTGAGCTGGTGTTGACGAGGATGATGATAAGTTTATATGTGAACTGTATACTATGTAAACTGTGCACTATGCGAACTGTTTTTGTACCCCACTTTGCCCTATCCTGCAAAATGGTGTTGTTTGCAGCTTTGGATATATTGAGATGCATATTCCAAAATACGCAGCGTATTTCAAGTTTCAGTACTGAAGAATAACAACTAAGATTGTATAACTGAAATAAATATTGCTTATTTACTTTATTTCTACTTGCCAAAGAGTTATTGGGCAGAATAACCTTAAGTACCCCATTTTGCCCTACTATTTCATGTTTGGCTCCCCCTATTAACTTTATTCCACTATTTTATTATTTAGAAATTCTTAGATGGCCAGAAAAGGCAAGTACAACGATAATTTCACGCTTTTTTAATCGCGTTTATGTAGTCTCTTCAGTATTACTTTTCATTGTTATTTCGAAACATGCAACGGCTGTATTATTATCATTATAGCCTGACAGTTTGCTGTTCTGATCTGCTTTGAAGCTATAAACGTTTTTAAAACATTCACTAGCATGAGAAATATAAATGTGCATATTAGATAAATAAATCAATAATATGGAAAATATGCTCTTTAAAAAAAAACTTCGGTGGTTGTACAACATATAATATTGTAACTCTAAAACTATTTTTTCTGCTTCAAAACGAGTGTGCGACTATTATGCGAGGGCGACTATTACGTGAATGAACACGGTAAATAAAATAGTGGACGAATTTTTTTTTATTCAACATTATTTTTAACTTTTTCAGTTGATTGCTATCGTCGAAACGAATAAAATGCATGTTTATGAAAGAGAATTTTCTATCCGATAGTAATTATTTGATTATGAGGATAAAATTTCTATTATTTGCTTGTTTCAAATAAAAGCAACCAAAATCGGTGTAAGAAAATAAGACAATGCAGCATTTATAATGAAAACCCGACTAGTCTGTTACGATTTCTATTTCAAATCACAATTTTCTCTTCCTAAACCTTCCAAACTGCATACCTACTCAAAAAAGAAATGCCAAATTTCCTATTCTAGTTTTCAGGATAACTTAATAGTTTTTAGAAAAACGCGAAATTAGATAGAAATGTGAGAAGTTATTATTACATATGGCATGATTCACTTTTGCGGAGAATAATATGTTATAACCTCAATATCTCGAAGTCGAAAGGGCACCGGAAAAATTCGAGATATTGAGTGTGTTTTAAATATGAAATTGACATAAGAAATTTGACTTACTCTCGTGAATACTTTTTGAGAGATGTAAAAATATAGTATCAAACATAAAGTCGCTTTCTGCGAGTGTGTTTAAATCATTATATTATGATTTTTTCGTATTGATGTAAATCAGCGGTCTTGAAACTTTTTGGTCGTACAAACCCACATGGGGCGTCGGGGAGCATGCCAAGCCAAAAACCGTCCTTGCTAGACATAAAGAAATAGTCGAAAATTTAAGCGAAGTAATAATAATAAATTTATCTGTTTTTGGAGTGTGCGGTGTGAGAAATTTCGACATTAAATAAAATTTAAAATTTTGAATGGGAATATTGTTTCCTTAGGTTTGAATGAATGAAATTTATTTGTAGATTTTTAATGCATCTTGTGACCCCACCCCACGGTAACTTTTAGCAAACCCATTTCTGCTGGCCACCCATAGATTGAGAACCACTGATGCACATATAGCTATAGTGGAAGAATATTAAATTTATGGTGGAAATGTAAACGGAATGGGCATTTCTTTTTTATATCTAAATATCGCTCTGTTATATCACGTATATTGTCATGTACTTTTTTACTTATAAAAGACTCTTTTTGTCATTATTTTTCCTTTCTACATAGGTTCCCAAGAAAAATATTTATTTTAAAAGGCACATGTAAATGTTGTAGGCACGCTTCGTTGCCTTAGAAAACTGTACAAATCATTGGGGTGTCCGAATTAAGAGGTTTCAATGCACTAGTAATAACACTAACGTGTGTGAATTTAAGTTTTTAGATTGCATTCAAAAGGGCGAAAGTCTACTGGGTGATTCTTACGGTCATGACGGAAACTTCTAGGAAAAGTATGTTAATAAAAGATAAATTAATATCGCATAGCATTAGCAATATAGGGTCGCAACCGTTGCCTATGTGTATTTGTTGATAATGACTGTGAAAGAAGTGTTCGTCCAGTTTTGTAACTGTGTTATACGCTGAAAAAATTATTTTGTTGATTCAACAAAATTTTGGTTGGCTCTATTTCAAGGAAATATTTTTGTTGAATCAACAAAATGTTTGTTAACTCAACGAAATAGTTTGTTAATTTTACAATAATTTTGTTAAAAACCAACAAAGTTATTCGACTAAAGCAGCGCCAACCAAATTTTGTCGAATGAACAAAATTTTGTTGAATTCAACAAAACATTCTTTCCGTGTATAAACAATAGGCTTTTCTCCATGAATTTCGCGCATAAAATGAAGTAGTTTCTAAACTAACTGTTTTAATGAAGTATTTTTTGTGAAAAATCCATTAACTTTTGAAGAACCTTGGTAGGAAAGCTCACTATTACTTCAGCACTTCTTACAAAGTGATTATTAGCAGGTACATAAAGACGCCGTTAGAGACCCCACATCGCTTTGTGATTCTGATTTGTCTTCGAGTAACCTACTTTTCGCCAGATGTTAGTCCCATGAGCCCATGATCGTAGAAAAACCCTGTATAATTCTTTCGCTATCCTTCAAGATGTACGGCGGGGGGGGGGGGGTGTTGAATTCAAAATTTTTGTTGATTCAACAAAAATTTGTTTGGTGCTATTTTAACAAAATAATTTGCTGGTTTAACAAAACTTTTGTTAAATTAACAAAATATTTCGTTTTATTAACAAAACTTTTGTTGATTAGAAAAAAAAAAAAAGAAAGTGTTCTTTCAAATAGCGCCAACCGAAATTTTGTTGAATCAACAAATCAATTTTTTCAGTGTGTAAAGCCATATTTATATTTAAAAATATATATATATATATATATATATATATATATATATATATATATATATATATATTATATGCTTATATATCGATTACCTATTTATGATCTACTCATATTACAGCTATTTCATGTATTTCATTTAGTTATTTTATGTGCCTTTACATTTTCAGCTTGCAAATTACAGTCTTTTGTTTACGTTCCTAAATAAAATCAGTACTTTAAAAACACTCTACGTTTAAACTTGCACTTAATATTAGAGCCAAATCAGTATGCTGATTGTATTTATTTTGAGAGATTCACCTGATTAAATAAATGAATTAAGAATATTCTGAACTTTTAAAAGTTAAAATAAGGGTTCACTGTTTTAAACTACAGTTTAATAAGCTTCGAAACAAACTAATCGAAAGAACCCTTAAACGCTTTCCTGTTCTTTAGGAACAATTTATTTCAGTTTTACTTCTCCGGACCATAAGGAAAACTCTCAAAGTATTTCAAATAAATTTCCGCGGTCACTATTTTGAAGCAAGGTGTTATTTTTTGATAAATATCCTCTAACACTTTTCTTTTTTCACATTCTTCTTTTTTTTCAATCCAGGCCTATCGCCTCAATGATCGGATTACTTTGAGCTTTTGTTTGGGAGGAATAAAAATGCCACAGTAACACGTTCTTTTGATTGATCTAGGTGCTGCAAGATTTCGATGGGATTTTTTTTTTCTCTCTCCCCGCTGTTAATATCCTATATCAAAGTGTAAACTGTTTTACACATGATTGTTTTAAAAACTGCAAGAAGTGTAAGCATACACATAATCTGTGTTAGAAAAAAGAATCAGCTTTATATAAGGATGATTTAAATGTAAAATTATTTGTTCTTCTTTACTACCAAACGATAAAAATTAAGTGAATTTATTTAGTTTTACATTAAAATCTGACATTTTTAAGGTGACTTTAAGCAGAGTTCGGTAACGAAGCCTTTTGGCATATTTTTTCTGCAACTTCTGGTTTCTTGGTGTATTTTTTAAAATTAATGTAATAAGCTATTTTGTAAAAAAAAAAAAAAAAAAAAAAAAAAAAAAACAACGACCGTAGAATATGGATGTCGTGCAACGAGAAGATAACTGCTTCATATAGTAAAAATAAGACAAGATTGTAACACACTTTGTAATATCATTTAATATTTTTATTTCTTTATACTTGGATTATGTAATTCAAGCTAGGTTGTTATTCATCACTGCAATGGCATATCTCAGGATTCAGCAATCCACGAATTCCAAGGGAAGGTGATGGTGTTGGTGGTGATGATTGTCTGTGAATGAAATGGAATATTTTCAGATTTCAATTTATCTTTCCGATTTTTTTTTTTTTTTTTTTTTTTTTTTAAGGGGGAAAAAACAGAACATTACAATTGAAAACTTCGTCTTTTAAGAGTTACACAAAACACAGGAAAACGCACAGACCTGTTACAGATTCAATCAATAGATGACATCCGATAAATTTTTGAGTAATCTCTTCTTTTTTCTGCTTTTTTCCATAGAACTTCCTTAGCCAACATAATTGTAACTGCCTTTTCTTCGACAAATCATTATTGACGAAACTTTTTAAGTATGTTATAAAAGTTATAGAATTATTAATAAGATAATTCAACAATTATACCTGGATCGGCCTTGGATCCGACATGAAAACTTACATACGCCGTTGAGGATACTTAAGGCTGTTCTTCGAAAAAAAAGAACTCTGCTTTTAGTCTTGGTACACAAATTGAAATAAACTAATAGCTCCAGGGTCTCCAAAAAATTCCAGAGGGTTCTTCATAAGCTGTTTTACACACTGCGATAAGCGAAAAAGCTGTGGCTTTTGTGACATTTTCAGAAAAAATTCTTAAACATGGATCTAAGCTGCAAGATTTTTTTAAGAGTGACACGGTTTGCGAAAATTTCCGATTTTTAAGAATTTTTTCTAAAAGTTTTGAAACTGATACAGGTTGACCTGTCTTCACAGTATGTAATACAGCTTGTAAAGAGACAGTTTCAAAATTTTGAAGTGCCTGGCATAATTAGTTTATTTGTAATTATGTACCAAAATCACATGATTTTTTCGAATAACACCGTTAATCTTTGTGTTTTGGTCCATTCGTGAAGCTCCTAGAAAACAAGGTTTGTTCGTTTAGGTCAGCTATTTTGATGCAAATATTAATGTTATAGGAGTGTTACAATTTGGCAGTTTTCAAAATTCTGCTGCTATCAAATATCGAATAAACTTAATTACAATTGCTAAACTAATGACTGCTTCCTCTCGTACTAAGAACGGGTAGGGGAAGACGACCTTAAATGATCCTAGCGGGCAAAACGATCCACATGTGTTTCCTTTCATACAGGTAGCGCTATCTACCGGGTAACATATAAATTAGCTGTGCCGAGTGATGAAGAAGCAATGGCGGTATTCAAGCGATCATAGTATTACTCATCTAAATAGAATTTTTCGTAAATTTGGGTTTTTATAATATCGGTTATAAGGCAAGTACTAACTTCCCTATTTATTTAGAAATACAGTCTTCTATGTACAGAAATATGAAAGACTGTGCATCTAAACTTGGTTTACTGAATGGAGTATGTTTTTAGATGGGAATTACACTTACTAAGTTTGTTATGTTTCTTGGTTTCATCCAGTAATCTGACCGAAAATGGTCAGCCATTTTACCCGGTAAAATGATCCACCGGTTAAAGAAAATCCAGTACCTAGTCCTGGCCATGATGGCAGCCCTTCAACCTCTCTCAAAATGTGTGACTCTCCCATATCTTTCTCTTTCAGTCCATGCGATATCCATCAGTTGCCAAGGAAAACGGTATCACGCAATTCGAGAAAAAGACAAGTTTTTATTTGTTTGTGACACTTTTTTATTTTAAAATTTTTACAAAATAAATTATGGGTGCTATTTTATTGTAAAACTTATTTTATTTCATTATGTATAGTCACAATTACTTTTATATCTTTTATTTTGTCGCAGCAATTTACAATTATTTTTAAATGAAGGATCATTTTGCCCTTTCATAAGGGTAAAGTGATCTTTTCGATACTTTTTCCAAATTCTATTTTTTCCATTACTCAGTGGGGGTTTAAAATATAATTAAAATATGTTTATAATGCAAAATAGAATGTAAAACATACTAACAAAGGGCCAAAGTTTTAATTAAACATTTATGTTATTTTACATAAGTTTTTCCCTTAGGGCTGTTACACTTGAAAATCATACAACTTTTGAACAGCTTTATAAAAACTTTAATTACGATAGAGGCTCGGAGAAATTTAGAATGTTTGTTTACAAATTACACTGTAAACTGAGATAAACAACGAACTTATAGGTGTTACAAAACTCCCAGGAAAAAAAAAAATGCTAAACATACGAAATTTCACAATATTTCTAAAAACAGGCAACACCTCGGCGGATTTTTGAAGGCAATTTTTGTACTTATAATTTTTTTCTGAAAATTGCATGAGACATACAGCTTTACTATTAGTATCAGTTCATACTGCATCAGGTGAAGAAGTATTTTTTAATATTTTTTTTTCCTTTTTAGTGTTGAACATCATTCATTTGTTTTTAAAGCTGTTCAAAAATTCCGTGACGACGATCGCTCTTTGTAAAAAACCTTTTTGGCGATTATTTTAGGCCACCATCCCCTACATTAGCTAGTGAACTAAATATTAATTAACGAGCTACATTTACTTCATTTTCTTTCGGTCGGAAACGATCAATAGCTTTTATTTGCAGTGAAACTTGGACACTTGTGGTTATAAAAAAACCCAACTTATGGAACAATACAAACATATAAGTTCCTCAAAATACTGTCTTAGTTTAATGAGGCGTTCAAGTTGGATATTTTTTTAGTGTTAGGAGGGTTAATTGAAGACTCCAAATATCTTCATTTAAAAATAAACTAACTCTTAACCCATTAAACGCCGCTATGAGAATCAGATAGAAATTTTTTAATGTATATACATTTTTTACATACATTGCATGAATCTATTATAGAACAGTTGAAATTTTTTTTAAAACTCAAAGCATTTAGGAAATATAGCATGTTCCCGTAGCGGGAGCTTTGGTGTCTTATGGGGATAAATGTCTTTCTCCATTTTGGATACAGCAATTCCTTTTTTTTTTTACGCAGATGCTGCTCAAAACTGTATATATAAAGTAATTATTTTTGTTGTTGATACTATAAATGTACGAAATAACCAGATGACGAAGTGCCAAACCTTTCTTTATTGTTGAACGGTAGCAAAATCAAACTGGAAATGCTAACTGGTGGGAGGGCGCCAAACCTCCCGTTGTGGGAACAGAAAATATAAGCGTTTCCAACATTCCTCTATAGGAATCTATTCATGCAGGATTTTAAGAATGTTGTTCTTCAAGATGTTGGTTTTAAATATGCATTCTACTTGAAACATTTAAGTGACCATTTATTTATTTATTTATTAGTTTTATATAAGACAGTCATAAAGACAAAATTTCACTTTTTAAAAATTAGAAAAAAATCATTAAATTAAAATATATTGTTCCGATAAAAATATATAACACACCCTATAGTGTAAATGTTTATATAAAATGTGTATTTCGTAAATTGCGTTAAAATATTTTAAGAAAAAAAATATATAATAGATGTTCCCGTAACGGGAGCTTTGGCGCTTAATGGGTTAATGAACAAGTGAACATAACTGAATCCCATATCTACCATAATATTATTAGTATATTCATCTATTTTTAAGAAAAATCTCAGAATTTAAAAAATACATTTTAAAATTAGAAAATATTGGTCTAATTGACAGTAACTTAATAAACTGGATACTTGAAAGATAATATATGGACCATGAACACATATTTTATCGATTATTCAGATCTTACACTAAGTATTCAATGAACACTAAAAAATGCCTTTATCATACAATGATAATGAAAATACAGTGATACCTCGAACTTACGCGATAGGTGGAACTGGTTGATAACCTAGTAAGTCGGGGTATAATTTCGCATGTAAATAGGCACGTACAAATTATTTTGAATTGAGGCCAAAAACTAAAAAATATACTGTAGAAAAGAAACTGTTTAATGAAATCTTAGATAATACATATGTATAACAAATTATATTATTAAAATCGTAAACCGAGGTTATTTTGAAAGTAAACAAATGACGAATTAGCGAGATTTCAAAATCGCGTAACTCCGGGTTTGCGTAAGTCAACGTAGCACAAGTCGAGGTATTACAGTATTAACTATCACTTGGTTTTCTCAAGATTCTGTGATATCAGGAACTTTGCTGAATATCTAGATATATTAGATGTAGTAAAAGTAGCGCAATTACAATAAAAGTAATAAAAAATAAAAATAAAATAAAAACGCATCAAAGGCGTTATACTTTTATTTTTTTAATATTAGCCCCTTAACGATCGTATTACTTTTAAGAAAACGGCCATAAAAGTACTTGTTTTTTATTCAAATAATATTATATAAAAATAAGTGTATTCGGAATATATGCATTCATTTTAAGGTTTTGGACATTTTGACATAAAAAAAAAAAATTCCGTGCATAAGAATTTAAATGTTTTAATGTTTCTGGCTCTTAACTTTTGGACTCTCCAGCCCGGAAATATCGCGGGAGCGAGACGGAAGAGGTTCATTTTAGAAATGTAAGAATAATAACGAATATTTTAGTAAAATTATAAGATGTTTCTCTGTCTAATGCTCACTTCCTTCTGCGATGGCATTTTGATATTTACTTGGCAGAATGTGAACATAGACTGTAACAAAACAGATTGTATAATGAATTTATTCTTGGGGCTATCAGGAAACAGTCCCAAAATACTAATAATCTCACTGACACTGACAGACAGCATGAACTTAAAATGTAAAAAAAATATTGAGGATGCATATTTCTTTTAATTTCAGTATTAGTACTTCACAATAAATATACTGTATATTAGCTTGAGAAAATGAAAAAAAAAAAAAAAAAGTTAAAAATAGTTTCTGTAAAACACAAAGGAACAGATTCCCTTTTCTTCCGCATATTTTCGAACAATGTTTACCAAGACTTTCACATGCACAATGAGTTCTTAAAAAGTAGACTTGATTTATTATGCTTTTTTTGCCCCACCGAACTAAATGGAATACGTAACTTTGCGCTCTTCACGTAATCCACCACGCAATGAGAAACCTCCCGTTGTTTCAGATGTTAAAACCGGTTCTGTAGCTCACTTGACCGAAGCTTAATCGAATGTCACATAACGTCAAACAGAAAGACATTATATGAAGACAAAAAAATAAAAAAATGAAAAAAAATATAAAATAAAATAAAATAAAACCAGTCCACAAACAGAGCAAAATCCCGCTTTGCTGAGACCGCGGTTTCAAAATACTGTTACCTACTTCTGTTTTAAAGTGAGAGCGAATGTCATAGAGTTCGTTCAAAGCCGGAGGCTAGGCTTATTTTTGATCATCGTTTTGTATTTCTTTTGTGCTCCCCCCCCCCCTCTTAAAATACACCTAAGGGCAGATGTTGTACGAAAGAGAAAATATGCTAGAAATAGCTGAAGTTATTTACTTTGTAATTTCATAAATACCGTCCTCAAGTGACAGTTCAAATGTAGAAATAAATACAGTAATGTCTGCTTTGAGCGTATCCTCCAATAAGCAGGACCTTCTCATTAATGAAATGATATCATGATCCAGAACCTGGGTCCCTGGATCCTGATGCCTTGTCAGTAGAATGAAACTTCATTAAACAGAAACTTACTGTTATTTAAATTCTATTTACTTATTTATTTATTCGATTCCATTTAAAATAAATTTTATTGTAATTTTTGTCCTTTTTGCAGCCAAACCAATGGCATAGAACAATAAGAACAAGTACATTCTGTTTATGCTCTTTTATTTTTCAAAATCAGATCAGCTGATATTTTAATTCCGAGCTAAACAGCTGTTCTCTTTGTTAAAGTTTCAGTCTCATTTAAAGCAGACTGTCTTTTATTATATGCAAAAACACCTGACTTGGTGTTACTACATTTTATCAGGGTCTTTCGGGCCCCGGGGCCCCGACATCCCCCTCTCCCTAAAAAAAAAAAAAAAAAAAAAAAAAAAAAAAAAAAGTCCATTTTTTTATTATCCATAAAAGTTTTTTAAACACTTTAGAATTATGAAACTTTAAATTTACCGGAGGCCATATATGCAAATCTTAAACATGATGAAACTTCCTTCAAATTGTAACTATTTTATCAGAATTATTTTAAAGTAATGTGCATATAATTCTGAAATTATTTCTTATCTATACAGAGAATCACTTGATACAATTAAATCTGAGACTTTTTAAAATTTTGTTTGTAGGAAGCTCAGTTACCATAGCATTGGCAAATATCTCAGCTTCCCTAATAATATAATCAAACTTATTTCTTAACTCTCATGTCTTCTATTAGGCTGTCAATATCAGTGACTTCAGTGTCAAGAGTTGTATCTCTGGCTTGAAGAACTCTGTTACGATGGTCGAGAGTGTCTAGAATTTTGTATCAAATGGTAGTTATTAACAATTTCAGCTGCTTGAGCCAAAAAAGGTTTTGGGAGACACAAATATTTTATTTTCCCATGGGATTTGTACGCTAAGAATTTCGTAACATACATCCCCCAGTCCCGGGCCCCGGGGCAGTTGTCCCCCCTGTCCCCCCATCTTGACGGGCCTGATTTTATTGAGCGGAATCCTGTTTTAAACGAAAGTGTTCATCGTCCAGTGAATGTTGGTCCATTGAAACGGGAACCTGCTATAAACTAGGGAAAAAATTAGGCCATCACTTTTACGTTTAAAAGAAATTTTACTGCATTAAAAATAAATAAGTGCATAAAGCGAATAAAAATTTAAGTCCGTTATACTTAATCGCATATGCTAGCTCTAAAATATAAACCTCGAAAGCAGGATAGTAATCGTGGATGATGCATCAAAAGTAGAAGAAAAATTAGGAAATTTTCAAAAACGATGTTTGAGATGGTGCAATTGGACTTTTGTTTATCATTTAAAAGAAGTATGTATAAATAACAGCTTCTTTCATATTTTCACAGAACAAAATATATGTCGTAAATTCATGTAAAGAATAACAGTATTCTAGTGCTTTCATCTTTATTTATTTATTTTCAGTTTCAGAAATTATTTATGTCTCCTGGGTACTAATGAATTCATTTAATTTATAATTATACGAAGTGAGTCTTAGAAGAGCAATAGTAGAAAGAAAACGATGGAAATGTAGAAACCTAGTCGATTTCATTCTAAAACCAACGCTTTACGCTTTGTTGCTGTTGCCCTTCGCAGTAAAATCATGGGTGTTTCGGTTCTACGTATAGCGTTTTATTAATGTAGTTATTATATTCACGAAACAGCTTTAATGCCTGGTAGCATTAATCTCAGTATAAATTGGCGTGTAAGGTCAAATCTTTCCTATGTTCACCCTACCCCCACAGTCCTGACTCTGTATATCGCATATAACCCTTATTAGTTGTTTAAAAATCGAAACAAACTCCATTCTATAGGTTGCTGACCATTTACACCTCCTCCATACTTTCAATACTTTATTCCTAAAGAATATAACTGTATGAATGCTTCTCTGAAATGAAGCAGTATCTCTCTCTATCCAGCTATCAGGCGATATTATTTTAAGGCACGCTACAAATGTGAATAATGCATGTTGAAAATAAAAATGGATTCCGAATCTTTGATTCGCTCGCCTGTGGCACGAAAGATATATTCTTGTATTTATTCCAGGGAGGGGAAAGAAATAACAATCTATCATTGTGTGGATGTTTAGTACATTCGCTCAGTTTCTAGACATCTGTTTTATAAAACTCGGGATGTATTATCTTGTATTATGAATAGAGGGCTTTGTTCTTACGTATTTCAATTTTATTTGTTTGGAGGAAATAAAGTAAAGGATTAAACTGTTTTCCTTATCATGACTAATGCGATGAGAATCTTCACTTCAATCATAGCCCTTATATTTATTTTATTAATTTGGACTATGTAGAATTTGTATTCTGGAGAACAAACTCGTCGTCCTGAAACAAACTTTCGTCCTGAAGACTAACTTACGGTATTTTATTTGTAATGCATATTACAATCCGTTAAAATAAACGGTAAACAACGTCTGAAAAAATGCACTTCTAGTTTTACGATAAAATGATTTTATCTTAGGTAAGAAGCTTTATTACGTCAGTCCGTCAGTGTGCATAAATTATCTTGCAAACGAATCCCATTTACATGTCTTATTTATATAGCAGCGGTGAGAGATACGTGCCCTACAGATTTTACACAACTCTGCAAGTTTTGACTCATATTACATTGGTGTCCAAAGTTAAGGTTACACACATAAAAAACGAGATTTTCCCCACAAAAGTTGGGTTTAATATATGGAAATTCGGTACACTAATGCCGCATACTAAAAGGCAGGAAATGGTAACGAAAATATTTGCACAGGTGTTTAACATAGGTAATATGCAAATGAGAGCAACGTTGGTCAAAACAGAATGTATGTCGTAACTGTTTATTGCTTCATCTAATAAGAGATGTCGCCGTCTTGTGCAGATATACAAGAGTCACATCGAGCTCTCCTACTGTTAGTAAGGCTATTGATAAACGATAGTGGCAGTCGTTTCCATTCTTCCAAAAACACCGATTTTAACGCCTGGGGGGTCATTGGAAGGGGTGGTTGACCAGAAATGGCTCTTCACAGAGCATTCCAAAACTGTTCTATGGGATCAAGGTCTGGAAACCTCGACACCATACGATGAATACCTCCGCAACATACGATGAATAACCCTCCTCTTACAGATAATCGTCAACTTAGTATCTTAATTTTGAAAACTAGGGTATTTCAAGTTTTCAGTTAATTTAAGGCAATATGAAAACAAATTCAAACATATGGATATTTGGTAAGAACTATTTTATTAACTGTAAATTATTTTCAACGTAAAGGGACAGTTCGAAAAAAATACTTCAGTAGCTTTATAAATCAATCAATCAATAAATAAATAAATTTAAGCAACACTTTTTGAAAACTTGTATTACTACAATATATTTTAATGAGCATTGCTTTCAAAAGTGTTATGAGTGTAATTCTGCAATTTTTTAATATTACTTTTTAAATTCTTCTCTCTCTCTCTATCTTTTTTTTTTTTAAATTGTAATATTTTATTTCAGTTTACATATTTATGCACTCTAAAAAAATAATCTTTACTGAGATTTTTATTGTTTCAAGACAAAATGTAAGTAATGCTGATGTTTGTCACTGAAATGTTTAACTGTTTTCGCTACTCACAAGTTAAAAAAATTATCTCAAATAAAGTCTCAAAATTTTTTGTACTGAGCACTTAATAATAATTAGTTCCACTCAGAAATTTCTATATTTTTCCTTTTTAAAATTACCTATTGAAATAAATTCTATTACTTATCGTAGCTCATCTAGTAACGTTCTTTTAAAAACATGCATTTCCTATACGTTTAAAGAAAAATAAAAGATTAAATTTCGAGAGAAAAAAATTTTAAGTACTTGCTTCTCAAATAGAATTTTAAATTATAATCAATGTTGCATTTTAATTAGTTTTACATTCAAGTTTCATTCATGCAAACATATCTGAAACATATCTGCCAAATCGCTTTAATATGTTCTGAATTAAACAACATTTCAATATCTAAAACCAAAACATATTTGAACCGGAAACCCGAATTTTTCAACAATCAAATTACTAATTCACACATTTATTAATTAGAATTAATATTTTACGCCAAAAAATATAATCTGAGGGCAGTAATAAATCATAATTATTTTAAAATAATTATTTAACTCAACCGAGATAATCCACTGCCGTCTCACACATAATTATTTAATGAATTTACTTTGAAACCACTGGTGATTGGAAGAGACGACAAAATTCATAGTGGAAAGAAAAAAAAAATTAATTTAAAATATCCTGTTTAAAAATAACAAAAATTTTAAACTTAGTTATGAGGCGTGAACTTTGTGGTTGCATTTTTAAGCACACCAACTCTCGTCAGACATATATTTTTTATTTATTTATTTATTTTTTTATTTTTTTATTTTTTTTTTTTTTTTTTGCCCCCTAAAATAAGGTCTGAAAAGTCTGAAAGACTATCTTAGTTGATGAATATTCATAAAGTTTTTTTCCCTCTGAGTTCTGGTTTTTTTTATTGACGGCTGCAATTAGAAGAAAACGACCCCAGGCGGTAAATTCTTTCCCTAAGTATGTGAGCGCGCGAGAGAGATTTCTATTTTGATAGGTTTTATACCTTCTAATTGCACTTTTTTTTTCTTTTTTTTTCACCCGGACGCTGATTAAAAAAAAAAAAGAAAGATTTTTTTATTATGATTTTCTCCGAAAATTTAATAAGTGACGGTAATAAGTACTTAAAAAATATGTTCTCAGAAATTTTTTAATCAATTTCGAGTACTTTTTTTTCCCTCTTCAGTCTTACATGGTCGACTAAACAATTCGTATATTTTCTTATTATAAGTTTTAAAGTGAGGTTAAACTGCTGCAAGTAGATTATATGTTTTTTTTAACTTATTTAACGCTCGCATGATGATAAATTAACTCATTTTGTCTGTGTAAAGGGGTATTTATTAATCAAAGTATGCTAATATTTTTTCTTTATATAAAGGCGAGTTCCGTCTTGCAAAACAAGTTTTTAAAATCTTAAAGAAAGTTTTAGATGAAATTTTTACTATGCTCTGTGAAGTCAAACGTTTACAGTAGTGTGAAAAATGTATAAATACTTAATATATTTGATTTAAAACATTAAGATGGATAAGAATATAGTTTAGTTACTTCTAAAAGATTTTTAATATTATGTATGTACTAGGAATTATATTATTTCTTGCGACATTTTTGCAATGGGTATTAATTTAATTTACCCGTTTATTAAAGTTATTTCATTTTTTTTTTATAAAATAGTATTTAAAATTTTTAAAACATTCATCAACATCTTACAAACATTTTGAACGCGCAGTTAATTTTCGAAATAAGAATATTTTCACTGAATAAAGTTCTTCAATGCCTTAAAAAATATTAAACAGGCGAAATAATTAACTTGATTTTTAAAATTTTAGAGCACAGTTGTACTATTTACAAACATTTTATAAAAGGTATCGAAATATTTTAATGTAATAAAAAAAAGTATATTTTTACACCTTTTTCTAGTTGTTTTAAGAAGAAATTTTTGTTGATAATCCATATTTGCCGCATTCCCAATATTTTATCCTTCCAAATTTTCCATTACAAATATTACATATTTTAAACTATTTTCGTTGAGAGTTTCTATTCTTTGCATAAATCTGAAATGGTCTAATATTTTAATTATTAATTCGAGCTGTTTTTTTCGGGAGTTGATAAAATCAACCTTATTCGATACAACGATAAGGACAACGATATATCGAATAATAATTAAATACGAATAATAATTTAACGAATAATAATTATGTATCATAATTACATATCGAATGATAATTACATATTGAATAATAATTCGATACAACGATATATCGAATAACGCTCGCCTTATTCGATACAACGATAAATTCCTCTATAACGATAAAATTTGGTGGTCCCTTAGAATTTTCAAACAATATAATTTCCGGTCGATTTAACGGTACATCCCTCTAAAACGATAATTTTACCAGGTCTCTTAATCATTGTTTTATCGAGGTTTTACTGTATATATATAAATTTTCTTCAAGGACAAGGGTAATCGACTACATGAATAATAAAACATTCATTGGTGTTTTTACCGTGTCAGCCACATTAATCAGTGGGAACACATAATATGACATTTTTCAAGTGGCAGTATGATTTATGAATGCCATGAATGATTAAAATATTTAAATATTCGTACTCAATATATTCATGTCCAATTATCTGAAAAATAATCAAATAAGTTAAATTATGATTATTCAAAGTTCACTCCATCTCCCTCAAAAGAATGTACCGAATCTTTAATAATATTCAGCAATTCAACATCAATGCCAGCAGAAACACCAGTTACTCTTTAAGTTAGCAATATCATTTTGAACTCTGAAAGCTTTGCATTATGAGCAACTCACGCAACTGTAAGATTTAAACATGTTTCTGTGATATTCGACTGCTTCCATTGTCGCTTTTATATCCTCGAGCAGCTTGTAAAAGTTTCGTGGCTTGTAGCCAACAACGAACAGCTTTGGAGTAGCGTCAGATCATAAACATTTATAATTTTGTTTCGATGAAAACGTGAGGGTTTTTTTAAACCTTCTAGCACTCCACCTTTTTCTTTACTGTGATTTATTTATGAGTCTATTTTACTTGTGAAATTTGTTTATGAATTAGATTAATTTTTCTTTCTTCCTTTGTTTTCTTCACGTTGTAGCTTCTACGTTAGCAGGAAGAATTTATTACATTATATCATACCTGTGAAACTAATTATTGTATGCACTTCAGTTTTTAAGTAATATCTTAAAACTGTAGCTTGAAAACAACATATGATTTTGGTACGTGAACACAAATAAACTAATTGTGCTAGGAATTTAAAAAAAAATTAAGGTATTTCCTAGCAAACTGTACTATAAATGGTAAGAAATAATAACTTGTATTAATTTCGAAACGTTTTGAAAAAATTCGTAATTTCAAAAATTTTACAGAATGTCACTCTGGAAAATTTTACTGTGCAATTCTATACGTTTAAATTTTTTTTCTGGAAGTTTCATAAAAGACAGAGATTTCCCGCTTGTTGCAGTGGTTAATGCAGCTTATGAAGATTTATTGAGAAATTTTTTCAAACCTCTGACGTAATTAGTTTATTTCAATTTGTGTACCAAGACCGTGAAGCAAGGTTTGTTTCTTCGAACTACAGACTTAAATAACAACAACTAAAATTTAGTTCTCAAATATTTAATTCTAATGAATTTCATCTAGACTTGCAATTTCCTTCATAGCGTAGGTGATAACACTACAGACACCTTTATCCATTTTATATCCTTTCGTTGGAAATTTTCAGTATTATTTGTAGTTTTAACCTCAACACTTTTACAGGTTAAAGGTCTCCTTGTTTACCCACGATTTAAATGGTGTAATTTATTATTTATGTTATTCTGCTGTTATAAAAATATTGGTAAAGAAAAAAGAAGAAGAAAAAACAATTGCTATGGTTCAGTACGGCGAAATAAATAACAAAACGAACAAAATCACGAAAGCCTGTCCACGCTGCATTATACGAAAGCGCTATTGAAACAGATCTATACTTGTTTATGTTCTGTGATGACGCTATAAAACCCCCCCAAAATAGATATAGAACTTAGTGGCACATCAAACTGAGTATTAAATAGGTTATTATATATTTATTAGTCTATGGTGCGTCCAATAATTTTGTCACGAACGTGTGTTAAGCATGCAGCTACAAAAAACAAACAAACAAATCCACAGTGCATCTAATAATTTAACTTAGGAATGTAACTAATTGTGGCAGCGGTTTTAAAAAATTCAGAGAAACACTCTTTATAAAATGTATTCACTGAAATAAACGAAAAGTCCTTGCCTCGCATGAAACTTCCAGAAAATATTCTTTCATAGGAAACTGCACAGCAAAAGTATTTCAAAGTCTGAAACATTCTGCAAATTTTCAATTTTTAAGAATTTAGTTCTGTAATCATTTCTTAATTGATACAGATTTATTGTTTATTAGAGCGTATAGTACAGCTTGTTGAGAGACATTCAAAAAATTTTGAAGTATCTGAGCTAATTAGTCTATTAGTATTTTTATACTAAAATTTCGTTTTTAAACTAATCTTCAGATCTTGCTTGAAAACTAAAGTTCGTATAATAATTTCGCCAGGTAATGTACATTTGAACAGTACACAGGGCCCTATCACACACAACACACAGGACACTATCTAGTACGTGTGCAGCGCGTGCATGCACGTTGGCGGCCAAAAATCTGGGGTGGCCAATTAAGCTTTTTACTCAAAAATAAATGTGTGTAAGGGGGGCGGCCGTTTATTCTAAATCGAACCCGGGAGAAAAAGCATATCGCCGCTCACTGTGGGATATGAGATTAGTGAACCTAATTCAAACATCTTTTCTTTTGGAAAAAAGGGGGCGGTGTGTGGGGGGGGGGGGTTAGCGAGAATTGTTTCCCTAAAACAACGATCCGACTGTGCGAACCTTCGGAATTTTAAGGACGGCTGAACATTTCTATGGGCTGAACTATGTATGGGTGACATAACCCACCATGTTTTCCACGCAAACATGCATGGAAAACAGTGGGTTACGAGCTAAAATTAGAAACATAAATCCCCGGACTTTTTCATACCATGTGCTTCTCATTCATTAAATTTAATAGTACACGAGGCTGCTAAAGTTACGTTTGAGACTGTTTTAACTTTTTTAACGTAGTGCAGGAACTATATAATTTTTTTTCAGCTTCTACTTATAAATGGAGTGTTTTAAAAAGCAATATTAGTAGTTTGACACTGAAATCAGTGAGTGACACAAGATAGGATAGCAGAGTAAAATCGGTGCGACCTCTCAGGTTTCTGCTAAATGAAATTATAAAAAGCTTAAATGATATAATAGATGATAATACTAGAGATGTGTTTTAAAACAAGGCATCCAGCTCAATGTTTATTAGATCGAATCTCATCTTTAAAGTTCATTTCCTCTATAGTTATACGGAATGATGCTTTATCAAAAATAGATACAGTCAGTAAGGTATTACAGAGTCCTCAATAAAATTTAAGTGAATAACTAAGCATTTTAAATGAGGTTATTGAATTTCTTAAAACAATCCGATCTGACGATGCTTTTAGTAAATATATCAGAGAAGCAGAAACTTTAGCTGATGAAGTGAAAGTTGTAGCACAGTTTCCAGGAGTAAGAAACAGAGATAAAGTTCGTCATTTTGACTATGACTGTTCACATCAACAAAAATTAAGTGTAGAACAATTATTAAAGGTAGACTTTTATTTAACAGTTATTGAAACCTCATTAAATTCTATGGAAGAAATATTTAAAAGTTTAACAAAGTGCTATGAAATTTTCAAATTTCTCAATAATTTTAGATACATGAATGAAGAGGAAATAAAAAAATCTTGTTTAGATTTAGACATTTCTCTTCAATGAGCTCATCACTTACAAAACAATAAACAGTTGTACCTCTGATTCCTTTAATATTTTAATGTTTATTTAAAAAAATAACAGGGTATCAGCATTTCCAAACTTTTATGTAGCTTTGAAAATTTTTTTTTACATCACCCATTAGTGTGGCATCGGGTCAGAAAAGTTTTTCGAAGCTAAAACAAATAAAAACATTTAAGAATCACAATGACCCAAGAAAGGTTTAGTGATATAGGACTTTTGGCTGTTGGAAGAGAATTGTGTGAAACTTTACACTTAACTGAGGTAATAGACGAACTGGGGGGAAAATAAAAAAGCAAGAGAAGTACAGTTTTAAATATGCTGTTTCTCCTTCTTTCTATTGATAAAAATATGTGTGTTCACTTTAAATTCAAAAAATAATATAAAAAAAAATCAAAATACAATTTTATCCATATTTTTCTTTTCCTGTCATCAATACAACGGAAGGGACAGCCTTACATGCCTTGCACGCAGGCGGCTGTTAAGGCCAGCTCAGACTCGAGTGCGACTGCCGTAAGCTGCAGGGTATGATGGGAGTTTTTTAATGATCAATTTGCACGTGCAGGCTTTGTAAAAGGGGGGAAACAGTGCAGGTTCGAAAAATTTATGGGCTTTTAATGACCAGTCGGAATTCGCCAACAAAGGATAACCCGTGAAACCACAAAAGCACGCCAAACATACAATGGGGACACTTTTCTCCGCAATCCGTCTTGGAGATACGGAAAAATACATCGAGTTCTCATTCTAGCGTACGGAAACGCACGGAAGTCTGCTCTGGCCTAACACGGCCCTGGCACCACAGGTCTATAGAGAACTGTACTCCTATGTCAGTCAAATACACGAGAGATGACTATATCTCTCGTGTATTTAACTGTCAACGAGGCTGCAAAATTCTTGAAATTTTCAGCTTTGTTCCATTGGCTTGTATGGTTTAGAGATAATACACCACTTACTTAGGGATGTGGTAAAAAGTAGAAACTTAATGGTAACTGGCTGAACGATATTTTGTTTATATTTTTTAAAACTACTTTTTAGAATAAGGATTGGTTTTTTTAATGTAAATATTTCTTGTTTAGTCGTTCGGGCATGTTTTTGAAGACGTGAACCTTTTGTAATAATCATAATACAGTAAATTATGTTAAAAAAGAATTAGTTGTAAATTATGCAGTTTTGAAAATTTACATTATTTTAACTCACTTTTAGTTCATCATAAAGAATCACTCTCGGTGAGGCGAAAAATAAAGAAAAAAACCTTACGAGTTCAATATTATTTAATAGAAAATCTTTTTGAATAGATTAGATTTTTTTACTGTGCAGTTATTAATTTGTTAACTAACATGATTTTTCCGCTAAGAAACGTGGAAGCTGTCTTAAAAAATATTTCAGAATTTTGCCTATTTTTCAAATATTTATTAAATAAAATGTTGTTAAAAATTTATGAAGCATACTTTTACTATGAGGGAAATGTATTGATAATTTAAAGTGAAATCATCAAACTTTCATTGTAGTTTATGTCACACCTGAAATATTTATATTAGATTGTTTCTTTTGTCTTTTAACAATTTTTTTCTTTCTTTTTTTTTTCTTTGGAAAAATTTGAATTTGAATTTGAAGTTATTTTTATTTCATCAAATCATATTTCAGAAAAAAATTCTACAAATTTCATTCACATTTCACAAAAAGGTTCAAATAAGCTAAAACCAAACTGCAAGAAGTTAACATTATGGATTCTATTGATTTCAAATCAATACCAAACGCTTCTTTAAAGCTAACTTATTTTATTTTACATTATAAAGTCAAGCTTGCTTGTTAAAAATAACCGGTTTTCGCTTTCATTTTGTCTTTGAATACGCTTTGAAGGCAGCAGAGCATGTTTTTTCTTTATTTTCCACTGTGGAAGACTAAAGTTTTAACCAAGGTCAGTGCATCAACTTTGCAAGTGATAACGCTATTTCCCGTAATTCCCTTTGGCTTAAATTGCGATGGATCCTTTTGTATGGTGTATGTTGTTCTTGACACTAAATGCAGGCTTTGAATCTTTATGAATGTCCATCAAAAACTGCGTAATCGCTATAAGAATTTTTCTTTTTTACTATATTTTTCTTTGACTTATAACCTAATGTCGAAAGGGAAAAAACAAAACAAAACATGCTTAACGATTATTTTCGTAGTTACATTATTTCTTAAATCTATACCCTTTACGATTATTTTGATTTTCAGCTAATCATCCAGAGTTACGTATACTTTTTATCATCAAGGTAAACAATATAATAAAGCGCAACAAATTTCCCCGTTTCTTTTCTCGTAATTATTGAATGTTCTCCACGCGTTAGATTGAAATAGGGTTTCTCTATAACGTTAATCGTAAGCGTAACGTGACCAAAAATTGGGGGGCTCATAACATATTCAGTAGGAGGAATAGCGAATATGCCTACGCCGCAATGTGGTTAATGAATATCCCAGATAGATACCGCGAATTTATTAAAGCAATATTCAAGAGATTTACACAATTGATGCCCGCATATAAGATGCAATTTCTTTAGTAGAGATTTTTCTTATGAGGCCTATATTCCCGTTACTTTCGTTAAAAAAATTTTTAAGTTTTTAACAGGCTATGGTGAGATGTGATCTGAAATTCATTATGTTTCAATATAAACCGATTGCTTGTTTTCAAGAGAACTTTACCGGCAAGTTTAATTTTCCTGTTACATTCTTCCTTAAGCATTGTGGATATTTTCTGAAAATTCCAAGTTAATTATTGGGAATAGTTGCTTTTTATCGACGGCTATAGAGATTTCTATGTGCAGTTTGAAAAAAAGCACAGTTAAATGTTGAATCGTGGTCATTGTAACTGTTTATACATTACACCATTTGAGTTTTGAAATATCAGAACAAATGCCTCTGATGTGATACTTCTACCTTTTTACAGTTAATGTAGCCATAAAAAGCTAATGTAGTAAGCTTTATAGCTTACGTTTAATGTGATATAAGTGTTTTATAGTTTACATAGTAAGCTATATAAAACTCACTATGCAAGTCTTAAGCATAGCCTCCTAATTAAAACTGTGGCAGAAGTTTCATTTCCTTCCACATTCCTGCCAGCAAATTAAAAAAAATTCCCAGATATTCCCTTTTACATTTGTTTTATCAAAAAACATTCCACGCACTAGTGAAATTCATAATTTTTATTATTAAATAAAAATTAATCACCGTAAAATTTGAGCTGACATAAAAAACAAATAGCATAATTTCAATTTTCTGTGTAGGCGTTAGAACTTAAGCTTTTTTAACCCTTTTTCCAAAATACCCTTCTAAATAACACAAGTACTTTAGATCAGTTTTAGTTAAATACATTAATAAGTGTTTTTTTTTTCCTCAGTAACCATAAATTATACTCTTAACTCCTCAAACTCTCGTACCCCAAACTATTAATTAGGAATTATTCCCTTAAATCCATGAAAGATTGCGCTATTTAGCCCATCTGCCTCATGCAAAAAAGCAGATAATTTTTCCTTATCACCCAAATGCGTCTTATGTTAGTTGCATTAAAAAAAAGTGTTTCAAATCGAAAATAAAAATAAAAAATGTCCGACAGTAAATAGCCAAGAAAAACATGTCTATATAACTATGTGCTGATAGTGCGAACAGGTTAAGCAAGCATATCCATTAAAAATAATTGCTATAATTGGTTTCTCTAAAGAATTTTATTTACATTAAAATCAAGTTTATTTTGAAATAAAACTTCTTCCTTTTATTTCCCCTCCTCATTCTTAAAAGTTTGACAGGAAAAGTTAAAACAGGAACGGCATTAGTAACATCTAAACATATACCTATAATGAGCATCAGAAATGGTAAATCAGGTTAAATGCAGTAAACAAAGCTATATTATCGGGTTAAAATGGAAAGTTACAAATCAAGCAAAAAAGCAGATAATTTTTCTTTAATGCAAATGACAGTTTAACGTATTTTAAAACACTTCTTCAAATTGTAGCATTTTCTTTTTTGCCAAGAATGTATTTTTCTTTTTTTCAGCCTCAAGAATACCATTATTTTGCTCATAAGATGTGTGCATCGTTCCGTGTAATTTAAGACTGTTTCACTTGAAAATCATGCAACTTTTGAACAGCTTTTTAAAAAGTTTTATTGTATTAGACTCGAAAAACTTTTAGAATGTCTCTTTACAGGTGGCACTGTGAACTGACATTGAGAATGAACCTGTAAGATTTACGAAATTGTCAGAAAAAAAAAAACTTATAAACATGCGGAATTTCGTGATATTTCCAAAAACGGGTAAAACCTCGGCCTATTTTAGAAGACAATTTTTGTGTTTATGATTTTTTTCTGAAAGCTGCACGAAATATACAGCTTTATTGTTAATGTCAGTCCATCTCGCATACAGTGAAGATGCATTATTTATTTTTTAGAGTGTTTAATGTCATTGGTTTGTTTTTAATGCTGCTCTTAAGTCCTGTGACGACGATCGCTCTTCAGGTAGAACGCCCTTAAAAAGTTCAATCAAATGTTTAATTCCAACCACTATAATTCTTTTTTTTTCCCATTTGTTAATAGAAAATTCCAAAATATGTTAGATTATCAATAAGATATCCAAACTAGAATTTTTAAAAATCACTTTAACTTTTTTAAAACTTAAAATGCATCATCCCCTTAAAAAAAAAAAAAAAAAAAAAAAAAAAAAAAAGTACTATTTTTTATTCCAGTTATCTTTCCAGTTAGAATATATACTCTCGGTATGCCACATTTACACGAACCCTCTCTCCAATAGCTGAAAATGATAATTTTTTTTTTTTTTTTTTTATAGTAGCTTATTCAAAATGTAACGCCCTTCAAAGTGGAAATGTGCTTCCAATATGTAATTTTAAGTGAAGTATGGGAATAATTTTATCTTAAGTTTTCTTCTAAAAAGAAAACGTTTTCAAAGATTTGACTTACGGACTAACACTTACAGTTAATCTTTACGTCTGGTGCAATTTTCTGAAAAAATCTATAAGCACAAAAATTGCCTTCCAAAATTGGGCCGAGGATTTACCTGTTTTGGAAATATCGGGAAATTCCGTATGTTTAGCCTTTTTTCTCTGACAATTTCGTAACTCTTATAGATTCATTCTCAATGTCAGTTCACAGTGCAATTTCTAAAGAGATTTTCTGAAATTTTCTGAGTCTCTAGTTTAATTAATTTTTTTTAAAGCTGTTGAAAAGTTGCAGGATTTTCACGTGAAACAGCCTTATGGCATTAGCCGTGCACTTGTTAATTAAGTTTGACTGCTCGTGCCTAATAATTCAAGCAAAGCAATTCTCTGCAGAAAACGCTCTTCTGAAAAAAAATAATAATTTTACGGCTTACGGAGTAATAAAACTCGAAGAGAAACCTCGTAAAAAGGATTCAGTTTCTGGAAGCCAGTTCATTCCCAGAGCTATCGGGTTTTCCAGATTGCAAAAGCTCAGACGCCGCGCAGGAACAGAGAGAATGACTCTTCTTGCCCAATTTATAAATAGCCACACCCAGAAGAGAACAACACTCATTAACCTGGATATTAATGACTTGAAAGAACAGCGCGTCGTAAGAGTGAGTGCCATAAGTGAGATGAGGACTTCAGCAGCGAAAGGGAGGAATCCGATTGTTGAAATATTAAATAGCTTTTGGGTCGAGGACAGTGAAGGATTAGCCAAATTTTGGCTTTTCGATTGAATGAAGGCAATTCCATTTACTGTAAGAGGAATTTTCTGGAAACTTCAGAAAGATAAACGAAAAGGAAAGAAAAAAAGTAAATAAAATAAATTGCGAATATGAGCTCGAGACTACCTTGGAAGTAGAGGAAATTGGGTGAATCGAAAGTAGATAGTTGTATCGATTATAATACCGTGTTTACTGGCATAATAGTCGCACTTTTTATGCCAATTTTTCATGGTGAAAGTGTAGGTGCGACTATTATGTGGGGAAATCTACAACATAATATTGTACACTATAATGATAAAATATTACTGGTATTAGAGTAAAATTACTAACTTGCCAAATGTTTCCAGATTATCTGCTGTATATTAAATAATCTTTTCGTCAATAGCACACAAAAAAGGGGCATTTTTTGTAATAGTAATATTTTTATAGACATAAATAAAGGTCAAATACATGACTGCGACTTTATACGGGGAAAATATTTTGACGATATTTTCTGATTCAGAACGTGGGTGCGACCATTATACGAGGACGACTATTACGCGAGCAAGCACGGTCAATAGCTATTTAAGGGACTGAAAACGAATCTATTTTTAATATCATTCATTTATAGATTTCGTGTAAGCTTTTTTTATCGTTAGATAGATCTATCATTTTTTAGTGCATGAAGGTAATTTAGATGTGTAAATTGAACTCCCGACTGATCAGTGAACTAAACTTGACAAAACTGTACAAAATTGACTCAGACATTTAATTTTACCATAAATTTCTTTCATTCCAATTTAAAGACCTTGATTCTGATTAAACCTACAATTTTCAATTTAGGCGCTACAACAAACTAGCACTTAAATGTAGACTGTGAGCTGATGTAAACACAAAGGAAAAAGTATGTTTGTAAAAACACCTCCCAGAAATGTCTGACCAACTATTGAGAAATGATGTATCGTCTGCTCCAAGCGTTAACGCTGTGGCTCCAAAATCAAGCCAGACAAGCTGTGGTTCCAAAATCAAGCCAGACAAGCTGTACTCCCCGTAGCGAAGGACTTTCAACTGATTATGAATTACTAAGAAAGATTAGAGATGATTTTTAAAGAAAAGCAGTTCTCAGTTTTTTCTTGTGTATATATCACACATACCGTGTTTACTTCCGTTATGGTCACCCTCGCATAATAGTCGCACCCCCGTTTTGAAGCAGAAAAAAATCGTCAAAATGTTTTAATCGCATAAAAGCCGCAGTCACGTATTTGACCTTCATTTATGTTATTAAAAATATTACTATAAAAAGAAAAATGCCTCTTTTTTGAGTATAATTGAAGAAAAGATTATTTAATATACAACAGATAATCTGGAAACATTTGGTAAGTTAGTAATTTTATTATAATATCAGTAATGCTTTAGTTTTAGAATGCACAATATTACGTAGTTGATTTCCGCGAATAATAGTCGCGCCTAGACTTTCATCATGAAAAATTGGCAAAAAAAGTGCGACTATTATGAAACAAGGTATACTATGAAATAAGATAGTTTGAATAGGTATGATTTTCAAGAATATTAGAAGGCTAATGCGTAGGTTTTGCCCTATTCTTAAAAATTCCAGTTACTTTTAATAATAAAAACAATAATTATCAATAAGTGTGATTACTGTTAAAGAAAAAAGGTTTAGCAATGCAATATATAATGTTTTAGAAAACTGTGTTCACATTGTGCAGTTTAAAGTCAAAGTATTCTGATGTTTACGCACAAATTCGCCCACAACTCAGTGAGGTTTAACATAAGCTTCCACAGGTTAAAGTATAATTTGAAAGTTTCGAGAATTTTATTTTATCGGAAAGCTCTAACCGCAGTACTAAAAAAGTATTATTCTACTGAATACCCACAGAAGAGAGTAAATTAAATATTTCAAAGCCGGTCTGCAGCTTTCGCAATTTTAATGATTCAATACGTGTGTTGTTATATATGCTTTCATTACTTTTGTCTCATATTTCGCATCAGGCTAAATTTTTATTAATTACATAATTAAAACAACACACAAAAATGTTACAAACGTTAAGACTACTGTAACAACAGTTATATTTGGTCGAATGAAGCACATATCGGTCATTCAGTTATATTTCTATGAAATCAGGTGCATATGGATAAAACTGTACCAGAAGCATACCTGAATCAAGCTAATGATTTCCCTGATAAAACATGAATTTTCCATGACTATCAAACAGAATACTTGTCAGAATCATACTTTTATTTAACATTAGCAAATCCGCGTCACAGGGGCGTAGCCAGAAATTTTTCATGTGGGGGAGGGGGGGGGTTACGACTACTGCAACTCACATATATGGGTACATGTGTGTGATAAGGGAGTTAAGAATATACATTTTGTATGGCAAAAAATTCCTCATGGGCGGGAGGGTTATGACCCCCCTAACCCCCCTATTTGGCTACGCCCCTGCTCGTCATAATTGTTGTCTTTTGAAATGGTCAAATCAAGAAAATATTTTTCCTCTAATAGAAATGAGGGAAGCAATACTTAATTTTAAATTAAACTACAATCTTAAATTTGATGATTTGTAAAACTAAAAAAAAAAAAAAGTTAAAACAATTTTGTTTAAATACATTTTATACATTATATTTTTTCATTTATTAAAATTATTTGTAAAAGGTTTCCTATATTAATATAAATATATACTATATAGCTTCAGTTCAGTAACTTGTGTAAAATCTAAAACTTTAAATTTAACAATGCTGCATTTATGACATCAAGCATAAGATATTGTAGTGCTAGAAAAAATACAGTCATTTAATTCTCACAGCCTCCAACATAAATAGAAATAAAGTTCAAACAACAATTGCTGATGACAACAACTGTAGTTATGAAAATAATTAATTTGCCTTTGTCGAGAGCATGTAATTTCGCATAAATATTCTGCACAGTGACTCAGAATGAAATTGTAATGTATTTTAGTAAGGGCTAAATATCATCCAATTAAATCCGATCCTAACTAAATATTCAGTCAGGCATTCACTTCTTGCAATAACGAACAAATATTTTGAGTTGTTAATAAGAAAAAGTATAGCAAAAAATAATTTTCACGAAACAGATCATAATGATTTTCTTCATTCTGAAACTTTTTTTTTCCCCCGTAAAATGCGATATAAATCCTGAAATTTCCGTTTGAGATGTAGGTAAATCACATTTTAAACACATTTTTTAGAGTTACATTTTCAACCAAGCAGCCACTTGAACCCAGAAAAATGTTGCACTGAAATAATAAACTATTTTGTTGATTTAGTTTAAGTAAAATATTTCGCTGTAATAAATCAAATTAGCATCATTTTCAGTTAAATTAATCAAATTTCACTTTTTCACTTGTTCACTGAGCAAGAAAGTTTTTAAAATAAAGTCAAAGCTTTTATTTTTTTACGGACGAAAAATATTACATTAATCGAACAATTAAGTATTTTAATCGAAGCTATTTCAACTATCATTTTGGTTTTTCCAGAGTATATAAAAGTTAGCTGTAAAAAAGAATTTAAATGATGACAATGATCGGTGTGAATATACACTGACTTTTATCTGAATAAACCACCATTAAAAAATATTACAATAATTTTCATCCAGTAAAATGCATACCCAGTAGTACAACTAGTTCAAAAGTCTTTCAGCTTGCGTTCTCTTAACGCAGTTTGAACGTCTTTTGAAGTGGTTGTGCTACTAGGGACACATATTTTGTCTCGATTTTCCATTTGAGTTGTACGTTTTAGTAAAATATTATTATAGGAGATCAGAATAAGTTATCAATGTCAAAGTACTTTTCGTAGCGACATTATTGATGTCATGTGTCAATAACGACTGTGTTAAATATATAAATGTACCTGCAACGCAGAAAACAAAACTTAATTAAAATTGATTAACTTAAAATAAAACAACTTTTTTCTTTCGTATAACACAATAAATGTTGTTTAAATAAAACAACATTTTCAACAACATTTTCTTTCGTATAACCGTTTGGATGAACCAAACGGTTCAGCTGCTCAAACGTTGTTCTAAATCTTAAAATTTGCTATCTGAACAAATTTCTTTGGTCGAGTGAATCAAATATTTAACTAATTACTTAGGAAATTGCAGGAGATTAGGGCTATTTTAACCAAATGCTTATTATAATTACTTCAACTACATGTTTTTCCGTGCAAACAGACACATAATTAATTATAAGTATGAAGCCTTCATAATTTCACTTGTAGATATTCGCTCTTTTTTTCTTCTGCCACTTGACACGACTGGGTGAAATACCAGGCTTCTTTCAAGATTCTTCGCCTGAATTAAAGATAGTTTTCCACGAAATGGAGCCTTAACTCATAACTTGCTGTCGCAGGACTGTCAACGCCTTTCACCAGAAATTTTTTCCCTGCTTTTCCTTTCAATAAATCTGGTATATCACCACGTGATAGTTCAGATGCTTGGAATGAATGGAGGATCCCATGGAGAATATATGAAAGATTTATTGTGTTGATACGATATGGTTTTCTGTAGCGTTAATCTGCTCTCGCTGAGCATACCAAGATTGAACATGAAAAAATTCCTTTTGCTTGATGCATTTAATTTCTTATAGATTTTGATACTAATATTTGTCTGAGTTGAATATTAAATATTTTTGATCTTATGGCAATTGTTAAATTTTCATTAACGATGAAACATTTTTTTTTTTCTCGAAATAAAGAATATTTTCAGATATGTCTTTTAGAAACAGTATCTATAATTTAATTTACTTTATTTCTAGTATTTTCTTTTATAAATATTCATTTTTCTTTTATCTTTAAGGGAGAATTTTCAATTCATATATTTTCGGGACATTGAAAAAGAAAAAAGAATGACTGAGTTCGAGCCTTCCACAGATAATATTTCCAGAATTATCAAGAGTCTTAAGCCATTTTGTGATTTTCATTATCATTTGAAACTTAAGCTAGAGATAGCTCCCCCAGATACCCCTGAGTACTACAAAGATCTATAGTTATAACTGCCCGAGAGATTTTGAAAAGTACCACTGAAACACGAAATAGGACAAGTGACAATTATATCACGCGAAATAAACAAATTACAGTATACAAGTTAAAGCAAAAACTAAAAAAAAATCATCTCGCATAATTTTTTCTTTTTTTTTTTCTGCACTGTCCAAACATTAAAATTTGGAATAGAAGACTCGTAAGAGTATTGGTCCTAGATCACGGGTGTCAACTGCTTACATTCCATTGGATGGTTAAAAATGTTTTTCTGTTAATTTCATAACCTGCCTAAGTTTTTAATTGCAAAATGTGACGTTATGCTGTGAACACTCTATTTTTTAATATGATTTAATGCATTTATATTTTTATGGTCACGAAACACGCAAAGTGTATGGTTATAAAACCGCAAACTAACATATAAAAAATTACACAAGCCTACTTCAAAATCTTCTAATAGTGTCATTTATATCTCATGTTCTGTGCTTATCCCTTGAAACTTAACCAGGGAAGCATGTAAAGACAAGCTTATCTGAGAAAATGGGCCATATATAGTACCACAGCAAAATTACGTTTTGTGAATAAAATAAATAACGCATTATAAAATATCGGTTTATTACAAATAACATGCTTGTCTTTTGTGCTTAGACCTCCCAGAAGAACAAAATTAAAGACAATGTTTAAAAGATAAAGTTTGAGTCTGATCCTCCCCTCCCCCCCCCCCCTGCTTCGGATGACATATTAGCATATATGACAAGAATGAAACTTCTGAACATTTATTTAAATAGTATATTCAACATTACATCTCTGAACAAGCTTTTAATTGTCAGATATCATATATCAATTTCTAGTAAAAATCAGTGTCATTATAAATCATTATATTGAACAGCTGAAGCCACTGAGTAATCACCTATAAAGAACTTAAGTAATTGATGTCTGATCCCTGCAGTGTGGGCGGCAACGTAATACTAAGGTGTGTGGTGTGTGCGTGCGTGTGTGTGTTTTTTTAATATCTTTTTTTCCTTAAATGCTTGGAGCACTGCAGTTGACAAAAGAAAACTGGATGTATGACATACACTAAGACGAGACATTATATGCCGAGAAGCTGGTTTGAGTGGGTACGAAACTACACATAATACAAAATAATGTTTCGTTAATGTATTGTTTTTATTATAAAAATCTTACTGTCCGGAGTTAAGAAATCCAGACAGTTAAAATAGTTTTAATCTATTGCTCACACAACGGCACTGCGTGCGAAATTCGGCGTCATTTCTCATTCAGTGCCGTTGTGTGAGCATTAAGTCTATTTTCAGATTCTAGGCAAAGTCTGCAATGAAATGTAAAAGCTGACAGTGATTTTACATCCGTTTATTTATGCTTCAATATAAGGCCGTACCCAGGGGGTGGTCCGGAACCCCCAAATTTTGAGTTTTGTTAACAAAGTAATAATGAGAACGTCTTTTTGTGAAAAATTCTGTCTTTTCCATCGTTTGGATCCTCCCTTAATTTTTTTCTTCTTCTTTTTTTTTTTTTTTTTTTTGGGGGGGGGGGGGGGTACGGCCCTACCTCAATACAACTCTTGCATTTTAATAGACATTTCTCGAACAACCACGACAGCAAAATAATCATCCCGTTTTATAACTTGACTGATAGTTCGTTTTGAAAACTGAATTAACCTAGTCTGTTTTACTATATTTAAAAAATAAGAAATAAAAAACAGCCGGTATTTGACTTTTATGATGATAAGCGCTTTTAAATCTCCTTACAGAACAACACAATGAAGTCTTTAGGCAACGATTCAATTTCTTTCTCTCACAAGTTTAACAGCCTTGGTTGTATTTGCTTTACCCTGTATATTGACCCCCCCCCCCGATAGTCGATGCTCTATTTGCAGAGTCTGGATTCGTCTTTGCCTTACTTACAGGCTTTGTAAATAAAATAAATATTTAGAAATTCACTAGCAGCATTTTTAAAGTTATTACGGTTGCTCTTATACATAGTTGCCAACTACTGCAGAATATAATTAACCAGATTTTAAACAATTATTTTCGGCTTAAAATATAAGCCGGAAATATAATATAGGAAAAATTTTAAACTTAAACTTAAAATATAGCAAAAATTTTGTACTACGAGAGCGAGCTGGTTACTATTTTGAAAAAATACTAAAAAAATATACTGTTTTTAAAAGTGGTAATTATATTCCGTAGTAGTTGGCATCTATGCCTTATACAAAATAATGCAGCTTATGAACTTACATTTAAAAAAAAAAAAAAAAAAACCAATAAAATTGCTTCAGCCGCCGAAGTGGTGTGGTGGCTTAGAAATAATTCTGTCACACCTTGGGTCGGGGTTCGAATCCTGGCTTAGGCATGGATGTTAGCTTGTCCATCCCTTCATAGGAGGTAATGCTGGCGCCCAGTGGATGTCCCTGTAATTAAATGGTCACAGTACCTTCGCGCAGTTGTAGTGAACAAAGCCTAATCGGCAAGTGCCCGCCCGTTGAAAAAAATTGATAAAATTGCTTTAAATTTTTCAGAATGTCTCTTGACGAGTTTAAATATTACGATAGAATGTACTTATAGGATTTGCGAAATATTGCGTAAAAAAATTTCAACGAATATTATTTTTTCAGTTTTTCTAAAGGATGGGTGAGCTATATTTTCAATACGATTTCTGTGTCTATGATATGTAAATAAAAGAGGCACAATCAGGGGCATAGCTAAGTGGGGAGGATAGGGGGGTCACAACCCCCCATGAGGAATTTTTTGCCCTACAAAATATATATTCTTCACTCCCTTATCACACACACGTATCACACATACATATATGTGAGTTGCAGTAGTCGTAACCCCCCACCCCATGAAAAGTTTCTGGCTACGCCACTGGGCACAATACATATATATTTACTGTTTATAAAAATGCATAGTAAAGTTTGAAACGAAGAATGCCAATAGGATTTGAGTCTCTAACATAACTGTAATAATACGTAATTAAATCAGTCCAAGGGACATAAGACGAATGTTGTGCGCGTGCGTGAGAGAGAGGATGTGTGTACAGCATTGGCATCTTTTTAAATAATGAAAAAAGAAAATCTGGTGGTGAATTTGAAGATAAATGCCATTTTTTTATATTTCTCTCTTATTTATAATAACAATGCTAAATAGGTTAGTTACAGAATGTTATTATGAGAAAGACGAAAGCTGAAATTGCTCGTGACGTGCATTTTATTTTTATTGATTTTTCTGGAAAGTTAAATGAATTCACAACATAATTTTTTGATTGATCGCACTGAATTTATGCGCGCATCGTTGTTTTATCTTAGCTACTTGTCAAACATGAGAGCGGTTCATGAAATTGCATTGACTTATGTAGGGGCTAATCAAGTAGGAGGGACATCCTCAAGTATTTTTGATCCGTGACTATAACTAAAAGGACAGACTTTGAATTCAAAAGATAATTCTATGTCTGTTGTTACCCAAGCATAAAAAGACAGATACTCCCACAGAATTATATGTCTGATAACGTAATACTTATTAAATTGGAGGGGGGAAGAAGTATAGGAGGTCAAAAGAGGCATAAATGATGTGTTAACATTAGAAATCCCCAAAGCCTATATTTTACCTATCCCTTTTCCGTTTCTCAAGAGCTTCACAATCTAATCACTTTCTGGTTCAGCAATCTTTGTTACAAAGAAAGAAATTCGCATAAGAAGCAGTTTGCTACTACAACAATAACCATTGGTTCCACAAAAAGGCGACTTCCAATACAGGACTGGACAAAAAATAATATGAAAATGAGTCAAGGCATCATGGATGAGCGCCAAATGATTGTTTGTTTGATTTTATCTTTCGACAAACAACTCATTACAAAACCTCTTCGAAGACCAGCGGAGCAAAACCGCAGAGCTGCATCCGGCTGACAACATAATTCGAACGCACGTCCACTTTGCTTTTTTAATTTTTGTCCTGAAGTCCTGACACTTGATGATGCATCACCGTCAGGACATTAATCCGTCGTTTCAGTCCTACAAAATGATTCCGGAAATTTGAAAAACTAATTTAGCTCGAACCACTTTCTTTGCTGACAAGAGCATCTTACGCGCAAGTGCACATCGGAGAATAGGTATTCTGCTTTGTTCAAGGCACAAATCATACCAATAATTTATTACCCTCTGAACTCGAAGTTACTGATTTGGGAAAATTTGCTTCTGAACGCCGCCGTTTTCCCAAAATCCATCAATGATTAGACAGTCACTTCTAACATCGAAGTTTGCGAAACTTGGAACTTAGCGTTTGCCGTTTTACTCGTCCATTTCACAGTTTAATAACTAGAAACCAGAAACTAGTTTGATTGTTTCAATTTAATATTATTATGTCTTCGTTGATTAATTAGTGTTCTTCCCATCGAATTTAAGTTTGAAAGTGCAAGGACTTAAGAAATTCATGGTATATGAAAATTTACTTTTCATTAAAAGGAAATGTGTTTAATAACAATAATTCATAATAGTGATGCTTTGATTTGAATAATGAAAATGATTAATTTTCTAATGAAAACGATTTTTCAAACAATATTTGTTTACTCATTCCTAAATGTCTCCGAAAAATTAATAATATTTTCACAATTTTTGGATTTTCATCTCAGAATAAGTCTTTGACGATGATACGATGATTCCTTTTAAATTACCAAGGAAAATTGTATGAAAAGTTTGCTCTTATGTGTTTGTGTTTCTATTGCAATAATTGGTTGTATTTTACGCTTTCTTATTTTTGGTATTACATAGTGGCAAACTTAGATTTCAAAGATTAAAATCAACAATAGATAGAGTATTATAAATTGTAAAATTTATGGCAAAATTTTTATTCTACCATGAAGTTTTCTGTTAAACTAAAATTTGATTCAGGTGAATTTGGGTAATGGGACTGTAAAATTTGAGAATAAAAACATTCGAAGTATTCCATTTGATTCCAGTGTATGAACTTTTTTGATTTGTTACATTCAGGTAAAGGTCAAAAAACTTTCTTGAGTAAGGAGAGAGATGGCAGTTTTTTTTTTTTCTATTTTAATGTAATCACTAGAACTTCTGAACAATCAAGTTGGCTCAGCCTTACGTTTTATATAAAAGTCTATGGATCCAGCGTCAGTTTTTATCCGGTATATATCACTCTCGCTAGTTGGACAAATTCAATTTGGACCAGTCGACTCAGGATAATTTTTTCATCTACCGCTTCGCACTTTTTGAAATCATAACAATACCGTTATTTCAACAGTGTACTAATCTAAAAAATATTTATCCTTATCTTCAAAGTTGTCCAAGTGTTATTTCTCTTCAAGGCTGGCAAATCTTTATTCATTCTCTAACGAAAATTGTTTTATAAAATGATTCTCTATTATACTTTATTCCGAGTCAGTTAATCTTCGGCTATTCCATCTTTAAAGTAGAAATTTACTTAAACTTTCAAGCCTGATGTACAGGCAATAAAATTTGTGTTATGGAACAAACACACAATAGCTAAGATAGATTGATATATTTTATTAAGGGCTTAAGGGCATCTATTATGCAGAACATTTTTTCTTTTGTACTGAGAACTTCAAATGCTAATATTATTTCCTCCGATATGTTATACCTCTGAATGTTTTTATGAATGTTCGATATATCGATATGCAGAATCGATTGACTAAAACGAAGAAAGAGTTTGTCATCATCGGTCTTTAGAATAGGGGGATTAGAGGTGATTAAGTCTCCGGTGTGTTTCACCAATTTCCATTTCATTTCAACAACAGAAATTGCTGAAAGAAAGCAAAACTACTAAATAGACTGCAAACAGTTTGAAGAAGGTGCCTAGAAAACAAGCAGGGTTATTAATCATCCAGATTACTTTAAACGAAATAGGCCGACAATCAGTGACATAATGTGAACTGTAATAATTAATCACGCAGTGTGATAAGAGGGACCATTTGCATGTTGAGTTTAGAATGAGTGAAAATTAACGTTCGGAAATTCATAATTCTAAATGCAGATTATATTCTTTTTAATTTTAAAACAGACTCTTACTTATAGTAAGTATTACTGATCACGCCTAGAGCAGAACTCCATAATTTACATAAAAGACACTTTGAACTTAAAAATTGGTTGATTATAACAGTGGCAACGGAAATTCGCTTAATGCAGCTGAGTAATGTTAACCTTAACCAATCAATCTTAAATAAACATATTCTAGTTGAGTTTAGTGATATTTTGATAAATCATCTTTCATGGTTTTGAATAGTTAAAGCACATATTTTTATTATTATTTTCTCTGTGAATAAGGAAATTTAACTTTACATAGACCCCACACCTTATTTTTTTTTAACATGAATTAAATAAACGAGCATAACATATGATATTAAAGTTGCTTCGTTCAACCAAATTAACGCATTTACAATTCAGATAACTCGTAAACTATTAAATATCTTTTAAATCAGTCATTTAATAGTTTTAATAAGTTTTAAGAATTTTAATTTAAATGATATTTGAACCTATTTGTGGACCTAAATATAGCACATACTGCTACTGTAACGTCATTAAATAAAAATTTTCAAGTACTGTTGACTTAACCTGTAAATAGTAACTGGTCTTTCACTAGCAGTTTAATTTAAACTCTTATAGCGGTTTTTAAATCAAAAATAAGTTAAGCGTCATAGTTCTAAGAGAAAAAAATGCATTACTTGATGCGGTTTCAATAAAATAAAACTTTATGATCCGATCTTTTAATATTATTATGTAATTTATCTTCGCATATTCACAGGAAAATATAGTACTTATTTCATTCAACTGAACTTCAAAGTGAATTTTTTAGTTCGAAATTTTTAATGTTAAATACTCTTAAAAATCCGTTCATAAAAGCAAGTTATTCTTTTCAGGATAAACAAATAGTTGAGAAAATTCGTGTTGCATTTTTTTTTGTTAATAGTATCTTTAAATTTTTTAAAAACTCTTTTAATATTTAAATATATCGAGAAATCTTATCTACTCTGACAGTTACTGTTATTTCTTTTAATATTCCAGCAAACAGAAAATCTGTATGTTCGCACACTAAATCTAGGATGTGCTCTACTGTCAAATACAATACTTTTTGGGGATAAAACTTTAAAAACAGCAGTCAAAACACTTTATACAAAAATTAAACAATATGTTGTATTCTTTCTGACGTATTATATGCAATGAACTACATTTCTATTGTCATATTTTAAGCACAAAACTGTCACTGAAAAAATCTGATTATCAGTGGTAACATAGAATCGTATAAATTTAAACCTTACGATTGTAGAGAGATACTTCAAAAATAAATTTAGCTATGTAAGACTGAACATTTTTCTTCTTCCGAGGTAATTTAAAATATGTATATATATATATATATATATTTATATTTTATATATATTATATATATACTTGAATTAAAATGTATCAACCAAATTTTTTATTCACTTGACTAAATTTATCATAATTTGAGCTAGAAATCCTTATTATACTCTTGAATAATTTATCGCTCCTTTTTTCCTTTCACAGCATGGTGTGACGAATCAGACACTTACTTATTTTAACGAATATTTGATTTGCACTGCTGCAGCTGACCAGCTGATTATTTGAACTGAGTGCTTTTTTTATATATTTACTTTTTAAAAAGTCTTATTGAGAAACATATAATTCATACCCGATAAAAAAATCTGTTGTCACGAATTAAATGTAAAACGTGCTATTCGTTATCCGTAAACCAGTTAATATATCCTATACAATTTGTGTATCTGCATGTATCCTGCACCTTACCTTATAAACATTGCTCTTGTAATGAAAATGTACGATCACCTAAGACCACCACATTAGGTAAATCTCTCCAACTAAACAGGTACAGTGTCCAACGCACATTAATTATACATTCAAGACCAGTCCTTTAACTCAGTACCACTTTGAAACAAATTTATATTTTGTCAGAACGCTGACAGAGCATTAGGATAGCTTTTCAGTTTTAAACAAGTTGTCAGGGGCAGATGTCGAGTAGAATCAGTACGAATTTACATTTAGAAGAGACGCGCACATCTGCCTGGCTTGATGAAATATTACGAAGGTAGAGAATCACGATTCATTGCTAATTTATAATTAGTTAAAACCGCGTGGAGACCTACTGGGGTGATGGTAATGCCTTCAAGGTGTGCATTAATTGCAAAGGCAGAGTTGGTTATTCAGTGCGCAGAGTTAAATCGCCGAATTTATTCCTTTTCGATACTATGAATAATATTTATGCCAGGGACTTCGAACTCCTTCCGGTTAGTTCGCTTTCTGAGGCTATAAATAATGCTCATAACACAAGTTCGCCTTCGGTTTACATGCATTTTGCATACTCGTAAAATATCTTGACGTGTTTTACGTTCTACCGGCAGGGCAGCTTCACTCTTATGAATAAACCATAAATTGGGATTAAATCAAAAATAGGCTGGCTGATTTTTACCGTACGTATTTTGTGAGAAAAAATTACCAGTTTCGGGCGCTGAAACGTAGTGACTAGAATAAAAGCTGTGTTTATAATACTTGATGCTTTTATATAATCGCATCAACTACACTTTTTTTCACTGTTGCGTTGGAAGCTTTCTCTTTCTCTTTTTTATGTTTTGGTTTTGAGAGAAAAAATATAATGCGTCTAATTCAATAATTGTTAGTTTGACTGATCCTCACTAGTGATATTGGATTCTTGGAACCCTTTTCAAATTTGAACCTCATCAAAATGAGGTAGACCCGTTGGCGTAGCCAGAGGTTTGGATATATTGTCCTCCCCCCCCCCTCAAAAATTTTCTTATTAGTTAATGTAACCTTAATGTCGTGTAGAAATCCCGTTTATTTGCTGGCGAATCATTTCATATCCCCCTAAAATATTTTCTTGGCTACGCCCTTGGGAAGACCTTAGGACTAGTGGAGCGATTCGGAAGCTGCCACCGAAAAGAGAACTTTCGGCAGTCTCTCCAGTTTCAAAATTTTCTTTCGCGGTGGATGGATGCACACTGCATCATGGCTTTAGATCAGTCAGAAACTGATTTCTCACGACTACCATCGAAATGGGTTACTGTGGCACTTTATACTAGTGATGTGTTAAAATGTAAAAATAGCAACAACAGAAGAAAAAAAAAATCAGTTTGATTATTGAAATGAGAAGAAATGTCTAACTAATATATATATATATATATACGTAAAAAAATGTATTTAATTTTTGATTTCATACATGTAAATATATTAACTGCATGTGTTAGTTGAAATCATTTTCTATTTTTCTCAAGTAATTTATGTGTGTCAAAACATCTCGAGTTTCAAAAATTCAAATACAGTTTTTTTTTTTTTTTTTTTTTTTTTTTCACATCAAAGAATGAAGTTACGTCAGTTTCACAAATGTTTGAGGCAAAAATAAAACGAGTGATAATGTTTGAAAACTTTTTTTTTTCAAATATAGAGGAATGCTTTCTTTCGCAAAGCTGTTTTAAATTAAATAAATATCTAAATTACGTAACGGCTAACAACCCATTTGACACATTCGCATATATACATAACAGTTTTCCTAATTGTGACTCCTAATTGCATCTTTTGCATGACGCAATGCAAATGATCTAAGATATTAATTAGGTTTAAATATTCAAGTTTTCATATTTCATTCGACGTGGGTAGCATGATCAAATCTATGCACTCAACAAGTTATTCTAAATTCAGTTCTTTATTTTTAAAATTTTGTTTCTTTTAGAAATGTATATAAAAAAGATTTTCACAGGTAAGACAAAGAAGCAGAATTGACTTTAAACTAATTTTGAAGACACGTTATCAAAAGATAATGTTTGGAGGTACTTACATTAAATTTGTTTTCTTTTGTTGTAATACTTTTAGCCACTTGCTCAAAAATAAAGCGAGTATTTTGCAGAATAGAAATCGCAAGAAATAGTACAAAATATGTTGTTTCAGACTCTCTCTGTCAGCATATATATCTATAATAGTTTCCAATGAAACGCAGAAAAATGTGAGCATTCGCTGTTTTTAAACTGAATAATTTTTAGCTGCCCAAAATTTACAATTTACCTGTTTTCACAGTTACTTAATCCATATAAACAACAACAAAAAAAAGCGTTTATCAGCATATTTACTGGTTTTCGCAGTTTACCCACGCTTATTTAAATTCACTAAAAAAAGTAATTAATCGTAAGTGGAACCCCACATCTTATACCCACCGAAAAAATATGCTTGGTTGATTTGAAGAAAATTTTGCTGATTCAAGAAAAATTTGGTTGGTGCTTTCAGACGAATAATTTTATTGATTTTAACAAAATTTTTGTTAAATTAACAAAGTATTTCGTTGAATTAACAAAAATTTTGTTGATTCAACAAAAATGTTTGTTTGAAATAGAGTCAATCAAAATTTTGTTGAATTAACAAAATATTTTTTCCGTGCCGTTCTAAGAAAAATAAATAAATAAAAAGCAGTAAAAAAAATGCAATGGTGCGTTTAGAAAAAAATTCAATTGGGGGATACGGATTGTGGCAAAAACTGATGATTTATTCTCAAAATTAAGATATGAAAAAGAACTTAACCCGAATGATATCGTTTGTTTGACCGGCTATGCAAATATATCCTAAACTAAAAAATGGCAAAGATATATTTCTTTCCGCAATGTAAGACGAGAAAATAAAGTTGCATGGGGTAAATATTCCTTTTTCTCAAACGAAAGGAATATGTTTGTAGCTATATCTCAATTTATCGATAGTTAGAATGTTATTACAGTGCCACTTCGCACATCATTTGTACAAATCCCAACGCTATATCATGATCAAGGAGCGCCGAGTATGAGAAAGTGCCAGCTGTGGTTTGCGTTCGAAGATAGTCGCTCAATACAATAAACAGACAGTCTGGGGGATGTTGCTTGGTTTCCAGGGGGAACGCATATATCCATGACATGTGCAAATCAAGTTGAACTGTAATTTGAATTAGAGTTGCTTGAATAACTGTTACGGTAGTGTTCTGCTAATTTGTTACTAACGTTTCAAACCGTATTTACAATGAATTAATACCAAACTTTACGCTAGGATTAGTTTGAATTTTTAATGCTGAACTTGGTTTTGTATGCAAATTTAACAGCGTTTGTTTTTAAAATTGAAAGCAGCGTTTGAAGCACCATCTCGCGTGTCGTTGGTTGTATTTCTTGTGACGGAAAATATTATTTTAGCTGTCGGAAAGGCTTTTACGGGAATTAAAATATCGCGGTCAGTTAATACTTTTCGTTAGTTAGCGACAACCAAACATAAAATCCAAGTCTAAATTTTGATTTTCGCGATGTGAAGCGTCGGCAACAAGAATTTCAGCATAAAATAGGGACTACTATTTTCTAGAAGAGATAAAGGGTTTCGGATAGGGATGGACTGCGAGACAGAAATTTGCGAGACGAGACAGATTTGCAGTTATTTTGCGAGACGAGACAGGCACATTTTACATTGTGACATAGGGATTTTTGCGAGACGAGACAGCCTATTTTTCATCTCGCGCCCAATCCCTAGTTTCGGAACTTGGAGGGGGGAAAAAAGGTAAACTATAAGGAAATAATTACACAGAAGATACATTAGCAAAAGTAGAGATGTATGAGAGACGAAACAGAGATTTGCAGTTTTTATATGAGACGAGGTGGACGTTTTTATCATTACTATCTAGAGATATTGCAAAACGAGGCAAAACTTTGCAGGTGTTTTGCGAGACGAGACATGCCTAATTTTCGTTTCTTGTCCATCCCTAAACAAAAGTATGAAATATAAACAAAGAGAAATAATTTGAATTGATCATTTCTATTCCACCTAGCATATGAATTGTTTTTATCAGCTTTTCTGTTTCATAATATCATTTATTTTTTTATATTGTTAGTTTATTATAGTTAACAGAGTCAATAAATATACAGAAAAGCTAAAAAAAAAGTCGAACAATAAAACAGAATACAGAGAATCAATTTAATGATGTAAAATTATTAAATTTAAGCAAATGAAACTCTAAAACTAAAATCATGCTTTAATATTTGAGCAATCTAATGAGTAGACATATTGACATTGGTCACACTTTGAAAAGAAAAGCTTTGAATTTTTGCCACAAAAGTATCTTATTTCTTTTATATTACATTGCACTAGTCCCTCATGTTCGATAATTTTGTAGACAAATGCAAATAGATTAAGCTTACTTGTTTTAGCGTTGTAATAAGTTTTTAAAACGGCACTACTTGTTAACACAATAGAAAGAAAAAAAATTAAAATATAGAAAATAAAAAAAAAAAAACCTTCACACAATATTGGGTCTTACAAGCGAGTACGCTTGTTTGAAATTTTATCTGACTACCCACCATTCTGAGAAACCCTTTATTTTGTTGGTATTGTCTGTCTAAAATTAAAAAAAAAAATCACTGTAATACCTGAAAAAAATTATAATTAAAATTGCTCGTACTCTTTAAAGATTAGTGGAGAATTAAACAAAATGATAAGAATAAAATATAATTTAATTTGAGTAGGTTTTAATAAATTGAATGTAGCTTATTTTCCAGCTTTGCTCTACTTGTAATCAATTTAGAACTTCCTCAATTTTATAAATTTCTACTTAACTTCACATTTTTTTAATTGGGTTAATTTTATCCAATTCTACATGTTTGTTACACTTGAAATACGAGTACATACAGGGTGCCCAGTTGTTAACAGAAAGTTTGAAGCTGCAATAACTGTTTATTGGGACGTCATAGTGACGTATCATTTAGTAACGCAAGACTACGCGGTTTACAATTTACGAAGCAAGTTTGAACGAATTTGAATTAAAACGAGTTTTCATTTTGGGCTGTGACGCAGCACTAGACAGACACGAAGTTGCAAACAGTTTTTAATAAAAGTTCGCGCAAAAGTTTGCAGCAGAAAAATGCCGAATTTAACCGTCGAACAGAAGATTTACATTTTCTGCTGAAATTTCGGCCATCACACTGCCAACTATTCTTTCACTTTCGGTCAACTTTGATTTTAGGTTTCGCCATGTTGTTGCAAATGATCGGAAGCACTTCGAAAATCTTGTACATTAAATCGGAGTAAGTGAACATATGTGAAGTAAATATTTTTCCTTTATCTCTTCTCAAACTTTTTTACTCAGCAGTTGAAATTTTTGGTTAATTACTGGGCGCCCTGTATATACTTCTCATGACAAATATTTAGCTCTTATGGAAAATTATAGCGTTATGGAAAATTTGCTAAAGAAATCCGCAGAAATCATTACGGAATCTTTCCATAATGAATATTTAAAGCTCTGGTAACAAATATTTCAAACAGTAGAGTTTGGAATTTTAAATTTTAAAGTTTCAATTTTAAAAGTCGTTCAATTCGAGTTTTTATCGCAAAGTTTTTATCCACATCTACACTGCAGCAGTCATTCCCAACGTCTATTGCATCTTACTATTCTTTATAATATACTACTTACCAAGACAGTCTTTACAAATAAACGAAATATATCAAAAAATGCCCGTTGGAAGCGTTGTGCATTATACTATTAAAAAAAGATAACCACTCTTTTTTTTTTCATTTTATAACTTAAAAATACCAATTTATGCATAGTCGCTATAATATTCGTAGATACTGTGAAAACTTTAGTAAAATCTAAAATGCAAACACACACACACACATCTATCTATCTATATATATAATGTGATTTCATAATTTTCTCAACTATCAAATTTTTGTCTCAAAATTTGATGTTTTCATTTGCTTAAATTATAAAGATGCATGAAAGTATTTCCCTGTATGTGTACAGGGCCTCAAAAGAGTTTGGTTCAGTATGTTTATAGCTTTTTTTTTAAAATGTGTCAGTAAAAAAATATTAATACAATATAAATAAACAGTATGTTTAAGAGAAATAAAAATATTCAGAAAATATTCATCTGCTTGAAGGAAGTTTCTCAATTCATACCCATGGGAATTTAAAATAATAATAATATATTTAAAGAATTACGTATAAAACAAAACATTACTAATCATGAGTTTTATGTAGCTAAATTCAAATAAATTACATATTAAAATGCCTTCAAATCTGAAATAGTAGGAATAGCAATCTTCTTCCACCGTCGTTTTCGTGAAATAAGTCAAATCCACTGAATTCTTTATGAGTTCTGCAGCCTATTCAAAGATGTCCACAATTCTGAGGTTCACAAAAGAGAAAAGAAAAGAAGTATTCATTTAGTTGCTGAAAATGTCAGCATTTAAGTACACTTTTATTGATTCCATCCCCTCGTCAGAGAGAAAAGTTACCTATTCCAAGATTTCCGTACATTTGATTAACATTTTATCACTGAGGAAGGAACGGCGCTTGTACGTAAAATCATTTCCACCGTTGATTGATCTACGAAGAGTCTCATTCCACGCAGCTTTTCAATTTGTTATTCGAAAATGATTAGTTCATTTAATTTGTTCACTTAATGTCAATCAGGCAAAACGGGTTTTTGATTAATGGCTGGGTGAGAAAAAATCCGTAAAAATCTCTTTCTTCGGATTATTGAGCATTGCCCGCTCCATCACCCAGAGATAACACAAATTAAATGGGACCCAGTGTAACGGAGGAGATGGCTAGCCGCACAAACTATTGGTAAGATTTCAATTTAGCTGCAGCCTCTAATAGATGTAGGGAATGTTTCTTGGTTTGTAACGCCTCACGACCGCTTTGGAATTAGAAATGATCCTTGGGTGGTATTGAAGCTGCGGTAGGCTTTGATGGCTCTTTGGAAATCTTTTCGTTATTAACTATTAAAATTTGTGAAGGCACATTGCAAACTGTCAATAATTTTTATATTCCATGGAGAATCATCGGCGAAAATGTGTTAGATTAAGACACACACACAAACACAAAGCAATTTTTAATTTAATTTTTTAATGGATAGTTTTACTGATATTTTGATGAAGAAAACTAAACTATCATGCTTAGCACCTGAATTGCTTTTCTAATATAGTTTGAAACATAACTCCTTTTTAAGTCCATAAATATTTCACTAGTCTTTTTTCTTTAAGACTAGTTTCTTTAAGTATTAGTCAATAAACGGCACAATGATTAATTCATCATTTTCACAATAATTTTATTCACACTAATTTTAAACTTTAAAAAAAAAAGCAAAAATCTGTAAAATAACAGAGCACATTTGAACATTTCATCTTTTTAAAGTTACTTCTATTTATATATAGAAATATATGCAGCTTTGTTAATCTTTACATTTCTTTCTTTCGATGAAGCACTGTTAGCTACACAACTTGTTCGACAACAGCATTAATTCTTCTGCTATCTGTTCTCGGTAAGATTAGTACCATTATGAAAAACACTTCAGAGTAGAAATTAGCTAGCCTTTTGGTGCTTGAATAAATTTCAATTCTTTACTTAGCGTGATGATGCATCAGATGCTAATTTAATCCATTAAATCTTAATGAGATACAATGGAGCCTCCCAAGTTGGACACCCCCATAACTTGGACACTTTTCTGTGGAACGGAACGTATCCTATCCATAGTATAGAAATATAGCTCTATAAGTTGGACGCCTCTAGAAGTTGGACATTTTTTGAGGGAACCGCAGGTGTCCAACTTACGGAGGTTTCACTGTACTTAATATGTTAACATTAAAATTTTCTGATAAGGCCGACAATGACTATCTATCTCAGTATGAGACTACTATATATATATAAATAAAAGCTCACCATTTTGACATCTGTTTATTCTAATTTCTTACTATTCTAAGTGCGAGTCCTAACACAATACTAGCAACTTCATTTTACTATAAAACTACCTACAACCATGTCAAAAAATTACATTCAACCTGTAAACACTTTTCATACCAGTAGGCTTATGAATTGTACAAGTTAAAATTATTCTAAATCATAAACTAAACAAGTAATGAATCTTCAATCATCATTTAATGTTGACTTAAGATTCCTTGAATGAACTGCCGTTAAGGATGGACGCGAGACGAGACAGAGATTTACAGCTTTTTTGTGAGACGAGACAAGCATTTTTAACATTATGATATAGGGATTTTTGCGAGACGAGACAAAGCTTTTCGGCTGTTTTGCGAGACACCAATTTTTCGTCTCGCGTCCATCCCTAACTGCCGTGTTTACTCACGTAATAATCGCAATCGCATAATAGTGGCATCCCCATTTTTAAGCAGAAAAAATAGCTTTAGCGTTACAATATTACGTAGTAAATTTTCCTCACATAAAAGTCGCACCTAGACTTTCACCATGAAAAATTGGCAAAAAAGTGCGACTATTACCCGAGTAAACACGGTATCCCTTTTATATTCTATTTAGGCTGAAAAAAGACTAAATCACTGTGTACAATCATTCTCACCTTACATTTTAAACACAAAGGCCTTAGTTTTAACATGAAGTACTTCTGTGCCTCTCAGCAAAAATGCCATTTATATTTCAAAGTTCCTAACTTGCATCTTCATCGTGATGAACATGCTTAAAGTGCGCTACGGTTAACATTAAATGCGTTCATTATCCCCTTCAAAACGTTCATGACTTTTCTTGGAAAAGATTTAATTACTGACAAACGTATGAAAACTCTAATACCCCTCTTTGTTCACAGTAACAAGTTTTCGTTGTGGTGTGTTTGAAATGGTAAGGTGTAAGGACCTTTGATTGCTGGTGCTGTACTCTCTAGAATAAGGCTCGATAGAAAACGAATGAATTTTGTGAAGTTTTAAACCAAGTGTTCCTTTACATTTATGAAAATGCTGTGCATGTTATTTATATTGGTATCATGGGTATTCTTAGTCATCTCGCCACCAGGCAGTTGTGTATTTCAAATATGTCCCATATTTCTACATAAAATAAGTATTTTGTAATTCAGTGCGCACACGCTTCTAAAATATTAGTCTGTTTATGTTTCATAGTCATTTGATAGTTACTCATAACGTTATATATTGAATGAAACTGAAAATAGCTGGACATCTTTGCTGTTGACTTTTAAGATATAAAGAGATCGCACATTTAAAAAAAATAAAAGCCTTCAAAAACAAATATATTGAAATTTTAATGAAAGAAGTAAAACACATGATTTCTGTTTGAAGTAACTCGTATCTTACTCTGCTTTTCTTTTAACTACACTCGAAACTCAGTGTGACATGACATCTTTGAAATCACATTTTGTGAAAAACTACCCAAATCTCTCAGCTATAAAGCTATATAACTATCTAACAGTAATATAATCTATTTATAAAACTTATAACGCCACAAAGTGCTTTTTTACGATTATAAGCCCGTCTGATTGATTGCTCATAAGGCCTAAATCTGAAAGCTCTGCTCTAATTTTAAACCTCTTTCTCTCTTACCCCCCCCCCTCCACAAATAAATAAATATATGAAATAATAATAAATATTTCCAATGAATACTGAGAAAAGCGGCATATACTTCTGTAACTTCTACAATAAAGGCAAAAATTAACGTACTTAGCATTTATTAATTCATAGCTTATTTAAAAGTATATTTTTGTAGAAAATAGCACAAGAATAACTCTAGTGGCACCATCGTATTGTCACACACTAATATGTCATTATTGGGGATATTGACAGTTTAAAATACTTTTCCAGTATTGGTCATACATTAGCAGTTTTTTTCATGTAAAGCTGATATTTATCAAACTATTTCTTTAAAAATATTCTCATCGTAAAACCAATATTGACACAATGTTCTGAGTGAATACTCAAAACATTTTGCTACTGGGATAGGTCACCACATTAATGCCTACTAACCTAAAGGAATGGCACGATGCCTTAGTTAACCTCAGGCGAATTGAATAAAATAAAAAAAGAAAGAGCTAGAGAAATGACATAGTAGCTAATCACAAGTCTTAGCATCAATCATCCGAATAACAAGACGTTTAACTGTTTAGTTGGTTGTAATATGAATTTAAATTACATATGATGTGTTACTTTTAGATTGATTGATATAATTCATTCGTTACATTACTGCATGCAGTCTGCATTCACATCGAAAGAAGCACATTTTCAAGACTACTGAAAGAGTTCTAGAGAAGTAGTAGCATCTGTAGAATATTAATTTATAGGCAAATTGCTTTGATTCGTTGGGAGTTTTCAATTTCGCTAACTGATGTCATTATGTTTGCAGAAGATTATAAATTCAAAATATGAGTTTTCTGGTTCATTAATACATTTTCATAAAGTTTTAGTAAAACTCCTATATTTTTTTCAACGAAATTTCTTTAAGTATGTACTTATATGTATAAATGTTATGCAATTAAACGCGCAGACGTAGGTAAATGAGTTGAAATTTTAATTGCAATAACAAAAAATGCTGCCTTTTCATTCGTATAAATACAATACTTTTAAGCACAATTTGAGTTCCTAATACTACTAAAATTTATCAAGTATGTTCATAAATTGTGTACACTTTATTACTTATAAATTATTTTCATTTATAGAGGTTTAAAAATTGAGCTCAGTGTCGTAATTAGAATAGTGATAAAATTAAAACAAGAAAGCAGACAAATCTCGATAATTTTGAGGCTTACTTTTAAAATAATACGTGTTTCACGAAAAACCAGGAGTCATTAAAAAAAATAACTGTGTTCAAACAATTGGTGTCAATATGCATTTTAGCATTTCTGTTTCTAGAACAACCACTTTCAATTGATACTCCATTTGATTGTATGAAGGACAAAAGTTAAAAAATCTGATTTTTATTGCCTACAAGGGACAAGATTGTATATTTTTTATTCTTTTTTTAAATATGAATTGATTTATAATCCTCTGTAGAAGGAAAAATGTGTATCAATACCACACATTGATAATCACTTTCAAATATATTTTCCATTTCTCTGAAAAAAAAAAAGATAGAAATGTTTTGAAAATAGAAAATGAGCTTACTCATTTCCCTCTTATAAGTAAGTTTCTTCCTTCCCGTATTTTATTTCATGTTTTAGGGGTGAGATTTTAGTTTTATATTTTTAAATATAGAGCTAGCGAAATCAATGCGAAGTATTCTGTTCAAATTTATCCGATGAAGTTCACTTTTTTCCTTCTATAGAGGAATATAAATCAATTTATATAAAAAAAATAACATACACAATCTTGTCCCTTGTAGGCAATAAGAACCAGATTTTTTAACTTTAGTCCTTCATACAATCATAAGCGTGTATGTACATTGATAAAACCTAATAACTAGAGGTACAACAAACTAATACTTGTCAAACAATAGTCCCTCATTTTTTTTTCTAAATTGTACTATGTGGGCAACAGTGTTGGACATTAATTTTGACTTGAAGAATTGGATCCATTTAAACTATTAGCGTCTGTGTAACAAAATAGAAATATATTTATTAGCTAATAATTTAAACATTTTTTTATGTTATAGAACATTTCTGATATTTTTTTCCTGTTAAATAATGCGAGAAAACTCTAAAATGTTTGGTTTAAGTTCTTCCTTTCTTTTTATTTTTTATTTAATGTGTGGTAATAGACTGGACATTTTTCAAGGGAAAAATATAATTCTGTCATTCCCAATGTGGAAATTGTATGAGTTTTGTAAAAAATTTTGCTAAATGAAATTTTTTTTCCAATCAGTAATGATTAATAGTTCTAGAAAACCAAACATTTTAAATCAAATGCCAAAAATGCCCGAAACATTTTCGGAGAATAAATTAGATTCTCTACTTTGACACAAAAACCATCGGATACACAAACGATGAATTAAACTTATGCTTGTTTGTTTTTTTCCCAACGAAAAATATTTATAAGATGCCCATACACACAATGCATACAAGTGCATTTCATACTATCTTAATTTTTCAAAGTCAGTTTCAAACATATAAGTTAAAGTAAAGTCAGCCACATTGAAATGATTTACATTTCTTTCTGAATAATGCAGGAATCTTTTTTTCACTAAAATTTTGACAAGAAAATTTTCCAATTATCGGTATATAGCTATTGGGTGTTGCTACTAAAATTTTGAACTGTAAATTGGAAATTATTAAAACATGTATGCGTGCTTAGAACTAAATGATTCTACTAACACTGAATTATATTTATTATGCTATTCATTTATTCTTCTGAGCTTATTTGAAATTCTGATCTCATTTAAAATTACAACTAAACTGTTTCTACTGCTTTAATGGAAGACGCAAAAGCCACGAACGTGTATATTTCAAACTAATTTCTTTCTAGCTTTCAAAATAATACCTCTGGACCACTTGATCTGCCATTTTTACCCACTTCCAGCCAGTGAAATGTTTTATGCAAAATAAATCAGTATTTCCATGCGAGACCAAACAAAATTTACATTTCCCCCTAATTTAGATCTGTATATGAATCTAAGTGCTCCATCTTCAGATTATATAATTATCTCTTTCTTTTAGTATTCTCCCACCCCAATTAGAATGACTAAGACTGATTGGATTTCATGGCGGAGCACATAATGACCGGTCCAGATTCAATTCCAAAAAAACAAACTAATAACATCATAATTGCAGCAGGTATATAATTACGACGTTCTCCGAATGACACTACGGTATGTGTGCGCAGAAAACTCGAATGTCTTGTCTTCGAATCTCGGGAAATGTCTTTTTGTTACGACTTAAATACAGGGCTTCGGTGCAGTTGAGTACCGATAGCTCAGCCACTCTAATACTATCGTCACAGCAATTAGGAGAAATTATTTCTTAAATGAAAAATGGTACACGGAATTGTATTCATTAATTCCTCGATCTTATTTTTATTGTTTGAAGAGAGACAGTAATAAGTCGGCGAGATGTAAAAAAATTAAACCTATGACTACTACTTAAGCGGGCGCCGCCCTCCTACATAAGTAGTATAATATGAGAGCTCGAATTTGGAAATGACGAAAAGATATGCGAAGGTCACGGCTAATGATGAGAGAAACTACAAAAAAGACTTCACTTCCTTCGCTAGGGTGTATATTTGACAAATTGCACCATTTTAATAACTTCCAATTATTAGATGTGCACACTTATAGATATATTCTTCATTAAAAAGAAAAAAAAACTGATGGGAGAAAATTAGAGAAAACTGATTGGCGTGGGTAGATATCGTGAGGGCTAAGAAGGATTATTAAAGGAATTGCTGACACTCAGCGTTTCATAAGAAAGCTAAAATTACGTCTGTCATTTTATCAAAATCTAGTCATATTTTCATAGAAAAACAAAATGCAGGAAAAGACATGCCCACTAAGTGTGTGATATTTTAAAAAAGTTTTACTTTTTAGCTCACTAGCTAGAATAACTTATAATTGCTATAAGTGTTACGTTAATATATCTAAATTTTTAGCACCTGAATTGAAACTAATATTTCTAATTGTATTTATGACAGCCCTACATACGTTTGATATCTATTATTTTTTGGAGTATATTGTCTTAGTTCTGAATAAGCAATGTATCCTTAAAATGAAATATTTAATATTTTGATTATTTTTTTTAATGCAAAAGATTTATAATTTCTTTACTCTGAATAAGTTTCCTATAAGAGTCCTTTTATTTTTCTCTCTCTTTTTTAAATTTATTTAAAGGATGAGGGAATTTCTTAAAATACTTTTTTCTTTAATTTGTGAGTGCCATGATTACCCTAATGTATACGCTTGGGGCGCTCATAGGTTGGCCCTCAAATAGCAGCTCATACTTAACACTTATTACTGCTAATTTCTGAACCGTTCATTGTAGGTGTGTACTTATAAAAAAAATGTTTAAAATGGGTATTTGATCATTTTAAATCACATGTTAAGTAACCATAGCATGAAAAGATTGAACTCACTTTCGTATCAGTAAAATTTGGACTATAAGTAATGCTTTCAAAATGACTTTTTTGTGTGTAGCATATGTATAATTTAATGCATTTTAACAGCAAAGTGTGATGCATCTTACTTCTGTTTAGGAGAGTGCCTGCATTGTTTAAAGCATGTTTTCAAGAAATAATTAAATTTCATAAGAATGATTTAAGAATAGTTTTACACTAAACGGAAAGGCTAATTTTTCATTTTTTTTAGATTGAAACATTCTACTAGCACATTTAAAGGACTCCTGTTTCTTAAATTAAGAATATGATTGCATATAATACTATAGAGAATTAATTAATTAAATTTACATTAGTACGGTCGGCGAGTTGCTATAGTCCCTGCGCGTCACCACACGCAATTTGCGGCCAAAAAATCGAATTTAAACTAAAACCTTTATATCAACATGACGATCTGCCTATATAAAGGGACTTAAATGTGAAAAGTGCCTGGGCACAAAAATAGCATAATCAGGGACCGGCTATTGTTTCTTAAATACGATTTCCTGCTGATAAGAAACATTGACGTAGATTATCCTTGACATTAAAAAATTTTTCACAAACCTGTATATACCAACTGCCTGTAAAATCATTTGTTTCAATTGCTTCTTAAACATTCCATAAATAATCAACAAAGTAATTGGGTAAATGAAAATCGTATTAACCCTTTATGTTTCTCCAGCATAATTCTTTCGTACGGCAATAAAACAAGCATATAAATGCGTTGAACGATAATAATGAATTCAAATTAGTGGAGGTTCCATTTCTGTTTGACTTATCGTGCGTGTATCGTTACGCATTATCTGAAAGTGCTTCAACCGATGCTTTTCTAGCCAGCAGCCATCAACTTTCGATAGAGCTATTTGTCCATCAACGCTCCAACAATTGCCCGCGAATCTACGAAGCACCACAAACGCCGTTCGTTCGCTGTGTGTTTCCTCCCTCACCACTTTTCCAAGTAATTGTGGGCAATCCATTTTATTTTCTTCTTTATATTTGTTTTTACAGCCATCACGTTGAAATCCGAAAGACAATATCAAAGAGCTCGATCTTGTCTTTCATTGTCATTAGGTCTTTTTCCTCCTTTCTGCAGACTGTCCTAATGATGAGCATGAACAAAAATGAGTAGTGTTTTTTTTTTTCTTTGAATGGACTGAAATTGCACTTATTGCGAATTGGAGAGCTTTTAATCAAGTATTGTATCCATTTGGAGGGGCGAAAAAGTGTGACCATGGGTTGGCAGGTTATTTCCGGCGTACATGTCACACGTGATAGCTCACGATGTCATACATTTACGCTTCAATTATCCAGAACGCATCCTAGAAAAAGCAGTATTGCATTTCTGCCTCGATTCTGGTAGATTCAGGGTAGGCTTTTCATAAATAAATGGTGGATTCCCAAATTACTAGAGGGCTAGAGTAAGAAAGATTAATATTAAATTAGACGGATTTGGGGGGGGGGGAATCCTCAAAGACATTCAAATGCTAAGAATTCACAGTGAATAGGTAAAATGAAAGTAAAAAAGAAAAAGCATTTTTAAAAAACTCGCATGGTTATATTTTAAAGTATTGCGTACTGAATACTGTAAAACTAATAAATTTAAAATATCTTAGATTTGACTGACCGTTTTAAAAATATAGCCCAGATTAAATCATGAACTATGTCATTTTCAATGTTAAATGTAAGGGGATGGGACACACACTTACATATAAAGTAAACATTACTCGTGTATCATTCGAAGGACCTCACTCAAAGATAAGGAGGAGGGGGGGGGGAGGCCTCACAGGCCCATGTGCCTATGGTTCCAGGTGTATATTAAGTACGTCAAAGTGTAACCCTTTCAGACCTGGTTACCTAATTTTTCTTTGAATTAAATATTTTTTCTTTTGATAATAAAGATTAAATTTGTAATTGAAAAAATAAAGCACACATTCTTTATCATTAAATGTTCAAGGAAAATTTGTTTTTCTTTGCGTGCACAAATTAGGATATCCATCTTGTGCGATAGTATACGTAATTTTTGTCTCCTTGATTGGGGACGCAGGGTCTAAGAGAGTTAAAATATTTATTTTAAACCTTTAAAAAAGTGTAGGTTTTTAAGCACTCTTATAAATAACTAAGTAAATGAAATTATTTTTTAAATAGTAACTATACTATTATTTGTTGATTTGTATTTCAAATGATTTATTTATTCCTAGGTAGTGAATTGGTTGTGTGAGTTAAATAATTAATACTTTTTTTAATCACGTTATTTTAATTATAAATGAGTTAATGCTTGCGCTTTGAATATTCTAAGTACATAATAAGAACTTTTATGTGTCACGAGTTTTCAAAGTAACATTTATGCAGCGTCAGGTTAAAGAAGGGGCATGTAGAAGCGCATGTGACTTAGCCACATTGCATTAACCCTTTTCCCGGAAAAATTAAGTTTAGACTGTAAAAGATTTACTTATTTTGTAATTTCAAATGCATTTATAAGAATGAGGAGGGCGGAATACAAATAATATATTCGTGATTCCCCACCCTAGAATGTTTTTCCGGATTCACCTCTGTATTATGCCGTTCTAAATCACAAATACAAAACTAAAGTTTCTGTAAATCAAACCATTAAATTGTTAGATAGTAAGAATTTTTTTCTTCTTCCTTTATACTGTACCTTCCTTTATAATTCTTCCTTTATCCATTTATGAAGAAGATCCGACCGTTTTCGCACCAGTGAAGGATTTCTGATGCACGAGTAATGTGATTTTAAAATATTTCGCCACAGAACTAAATACCCTTCATTAAGCCGAATAAAATCAAAACACTTCTATATTTACCATCTTTCTGTGTTAAAATTATTTCAATTTTTTATCTTCAGTTTTTCACAGGAGTATCATGCATGGTGTTAATATACATGTTAGAAATATTAAACCATTCATCTAAACATTTTTTTTAATCCAAAGAGCATTTTAATGTACAGTTAAATTAAATAGTTCTTTTAATGTAGCATAATGACTCTAGGTGCAGGGTAATGATTTTTTCTTTCTTTTGCAATATGAAATATTTATGGTTACCTGGGGGTCTTTTCTTTTTAAACAATGTGTTAAGGCTTTTGAATAAAAATTGTACCCACAAAGGTCTGCTTCTACCTTTTGCGACTTTTTGCGACACGAGACAGACGTTTACAGCTTTTTTGCGAGACGAGACAAACATTTTTAACATTATGATATAGGGATTTTTGCGAGACGAGACAAACATTTTCGGCTGTTTTGCGAGACGCGAGACTACAATTTTTCGTCTCGCCTCCATCTCTATCTGAAATCCACATTTAAAAGTACATTCCAGTAAATCGTTGTGAAAAGAAGTTTTGAAATTATGAACATCGCTAAATTTTTACTTTAAAAATATTCAAAACATTGATTTTTTTCTTGGAAAAAATTATCTCTTGATGAAGTTTCATGAAAAGTTCGTCATTATAAAAAATTAAGTAGATAAATAAAATAAATAAAACCCTATAGCTTTTACGATTATTTCTTTCTTTATTGATCAAATTTCCATACTTGAATGAATTGAGATTAATCTGTAAAATACTACGAAAAGAGTTAGTAGCAATATAATTATGTATGTAAAAAGAAATATCTGAAGTATTGTAAATTACTGCGTGTTGAAGGTGATTGTAGGATACATCATTAAGAATATAGGTTATGCGTTTACGCGCATAGCTTAGGCAAAATCTTGTTGTCTTTTTAAATGTAAGGTTATTTAGTATGAATATTTCTGATAAATGCTTGTTTCGTAAATCCACATTGCTGAAAATAAAACGTGAAAGCTTAAAACAATTTTTTGTTTGTTTGTTTGTTTATATTATTTCATTTTCTCCCTTAAGTCCTATTTACAGAGGATTAGTTTCAGTTGACTCTCTGCCAAGCGGCAATATTTGACACTGTGTAAATATTTTCAAGCATGTTTTAGAAATGCATGATTTGTTTCTAAAGGATCTTATTACTACGCCAGTTATTTTGTCGTAAAATTTTGTTTATTCGACAGTCGGCGATTTTCAATCACTTTCATCCTTCATATAGGACGATTGTCTTGAGTATTCATCAATTTAATATGTTTGCGGGGACTGCCTTAATGCGGGGCTTTTTGTGGTACATTCCCTAAGGTCCCCAAGTTTTGGAGTGTGTGTGTGTGGGGGGGGTCCTCTACATTATGTCAGTTGATGTTTATTGTTTATTTCATTTCTATTATCATGAGAAACAAAGGATTTTTCCAACCAGAAACGTGTATGAAAGATTGCTTGAATGATTCAAAAAATCAACAATATGTAAGATACGTATCTGTTAGCTTCTAATCACACTATTAATATAATTTAATAGCTAAATAGTAAACGTTAATACAGGGTTTGTTTAAGGTACATTAAATGTTTACGAATTTAATGGGGTACACAAGGAAGAGGTCCCCTTCCTTCCATTGAAAATAGTTCATTGGATAAGGATAATAAGGATGGATGTGAGACGGCTTTCTGGTAGGCAAGACAGAGATATACATATACAGCTCTTTTACGAGACGAAACAATCATTTTTAACATTACAATGCAGGGGTTTTGCGAGACACGAGAGTCCTATTTTCCTTATGGTTTCACGTCCATCCTTAAAGGTTAATCTTATAAATAGGGTTTTATCTTTATAATTTGTGAATGCTTATCTTTTCGATAAGTCGTGTCAATTTGCATGCTAACAACTTTTTTATTATTCTTACAAGATTTGTTGCTGAACATTTATTATTTTTTTTATTCTTCTGCATATTATAAATTTGCATTTATAAAATTTTTAATAGTTCCTTTTGATTCGTGTAAATTATAGTTGAATAGCTCTGTTTTCATTCCTTCAGTACCACCTATTCACTCTGAGCTTGCCCCTGTGATTTGCATTTATATTACTCATATTTTAATAAAACATGTAATTGCTTAGTGTGAAATCTATACATTCGTGGAATACTATAGATTTTTATCTTGCTATTTCATAAATATATATACATATTTGCATTTGGCTATTTATAGTTTTTAAAAAAAGATTTTTTCATTGTTTTTGTTTGTTTAATTTAATTGAAAAAAAATGTAAAATATTCACTATAGTACTATCAAAAATATTTTCTTTTAACAAACAGCTGAGTCAATTTGAAGTGAAATAATATTCTGCATTTTACCTTTCCAAATGCCTCTGTGTTGTTTGAATAAGCTTTTATTTAACGCTTTTATTATATTTAAAAGCTTTGTATGATTATCTCATCTCTATTTCAAATGAAATTTTTATCTACTGTAGGCACTATATTTATCTGCAGAAAATATTTAAATGCCTCTCAATTAACAATCAGCTTAATACAGCCTCTTTACGAATTTTTCTTCGATTATTTACTAAATTATAAAATGAACCTACTTGAAGACACAAGCACGAACATACACCATCATCTCCATCGCATCAACTGAAAGAAATTGCATATGACTTACCATTTTATGTTTCGGAATTATTTTAGTAATATATAGTCATCTGTGAACCATGGTAAAAATCGGACAGCTCTTCGAGGGAAGTTAGCTTCAACATTTTCAAGTATTAAGTGTTGTCGTTCACTAAATATTCGGAGAAAGAAAGGAATATAAGCAATTTATCCGGTAGCATATAAATAAATAATAATAATAATAATAATAATGCTTTATGCAATTAAAATAACAGTTTCTTGGGGTAAATATTATTTATTTATTAATTATGTTAAGATAGGTTGTAGAATTATAACAACTAGTGCTTTTTAAAGTATTACTCTAGTACAACAAATTATTTTATAAAAGGCACATTAACACATGATTTAAGATTGTACTTTGTTATTTGTTCAGGTGGTTTTGTTAAAATTGACAGCAACAACAACAACAAAATAATACATATAAAAAAATTTCACAATTTAGAAAGCTAAGATTCAGTATGTACTCTTCAAAAATAAAAATAATAAAAGAAACCCTACTAAATGTAGCCTAATATTTGAATATATTAGCAATTTTCAGAAAATATATAGTTCTCTGAGCTTAGTTTGATCAGCTTACAAATGCAAAATCCTGGTTTTTTTTATGAAAATTGTTGAGAAGTGAGAATTTAATATATTAAACATAATTTTCATGCATAAAGTTAGAAAATGCGGCTGAAAATTTAAAGAAAATTAACCCTTCAAGAAATTTTAATTTTGTAAAAGTTTTCAGTATCATATTCAAGGGCATATCTGCGTGCCATATTTGTAACTAATATCTGACTGCTTGATCTGAGCACTTCATGCGTAACATTGCTGGGTTACATGTCATAGTTGTTAAGCTATTTATGTCACTTGTGCATGATTTTATAGAGACATCTTGTGACTTCACTTTGACGTTGCACAATGTCATGATGGCCGCATTCTGGTCACAGTCACAATAAGGAAATGGGAGATAATTTTAATCTCATTCATTCAGCTTCAAAAATTTGAATCCCTTTATTTGATAGAAATTTTCCAATAATGTTTAACTTGCATCTTCGTGGTTTGATACTGAGTATTTTGTGATCGAGTTACCACTTTCGAAGGACATTCATAGGAGATTACTGTTACATTGGATATGTCGTTTCGAGATTGCCAAAGTCGTTTCCACTATCGGTCTGAAGTCCGTCGTGACATGTCCGTCAATGTCACGACACACACATTCTGGTCATCGTCATGTTAAGGAAATAGAACATAGTTTTAATCTCATTCATTTAGCTACGAAAATTTGAACCTCTTTATTTGCATAGACATTTTCAGCGAATGCTCGATTTGCATCTTCATGGTTTGTTACCGAGTTTTTCGTGATCGAGTTACCACTATCGAAGGACATTCATGGGAGATTGCTGTTACATTGGAGATGTCGGTTCGAGGCAGCCATAGTCATTCCTTCTATCGGTCTGAAGTTTTGGCAGATTCAATCTATGAAAGCTAGCCAGTCTTTATTGAAAAGATCTTTACACACCAAAACTGATGAAACGGAAGACGATGAAAGTAAAAGGAATAAGCTATTAGTCATCTCTTCTTTCTCTCTGAGGAAAAGAAAATAAAAATTCTTTTTACTTTACGGATTCATAATCATTCTATTTAGTCTCATCCCTTTTGTCGCAGAAAATCCGGTGCAAATCTTGTTTGTCGTGTTTGATTCACAAAGCTACTGACTTTTAGTGATTTAAAAATGATTGCAGGGGGGGGGGGGGGTAATATTTTGGATTGTGCTAGTTTTTGACGAAGAAATGTGTTTGAAAATTGCTTCATAGTTTTTAGAGCATCCTAAAATATTGTATTCACATAGTCCCGTTCATATTAATATGGCCAGCAGATATCATAATTTTTACTTTCCCAACATGTACCCTGTAATTACAGTTCTGAAATAAAGAAAAAATTCGGCTATGAGATCTTGATATATTTGCATGCCTTGAGGTATTCGGAAGTCATTTATGCTATTTTTACGGCGATGTATCTACGTATGAACGTGTGTATGTACGTGTTGTGTTGCGTATATGATGAACGTGATAGCTCCTGAACTGCACATTCAATTAAGCTCAAAATCTGTAAATATAATATGAACCAACCTCGTACGACCGGTATTGAGTTTGGTGCCTGTAGGACGTACAGTTTTTTACAGAGCTACAAAAAAGTATTCATATACATTAAGGCCTATGGAAGCAAATTCTTGAAACTGCGCTAGCGTCTAAAAGGGTGTATCCGTTTGATTGCAAATTGAGTATATATATTATGTCACTGTCACATAACCTGCACAGGTTTTTGTGTGGGAACAGCTGATGGTTTGTTCACAATCTTGGAAAAAGAATTCTTATACATTACGGCCTGTGGACTCAAATCATTAAAAGAAAGTATGATAGTGTCTAAATGATGCACTCGAATAAGCTCAAATCATGTATCTATATTATAGGTCATCGTTACAGAACCTGTACATATTCTGGCGTGTGTAGGACTCATTGTTTTTGGTCAGGATTACCAAGAAGAATTTTTATACATTACGATTACGTGTTCGGAAAGTCGTGTGGAGTCACTAAATTTTCCCCCTTCCTTTTTGAGGTAAAACGTCTTGGATCTATCCGTATATTTCCCCCCTCCGCCCCTCTCGAAATGTGACCAACAGCCGCAAAATGAAAAGCGGTCGATACTGTCCTGATAGTTGCATAGTTATTGCATTGTAGGCAGCCAGAAAAACGTAACAGTAAATGGGGAGCGAATGTGGGAGAGTTAGATGTAGGAGAGTTTTCACTCTAAGAGATTTTATATAATCCTTTAATAAAAACATTTTTGGAGCTTATACCGTTTCTACCTTTTCCTCTTAAGCTACAATTGTGATTGCTCATGATGATTGTTTTCTTAAAATAATAACAACAACAACAATTATAATAACTCATTTTAATGCATGGCTACAATGTGAAATTTTTAAAAAGTTTTAACGCGATCAATAAACGCTTTTACAAAAAATCTCGGAAAGCTGGTATTCTGACCGATCCAGCACCATCAATACACAGGCTCTTTTAAATGAGTTGCAGAGAGGAGGAAGCGATATCTCTTGGGGAAGGCTAGAGATCTGGTCTATGAAAAAGAGCTACCTAAGAGTTTGGGGGAATATGCTATACCAACTGCAGCTAACTTGAAGAGTAGAATGTCTTCCAAAAGTATTCAAAATAATACTCCATTTGAAGTATGGAGAGAAACAAGATCTTCGTACTAGAAAAATGTTGACATCCAAAGGCCATTATTTAGGGTATAGCCAAACCATAAATAAAGACAGGCAATTTTCGCATCAAACGTATTTAGCAGTTTCATTAAGACACGAGATGAGAAACCCTTTTGGTATAAGAAATGCATAGAATAGGTAATGATCCTTTTTATGCAAAATGTAGATACAGTTAGGAATACTTAGTTGCATGGGTTAATGAATTTATTACGCTTGGCTTGACGCCATCATATTTCATCTGCATAGACAAAAACACACTATACTGAAAGTTCAAGGTAATGTCGAGCAATTTCCTCTACGGTGAAATAATCGATACCTGGTATAAATTCTATTTTAAGAATTATAGGGGCTTTTTTTTTCGGTGGCATTATCGCACAGAATAACAATGGACAATGAGTTTATCATACTATAAATTTATTACTGAAATTAAATTTGAAACAAATGGAAGATTACATTTTAAAAAAACACTTGTATAAAAGGTATACCGAAGGAATAACTTTCTAAAATGAATTGTTCGCGTTTAACTTTAAGATAATCTAATAGCCGGTTTTCAGAATGTGTTATTTTTGTGAGAATATTTGTGAATTTTGAGGAAGTTTCCGGATAAACTCCTGTAATTTTACTCATGTAAAAAAAATGACCATTTTTTTTCTTTTGTATTTTGTATTCCATTTCACTCTTTATTAATAAGATATCATTTTTGTGACAAAAAGTAAATAAATAAAGTAAAACATTGAAAAGCTACTTACGTTCTTTTATTGTAGTGTTTTTGTTCTAATAATACAGGGTGTGTCCCAATTCTCTCCCGGGTTTGGAAGGCTTATAAAAAATAATATGTTAAAAAATAATATATTACCAATGCATCAAGAAAGTTGACTTTACTGGAGAAAAAGAATTACAAGATTTGTTTCAGTTTCACAAATAACGAGCTTCCTCGTCGTTGGATTGGTCGAGGTTCTGACGCCGACAATCGCCTTCTTCCATGGCCACCTCGCTCTCCGGACGTAAACTCCATGCGATTTTCGCGACATGTTAAAGCGAGTGTGGGGAGGGAGGAATTTGACTTTAGACATGATATCTGCCGCCTCTCAAAAGGTTCACATACATATTGAACATTTATGAAAAAAAACAAAAAAACTTGCAACACTTCTTTATCCAATAAAGTCAACTTTGTTGCTGTTTTGGTGATATATTTTTTTATAAGCCTTCCGATTCCGGGAGGAAATTGTGACAGCCTGTATATTCTGTTAGAATAGAGAGCCTAATTTTTTTAGCGAATACTTAAATCTTAACTGTGATAAGGAAGAACTTTAATACGGTTTCCAGACTAACGGTTGCTCAATTCATTGAGTCACATGCACTCAATGTGGGCCATATAAGCTGTTAAAAAAAGAAGAAGAAGAAGAAGAAAGCGCATATAAGGATGCTATAAAAATTGTCTCCCAGCATTCTTTAATTTGCATGAACAATTAATTACAATTAAATACTTTGCATTTGAAGAGACTTACCAAAATTGTGCAGCAATCGAATTTAGCGAATCTCACACAAAAGTCAAATTCGCAATAATGTCCCAATAAGGGCCGAGCGAGTCTACTATATTATAAGTAACTATATTTTGTTGTGAATTTATTGATGTATTTATTCATTTATCATTATACAGTTCTCCAACTGGCCGTGGTAGCCCAGTGGTTAAGGCGTTGGACTCGTAACCGGAAGGTTGTGAGTTCGATACCGGCGTACCTCTAAAGACCACAATGTTCATGCGGTGTACGTGCACGTTAAATCCGTGGTTCCGAAAGTCCTCTCGGCGGTCGCTAGCAGTTTCCGAGGGGTGCCAATATTCAGAAGTCCCCCACCTTCTGATGAGGTTCCAAATTGTGACGGGAAATTAACGGAAGGACGTATATGTAGCTCTAAGCGACACATTCAGTGACGCGAGCTGTCCTCTCCTGGCAAACAAACAAACAAACTTTTATTGTTAATGTTTGGCATAAAAAATATTTAAAAATATTTATTCACATCCTTTCATTACTTCCCCACTCGTAACAACATTGACGAAAATATTTCTAAATCATTTTTTATTCGAGTTTTTGTAAAAGCTATGAAATTTCCAATCTTTTCCATATCGTAATATTGCTTTCATTAAATAATATATTTACTGTGTACTGGTTTATTTCGACTTTATGATTGTATCTATCCAGTTAAAGTATTATTGTTGTAATTTTTGGGATAAAACCTATAAAAAAAATTATCTTAACAAATTTTCAACTTATTTTATAAATGTGTGTGTGAAATTTGAGTCAATTCTTAATCAAATTTAAACATAATGAATGAACTAAATATTTATCCGAAATTTTAACTACGAGAAAAGCTTTATATAACAAAAAACGATAAATAAAAGGTAACTGCATCATTGAAGTACGTCATTTTTAGAAAAAATAATTTAAACGTACAATCTCATTCAAAATTAAGCTGCAGTACGACAAATATAATTTTTGCAGTTTTACGTAGAGATGGTTGCGAGACGAGTAAAAGAACTATCTTGTCTCGTCTCGTATTCATTCTAAGTAAAATAGTATGTCTCATGCATAGTTTTGTTTAAAATGCCTACAGTATTATATATGAAAGAATATTATTGTTTTTCGTCTTGGTAATATGTTTTTCTCCAAAAAAAATTTTTAAAAATAACTTTTCATGTCACAGTTAAGACGTAATGAAATTGCAGTAAATATAGTAAGAAATTTAAAACTTTTAACAGCGAAGAAACTTATACCTTTAAATTGCTAAAATTGTAAAACTTTTACAGTGTGAGTATATGTGTGTTCAAATATTATTTTCATAAGTAAAAACATCAATAAATAACAAAAAATCATTTTAAGGATTTACAAAATATCAAATTAAAGCTCTTCTCCTCGAGAAAAGTAGCCAACTATTGCTAAATAATATCATGAAACATGCAAGGCACTTTGTTTCTAAATAAATTCATACCGTGGAGGCTTTTCTAAGAGGAAAACAACAGCTCTCGAGAGAAAACGCAGAGAAAAGAATTTGCACTTATAAATTATAGGTCATAATCCAGATGTTTGCGAGATCAATATTAAAAATAGTCTCTCAAAAAGAATGCCAGAAAGAATGCTAATTCTATAGATAAAATGAGGAACAGAGAGTGTGTCAAACAATCAAACTTAATAACAATCTTTTCAATAATTCCATAACATCACAATCAATTAACAGACCTTTGTGTTTGTTCATGATACATCTTGATGATATCCCCCTACTGTAAGCATTGTACGCAATTTAGTTGTAGAACAAAGCCTTGTTAGCATATTCTCCATATATGAGTATTCTGTAGAGTTGCCTTGCATGTTCCATGTCCAAATTTATCGCCGCTTCTCTTGCGGAGACACCGAAATCTCCCATTATAATTCACTATAAGAGGGGAAATCGCTGATAGCAGGACTATCAACTTCCCTTTCCAAGCTTGTTGCGTCTGGTGAAGAGATAGGCCAAATGGACCACCTGTCACTAGGACACAGAGTATGATTTGTGACGGCTGTTGGCAAAAGTACGGACTTATCGTATCTTCAACCGCGGGCTTTACACTGGATGCCGATTAGCAATTCACTTCTCGATCCGTAAGTTAACGAAGCATTGTTTCAAACCCTTCCTAGATTTCGTCGAACGCAGGTAAAGAAGAAAGAAAGGATGTAAATGTGTCTTAATGCGTCACGTACGGGTGATAAGACCTCGCTGGAGGTTTGATAAGGGACCACTACTTTATAGCGTGGGATCTGGTGGTTTTAACAATCAAAAAGTTGTATACTGGGGCAAGTCGGCGTGAGATTATAATAAATGGGCTCAGGAAGCAGTGAAAGATTAGTCTAACATCTGAACGAAATGCTTTTTGATTTTTGATGGGCAGTATATTTGAGAGTGGGAAATCATACGTTATCCCTGAATTTGATGTTCAGAAATATAATTTCTAGCGCTTATACAGAGTGTCTGGATAAAACTTTATTCAGACTTTATTTTAACAGCCGTTGGTCGTACTTTCCGTTATTAAAATGTACTGAATAACTGTGAATATTCATCTTATAACACTTTACTAGCACTTAATATTTCTTTTTTAGAAATTTGATAATATAGTTTTGTGTGGTAATTCAGTCATGGTTATACACTTATGAATTTGATGCATCATTTCACTAAAACATGGTACTAGAAAAGTTGTCACCATTTAAGATGGTGCCAACTTGAGTGCCACCAAATGTTGGAATAAGTTTTCACCATCGTATGAACCCAGCTTTTCTAGTACCATGTTTTGGTGAAATGGTACACCAAATTTTAAAGAGTGTATTTAGTAAAGCTTTTTATAATTACATGAAACGATTAACTTTTATGTTTAAGTGGAAGCTATTTTAAAATAATATGAAAATTATTTTACAATTATTTAAGTGAATAATTAAAAGATTGCATTTTGTTCCAAAACTGCCTCCTTTTTTCTCTATTTCGTTGTTACGGAATATGTCGACACTCGACAAGAGATTCTTCATTCCGAGGAAATTAAAGGAATTTCATATTTAATGCTTCTAATTTTTACTAAAAACTTCTCTAAGTGTATTAATATTTGATAAAGAGAATGTTCAAAAAATACATTAAATATTAGTAGGTTTAAAGGAGGACTACGCCACATCGATTTTGATGAGTGCAAGCACCGTATGTGAGTAATGTGTGTGTTTTAAACTAAAAAAAATATTAAGCAAAACTTCAACTGAGCACAACTTTCGCATCATTTTTTTTTCTTGTCTTTCCAATTTGATTTAAAAATTGTAATGTATAAAGGGTATAAAGGGGAGTAAGGGTATTAGGTAAAGGGGGTAAAAAGTATAAAGGGGAAATATTTAAGTGATTGTATTAACAAAACATTTAAAATAGAAGGCCTAAAATTATAGGGTAAACATATGCACAAAATGAAGGAGAAAGATCGATGAAAATAACTTCTCAAGCTATTTTTTCCCCTTTTCTTGTCGATACAAATAATGTAAAATATTAAAGTCTAAAGTCACAGAGATTTAAAGTTTTTATCCAAATAAATTGTAAATATTTTATTCAAATGCATAAGTGGGTGTATGTGATTGAGTGCGCGTGTTTTTAGCAAGTGACCTACATAAATTAGTTCAAGAACGGGAAAAAAAAATGTGGAAAAATTATGGAATCAATCTTAAACCGTAAAAAGTATTTTTTACTCAATATACAAATACCCAGGTTTACACAGGTTCTGAGAACTATAATTAGACGTTCAGAGAACCAATACTGAATGTTTTCTGGACGTTAATAGACGTTAAAATACGCCTGAGTATATTTTAACAAGTGTGCGCAGATATTACTTATATAATGCACATTTCGGATTTGGTTGATGCATCTTATATAAAGTTAGAGGTACATTTTGTTTTTGTATTCACTAGTCAAAAGATCACAAAGTAGAGCAAACTAAACTTTATTTCAAATTATTTATTGGCGCTAATACAAATGTTGTCTTTGCATAGCTTATCAGATATGTGATCAGCCTTGTCTTATGTTGAATGCCATTACCGAAACGACGTAACAGGCGATGAGAATATCATAATCTCGTTCACTGCGTGTATGTCTTCTGGGATACAGATTATCCCACTTCGACAGATAGAATCCTTTTGATATGGCGGTTTTAAGCTGTCATGTAATTTCACTCACGAAGATCTTTAGAATAATTAAATAAATAGGTGCAGTAAAGGAAAGGAATTACGTATCTTGCAATGCATTTCTAAGGGCATCGGATAGCCATCAGTATGTGAAACGTGAACGCATTATTTCTGCTTATACATTTATAAACGTAGATGTATCAATCAAATCGGGGGATTTATAATAAAATATAGGGTGCCCAAAATTGACACAAGATTTGAATTAAATAGGAAACACATTTTTTTTCCAAATGCATTTTTTTCTATTGGAATATAAAGTACATAGTATAGGGTTCCTTATAGAATAGAACATTGGGCAAATGACCCCATTGTCAAAATTTTCCAGGACTATTTCGTATAAATGTGGCTGAATTTCGTTGATGCAGCGTTGAATCCTCCGCACATCAATGCACGGGTGAATGTGGGCTTATTGACAAAGAGTATAGTGTGACTTCAAATAACCCCACAGAAAGAAATCCAACGTTGTTAAATCACATGATCTTTCTCATCATCCATCATCAAAATCATCATAAATCGAACTTTCATTATTTTTTAAATGTTGTTCAACTACTCACGACAATGAAAACGCGTTGTTCTTTCGTAGTGGTGCATCATTTTTGCTAACTCTAAAATGTCAGCTGTCAAAATGTTGACTCAATTTTGGGACACCCTATAGTGGCGTAGACAGAAATTTTTCATGGGGGGGAGGGGGTTACGACTACTACAGCTCATATATGTATACGTGTGTGTGATAAGGGAGTGAAGAATATACATTTTGTACGGCAAAATATTCCTCATGGGGGGGGGTTGTGACCCACCTATCCTCCCCCTTGGCTACGCCACTGTAATGCAAGATTTGTTTTAGTAAAAGAGATTTTAGTAAACAGCTGACTATTCCTTCTTTCTGATCCCAGCTCAATAAGATAGGTGGAGCAAAAAATACAATGACAGTTTAATATGACAAAATCCAGCTTCATTCGCAGCATACACCATCTTAACAAAACTTTTAAAAACGAGATGGGAATTTTGTTGATTACATTGCTCACTTTATCGAAATCTACAAGGCCTCCTCGTTCATATTCAACATAGTAGATATATCAAAAATTTGCATTTTTCGCCGTGCTTCTATAACGCGTCCGTGTCTTCCCTCCGTAACTCACCTGCATCTCGGTTGGAAAGTCACGAGGGTTGTCTTCTTGGACATCAAGAAGAACATCCGGATGAAACCAGCTACGGGGATCCACTGGGGAACGGACGACACTAGTTTTCTGGATTTGAAGAGGATTGAAGCTGCGGCGACCCACAAGGCTTTTCGCAAATGTTTCTGAAAATACGCCGGCATTTTGTAGAGGACTTTTATGTGCAGTGCCGGCAAAAGAAAAGTCGAGTTTCAATGGGGCAATAATGCTGTTGACAGCTAAATTGTGCTCCAGAAAAACCTGTAACATACGTTCATGGAAATGCGGGTGTACATAATGATCATGCTATTAATTCGGATTTCCGGGAGGCTTTTTGATGTATCCCGGGTTTAAAAAATGCTCTAAATATGACTTGATGTTGGTGTGCAAGACTGGCGTGGCGGATACAGAATTTTGTTCGTTTAGAGGGCCTAGTTGGAAAAAATAATGCTTTAAGGTAACACTTTGCTTTATTATGCATTATGTTTAGAGTAAATGATATATTTTTAAAACTAGACCCTCCCCCAAAAAACTGCCGTAACCATAATTTTTGCGTACCTACGTCATTTTTATTATTATTATTTATTTATTTATTTATTTTATTATTTTTCTTTTCGGATATACGACAAATGTAGAATTAATTTATAAATGCAAACTTCAGATAATTTTCCTGATCACACTTCAAGATTTTCCAGATTTATGGCCAAAATTTGCAACTTTTCCTGACTTTTTCTGTTAAAATAAAATTTCCTTACTATTCCAGGTTTTTTTTTTTTTTGTTTCTTAATCACAAGTATTACTTATACGGAAAAAAAAAAAAAACCTCCCACCATTCCGAACTAATACCATGATCATTATCTATCCCCGCATTTCCATAAAAGCTCGCAATATTTTTTTGGCGTGCAATTTAGCTGTCGACTATATATGTCCATTAGATGTCAATTTAGTATTATTACTGCCAAATTAAAATATCAACCAGCCGACGGTGTAGAACAGCAGCATTCAAGCGCATTTAAAACAGTTGCTGGTCGTATTGTAAAGTATTGTAATTATATTTATGTTTTGTGTACTCTTGCTAAAATAAAAGTAATAATAATTAAAACATACACACTATTTTCAACAATATACGGAACACGTATGTAAATTTCGTGATAGTGGCATATTTATAGCAGTTAGAGCGCGGACATGTGTTTGCAAACGCACAAGCCTGCCACAAGCACATTACAACTCTGAAAAATGTTAGAAATATACATTTTATTTTTTATATATTCTTTTATCTTGCAAAATAATTCGCTTTTGATCATTCGATGATGTATTTTGTACAATGCAGGTGCTCCTTGAGACCTTCTGCTCATTCTGCAAAGCGGCATTTCATTAGTGAGTCGTCAACAAAAAGTTTCTTTCATCACGTCACTTTCTTGGTGCCAAGTTTAACGTCATGTTCTCTTCAGCATCACTTTTACTATTTTCTTGATCGCATGACTGGTTCACAAAAGAGAGATAAATCGCTCTTATCAGTATGGTTCAGAAAACTTTGCTAGCTCTTTGTCAAATATTCATAATTTCCTCTAAAACTTTTGCTGAGTGATTTAAATAAAATGATTACCAAGTATAAAGTTGGAGATCTGTGGTAGTTTCAACATGTGATTTATTGGTAACTGCTGAGTATTTTCCGTGAAAAGTAAAATGCACGTCAAGATTTTTACTTAACTAATTTTTTCTCTGCATATTTTTAGCATTTAAAGTATGATTGTTAAATCTCTGATTCAATCTTTCATAATTGATTTAATAAAATTACACGCAAAAAAGTGTTTTGGTGAATCTAGCAAAATATGTTCGGTTAAAAAATTTGGTGGTTTTATTTTGCTGATTTAACAAAAAAAATTATTTGATTTAACTGAATCGATTTAACAAAATGTATTTTTGAATTATAAAATATTTTGTTGAACATAAAATCATTATCCGTAAAAACATGCAACAATCAATTTACGCTTGCGTAATGAACAAACAATACAGGGCATTTTACGCATACTGAAAATTTTGAGTGCATGACTAACGTAGGAACTTGTGTTATTAATGCATTTAATCATGGCTAATAAGAAACGCAAAACTTTTACGAATCGGCTGGAAGCTTTTCTGTGTTTGCTGAAAGCTTTCCAGAGTAACCCGTGACAGGTAGTCTATTTAGTTTATCTATTCATCAAAATTTACATTTTTATTGTAAGATTTTATACAGTTACAAACTTAGCTTGAAACAAATCAGTATCAGTTTTTTCCACATGAAATAGGATTAGTAAAGCAATCAGAATTGCTTTTGTATTCCTGATAAAATAAAACAAGTACGTATCTACCCGGTCCTTTTCTTTATAATCTAGTTTTTTTTTTACTAAAACCCAAGATTGAAATGTAACATATATTTAAAAAAAACTTGTGTTTAGTAATTTTGATTATCAATATTTTTTTTAATTATCTGTCTCATTTATATTACGTGTGTGGACATATACTCGACTAGAAATCAAAGCACGTTGTAAAAGCAATTACAACGGGCGCTAGAAAAAACATTTGACTGAAATACGTTTCCACACTCAATATATTTCATCTTCGTCCACCTAAAATAAATACTATTCAATTTTTATTACATACCCAAATCGAATTTGATGCTCATCTGGAAACGCGCGGAAATTTTTCGAAATCGAACGATTTTGCTTTGTGTAAACATACCCTCTTTATCAATGCTTCATGCAGACGATCATTTTAATAAAAAAAAATTAAACTGTGCTATCTGGAAAACTGTTCAAAATGAATTGGATTCGCAACTTTCCCTTCAAAGCCTGATGATCGTGACTTCAATATAACGTCATGTCGATTGCGACAGAAAATTTTGTCATGCAAATGATTAACTTTTTTTACCCTCAGAAACTGAAAACAGCAAAAAATCGTTTAAAAAATAGGGAACGGATGGATTTTCAGATTTTTAAAGTAGCACAGATTGTTTTCTATATTTTTATACATAATTATGAAAATTTTCAAGCGGATAGTACAAACAGTGTATATGTTACAGGCCTTTTGTGCTTAACTTTTTAATCATTTTGGAATAATGGCCGTAAAAGTTTCATCTTGGAGTCGTTACCCAGAATTGTTAGTGCATCATTGAGTCAGGGATCAGCGTATTGTAGGATACTTGTGTCAGTGAATAGATTCAGATTTGATTCCAGTTATAAACAAAATACTGGTATTTTATTCTATCATAGACACAAAAGTAATTTCGATTTACTTTTCTCTTACGAGAGAAAAAACAAAAAATATGACACGGAGTTGCTTTTAATTAATTTTGTAGGTGTATAGGAACACTAAAATAAAACAGCAAATTTTAATGACTAAATCAATTGATTTTACTGGCCTCTTGAAACTTTCAACTTACTATGTTTGGTTGATTCAGCAAAACAGCTTACTAAAATGAACCAGATATTTTGTTAGTTCGATAAAATAATTGTGGTACATGTACCACAAATTAGTTACTTGAATAGCTAACTAACAAAGCTAACAAATGCTCTGGCTAACAAAGATGATTTTATTAATTCAAACAACTAATTCAATTTAATTTAACAAAATATCTAATTTAAGCAATACTTTTAAATCTAAAAACTTTTGTTGATTCAACAAAACATTTTTTTCTGTGTAGTATAACTTTTACTAATCTCTGCAGTAAACGATACTTTAAAATGCACTCATGAATTCACTGGCTAATTTGTTATACACTATAGCATATTTGGGTAGATCTGAGAAATGGTAAATTAAATTTAGATTAACTTTGATATTTAAATTATTAAAGCAAACTTTAATTGATTCAGCCTTATTCAACGAAATATTTATTTTTCATCTACAAAACACAGTAATTCTCAGGTTTTTGATTATTAGTGCTGCAAGAATGTAAACAGCGAAAATAACTTCTCCGCTGTATGTAATATTATATTTTAAAAAATTCTTTAAATGAAGATCCTTTACTACCAATCAATGCCTTCCTAAAGCAGGTTCTTTAGGAAGAAAAATGCAGACAGAGGGCAGGCAGAGTCCTCAGGCTTTAGAGACACTAGGCTTTAGGCAGAAACAATGCAGTCTTCGCAGCTCTGGAGAAGTTATGGATTCCGCTCACTTACTCGACTGTCCTGCGCTTAAGACCTCTCGCCGAGCGATACTTGGAGGCTAGAGACCTATTAGATTATTGAACTTTGCTGCAGCATTTTATTTATTTATGTACTTTCTGTTCTTGTTTGCTGTAACTGCACATAAACTTCCATTAGAAATTTTAAAAAGTATATATTAAACAATAAATTTGTATTAAATTAAAAAGTGTATAGATAAAAAACAAAAAACAAAAAATTGTTATAAAAATGTTTACACAGAGAGTACATACGTAACACATGAAAATTATTTATTTATTTATTTATTTTTAAACACGTAAACAGTAAATTACATGAATTATGGAAAATAGAATTTCAAATTTAGATGCTACTTTGTTTATAGAAAATTAAATCAATTTAAACGAATAATGTATTTTATTCATGTGTTGATAAAAATAAAACCAGGGATATTAAAATTCAATAAAAATTTTACCTACGATACTGTAATGAAACTGAAGCAAGTAAATTGACTAAAATATTCGATTTTAGATTTTTGATACTAATTTTGAATACTGACTACTAAAATGACTCAGCTAATGAAGAATCGTATTAATTGGTTACAATCGTAACTTTTTTTTAACAAAAGTGATAAGCTAATGAATTTTCAAGCTGTATTAAATCAAGAAAAATGTCAAAGTAAACAGATATATGAATGGATTGATTGCTAAATGCGTTCACTCAATTTTGAATGACTATAGAAATCGAAAAAATAAATAAATAAATAAATAAATAATAATAATAAAACCTATATTCTCACTTTGTTACACTCAAGTAAGTATAATCGGTTGACTGGGCTCTATATCTCATTCTTATTTATTCAACATACGTTCTCTTCTTCAAATACTTTTACTTTGTTTTCGTTTCTTTTTTCAAACCACTAATTTTCCATAATATTTTTATTTCCTTTTCCATTGGAGTAAATTCTTCATTCAAAGTTTGATTGCTTGTTTTGATAGCCTTGAACTGAAACATGCTGGTGAGTAAGTGACTCTCAACTTCGACTTGATTGATAACTAACTGGCTTATCGGCGCTTATGTTTCTTTTCATTTTTGTCTCATTCGTTGTACTTATATGAAGCTCTCCTGTTGACATTTGCAATCATCTTGAAATGATTAATGTACGCAGTTGTCTACTGTAATGTTTTCCAGCTTTTTATCGGTCAGCGGGACAGTCTTCAAAACGATTGCTGATTTTTAAAAATCGCTGGAATATTCGCGCTGAAGTTTTTGAAGCTTATTTGTCACGGTAAAGAACTTGTAAAATGCAAAATTTACTTTAGAGGACCAACATTTCAAATTCATTCCTTAATGGAGCTATCCACTAATTGTAATCTGAACCATTGGTAGTTTAATAGTTCCAACTTCAATATTGTAGTGCGAAGATTTCGCAGTTCTAGTCATTCTGTAACTTCTTATAGTTATTGGTTTTACTTTTAAAGATCACTTTTGTTCACATTTATAACTTTTAAAATTATTCTTCTGTTTATTTCTACTATTGGTAGGCCATAGTTGGATAACAGTAAAGATCCCTGCTGATTTTTGAAATCATTACAATATTCAGGACAAACAATTCAGATCATATATTTAAAATGAGAGATTTACACCAGGAATCAAAACTTCCAGTTTTATTAAATTTTGAAACTAATTTTTATTATGTGATGTGAACCCACAATGAGAACTTTTCGTATTCTCCTCCTGTACCATATCAGAGATCGTTGTACTTCTTCATACGTACACGATTAAAAGTTATAGTAAGTAAAGCAACGTAAAAGTAAGTAAAATTAAAAGGAAAGTAAGTAACAAAATGTTTTTGCAGCTAAGTCAATGCAGGATTAGTGAACTCTGCTGGTAACACAGATGCAGTGAAGCGGAACATAAAACTGTAAAAGGAAATTTCATATGCGCCTTTTAGTCTGCAGAAGTCGTTCAATCGAACTTACAAAAGCAAACTGTTAACTTAAACAAGCTATGAATCTGTTCTGGAATGAGTAACTAACACAAAATTGTAATATCGAATTATTTAAATTAAGATGCAGGTGTGCATAGTTAGATTTAATCGGTCAAACGAATTTTGAGTCATTTGTGTCTCTTGGATAGTATTTAGAACGTTGATTTTCAGCCGTTGTGCTAAGCGATTCTTTTAAGTGAGGCACATAAGAAACGCCACGGCATACATAAATATCCAAAAATACATAGTAAAATTAACTAAATTCCTGATGAAATACTGATATAAACTAAGTTTGTATGTTTTCCTGTTTCGCTGTCTCTCTTTGTTTTTTAAGTATCTGGCTAAATCCCTTATTATTTATATATAAACTATGTAAAGCAGTGATTTTTTATTCATTCTTAGGTGTGCCGTTCCTAATAAATAAACAAATAAAAAGATTAAGAAACACTAATGGAGACCAATGAACTTTTATACACATTACTCATACAGCATTTAAAAAATTCCCCCTGCGACTGGCATATTGCTATGAAATAATTCGGAACATCAAGTGATATTTGCGTTTATATTTTTAACCCAACTGGAAGTGGCTGATGAGCCTTTGAAATTCCATGGAAGAAAGATACGCATTTTCTCATCTGAATGGAGCTGCCAAGTATAATAATTGTAGAATGTAAACGAAACAAAACCCTCGTTCATTTTAACGGGTACCTTTGCTAGCAACTCAAGCGAAAGTGTAGACGGAATTCACAGCACCAATTCAATTCATCATTGGTCACACTTTTTAGGGGAGTATTTGAAGAGACACTTTTGAAGGTTTCAAGAAACTAAAAGCTTTCACTTTCCTGGTAATTAGGATACAATATCAAAATAATAAATAAGACTACCTGAGTGGTTGGGTTACTAAATAAAGTTCTGTTTTGATTCGCATAATAGTCGCACCCCCGTTTTCAAGAAGAAAAAATCGTCAAAATATTTTCCCCGCATAAAAGTCGCAGTCACGTATTTGACCATCATTTATGCTATAAAAAATATTGCTATAAAAAGAAAAATGCCCCTTTTTTGTGTGCAAGTGACGAAAAAATTATTTAATATACGGCAGATAATCTGGAAACATTTGGTAAATTAGTAATTTTATTATAATACCAGTAATTTTTTAGAATTAGAGTGTAGAATATTGTGTTATAGATTTCCCCGCATAGTAGTCGCACCTAGATTTTCACCATGAAAAACTGGCAAAAAATTTGCGACTACGTGTTTACTCGCGTATTAGTTGCACTTTTTTTGCCAATTTTTCATGGTGAAAGTCTAGGCGCGACTATTAAGAGGGGAAAATCCACTGCATAATATTCTAACTCTAAAGCTATTTTTTCTGCATCAAGACGGGGGTGCGACTATTATGCGACTAAACACAGTATGCCTTTTCACGATGGACTTTGCAAATTTATTCGAATGTTTAAATTGAATGAACAATTTTCGGTTGTTCTGATCGAACTATTTTCGAAAAGCATTTGGTTAAATGACGTTAACAATTTGGTATTAATTTGAAAGATGGTTTATTCGGAAAAACATTTCCATATACACCGCAAATTTTTAGAAAGTGCATCCCTGACAGGGCAAAATTTGTACTCTAATCTTAAAACAAGAGGAATCAAATTCTGAATATTTCTTCGCGTTTAGATATGTTTAAATTATTCTCTTTTGCATTTAGTACTCTAGAAAGACAATTTAATGTTATGGTGAATTATTTTCTTTTTTCCTTTTTTTCAGGAACTTAGAATTTTTATTTTTTCAATTATTATCAAATATATGTTGCTTGTTTCTAAAAAAATATTTTCTGAACGAATTTTTAAAATAGTAGAATTTAATTTTTACGACTATTTAAAACATAATGTAATGAATAAATATATATAAATAAAAATTTCTGAATTTGATTGAAACATTTAGAGTTCATCATGTGACTGGTGTAACTTTAGCACTCTAATTCTAGTGCAATCAATCGGTAGATGCTACCTAAATCAAAAAGAATGAATCATAAAACCTTGCTAAATATGTGTGATTTTTATAAAAATGACTATACGATTAAATCACATGCATAGAAAACGTTCTCTCCCCCATTTTCTATAAAATTCCTTCGAGAGTCATTTCCTCTTCTCACATTGAAGAAAACTGCCAAATGATTCTAAAGAAATAAACTTTAAAATACAAAAAGAGGGAAACAGAATAAAATAACCTTCCCATCTAACAATGGCTCCTGAGGTACTGCCAACAGGAGTCGAATAATAAACGATGAATCCTGGGGAACTGCTATCAAAAATTATGGGTGACAATTCGCTTCAACAGATGGAAGTAAAGTGTAATGGTTGGTTTAACCTATTCTATTGTTGCCCGCACTGTGCAGTCACGTGCTCTTCATCGGCAGGCATTCCGCGCGTTCATGGCTCATCCATATTCATTAAATGTGGAACCACGTGGCTTTGTCGATTTTATTGCGCGAAAGTATCTGATCACGATCGAAGAACTTTTAAAAAGAACGGGCTACACAATAACTGTAAAAACTTATGTTGGCTTTATTTCGATTAACTTTGGTAATAAATTGTTGCTACTTAAAAAATAAAAAGATAGAAATTGTACATATTTTGTAGAAAAAAATCGAAATATTTAAAAAAATAAAAGATTACACAAATAATTAAAAGTGCAGTTTAAAAATATAATGTACCTTATTTCAGTATTGATTCCAATATATCATGATTTACTCAGGGAAATAAATAAAATTCCTATCAATCATCTTCCCGCACTCTCTGTAAAAATAAATAATATTATTTGAGCCAGCGGCGAGTTTGTTGTAAAAGCATGTGCTTATACATATTTGTACACATATACGTACCCAAGGAAAAGGTTATAGGGACTGAAACTCCCCACCCTGAAAGTAAAGAAGTAGTAAAAGTGAAATCTCTTTAAAATAAAAAAATAAATAATTTTCACTGAATTGGTGACTTATAATATTTTCTTTTAAAAGATATCTTTTTCAAAAGTAGTTTCCACACAAAAAAAAGAATTTATTAATTAAATAAATATTTAAAGATAAAACTAAGTTGAACTTGACCGACATTGTGAAGGTAATATTTTTGATGCCATAACAAAGTTACGTTTTAAATGGGATTCTGTTCTATGTGTGGAGTCATACAGAGCATTTTGACGTTACAAATCGCTACTATAAACGAAGTCCCTATGACCGAGTTCAACTGTATTTGTAACCCCCCCCCCCCAACTGAAATCCTGAGAGCACGTCTGTATGCGGATGATGATATCCATAACAATTAGCATTTGATGATAAAATGATTTTGCTACATACATATGGGTGCACAAGATTATTACGAAAAATATATTCATCCCAGTAAAACTGCAAAATATCCCCCCCCCAAAAAAAAAGAAAAAAAATCTGAAAATTTGCTCAAAAATTGATTTAATTTTCGGTAGAATATCATGGTCTTATGTAAAAAAAGTAAAACAAAAATTTGAAATTAGAAGTTGAAAATATTCAATTCATTCACATTATACTGAGCTCCAGTTGCAATTTCAAAATGTAATTAAAAATGACAGATTTGTGCTCATAAAAAAAAGACTTACTCAGACGATCTTGTTCCTCGGAATGTCCGTGTCCCCAACTACCCCTAAAAACGCGAATGCCTAGGTACATTCAACTATCCCTATAGCTGCCCAGTTATTTCAAACTCATATAAACGTTTGCGTTTCTCTAGTTTAAAAATGAATGAAAATGTACGTATGTATACGCGTGAGAACTTGTAATTATGTAGTAATGATGCTTCTAAGATTTGTTTATGAATCTGTATGAATTTTAATTCCATAGTGAACAGTGTTAACAATAATGGCATTCAATATGCGTTGATTAAAATTGAGTAGTAGCGTTTCCATAATTTATTTTGATTGATTTTCAATCATTATAAATTCTAATCGAGGTACTCCCGCTTAATCGAGAGATAAACGTCTAAACATAAATTTTGTGCTGCAACTGAAAATATACAAGATTAAATAATAACAAATTTTCTCGACAAAAAAAAAATAAAAAAAAAAATTAATAAAAATGAAAATTTTAAATCTTCTTGAAAACTTATCCTAAGCATCCTGAAACTTATCAGTTCCAACTATCATCAGTGAGTATTATTTGTAATAACTATTATTTCCTTTATCCGCTGCAAAAGTTTTGTGACCGAATTTATGTATTTTGAATTGCAATAAAGTATATAGACTATTTTTCTTTTCAACCAAATTAGTGTTTGAATAGATTTAAAATTTCATTTTTTAAAAATCTTTATCAGATTATCAAAAACTATGAAACTTTTTTTACGAATCACTTGTAGTTTCAAAAATTTATAGAATGTGTGTAGTAATTTAGATTGGAAGTACCATCCGTGCACTTATGAGAAAAATTTCTACTGAAATTTCGAGTGTAATTTATAACGCTTTTGCCTTTTTTTTGTGTGTGTGTGTGTTCTAATAAAGATTTTTCTTTTAAATATTTAAATATTCAATACTCCAACGGTTGTAAACAAAGTTTTTCTTTAAAAAAAATCTTAAATAAAATAAACTTGGAACTGTCTTTAGAACTTTAAAACACACTATACGTAAATATCAACGAGTTATAACACTGTACTATATATTTTTTTAAATCCCCCCTCCCCCCCCCCAAAAAAAAGGCGAAGAAGGCTCTAACAAAGCCAAATTAGAACCATTTTTATGATGTATCGACTATGGAGTGTTACTTTTACACAACCGAAAGAATCAGCAGATTTTCTCAAAAGTTAGTTTCATGTTTTGCAATGCAAATTTTTATAGAATCATACTGAGTATCAATAAATACATTTTAATCATTTAGTATACTTTTCCCTGACCTATGTAAGCAATTAATAGCAAAAATTATCTTTTTTTATCATATTATAAAGTGTAAATGGAAATACTATAATTTCCTTACCCTAAGAAAACGTATTCGTTTAAATGCTGCATTTAATCGAAATTCAGACCGATGATGTATTCACCTTTCTTCGGCGTCTATTAGTAAACAATATTAGATTTAAATTTCCGTCAAATTATTAAAATTGACTTACATGGGTGAAATAATTTAAAGTCTTACCGTAACTAGAGGAAATAAGGATTGTATTTCTTCAATATAGTTTCAAGTTTTGTAAGTTTTTCTTCAAGTTTTCTTGATCTTTTCAAGCTTTATAATGCTTTCTTATATTCTTGTAAGTCTTCTAAATCGTTGTAATTTGCATATTATTGAAATCGCTGTTGAAGTAATCTGATGACCTATCATCCTTAAGAATTTATTCTATTTCATGACTGTTATTGTAATCCCTGAAATAATTAAAATTTATATCCTCTTGATGGCAACATTTCACTAAGCTCGGTAAGTTTTACATTCTTTAAAATAATATGTTTAAATTTTAAAACCTCTTTCAAACTTTTCCGTATGAGTGCATTTATAGTAAATTAAAGTTTCTTTTAAAATATTTTATTTGCAAAATCGAATAACACCAGATTTGTTGATACTGCTTTTATGACGCTTGTATCAACATCTCCTAAATTTCTTTTTTTCCGCGTGCTTAGAAATACCTAACGTTGACGGATTTGAAGATTTAACACACATGGCAGCCATTTCTCACAGCGGTAGGTCGCCATCATAGCCGCGTAACTGTTAGCTGGACAAGACAATTGATAAAGGAATGATTGAACACGTAAGAGCGTTAATGATTTTATTCATTTTCTTTTTTCCCTTTGATTGATGTCCAAAGATTATTTATCAACTTTCGGTATGCTTAGAGGAGAGCTTCGAGTGTTTAAGAATCAGTTGATGTTATTAAATAATTAGTATAAATGTCCGTTGTGATGAATCTTTTCACTTGAGAACTTCTAGTACAATACCTTTGTCAAGTTCTCTCTCTTTTATGAGTGTAATGTATTAGGAGTTAATTTACGTAGAAGGGGAGAGTTAGAAGAATAAAAAAAAGGTATTCAAATTCAAGGCTAAGAAAAAGGATTTAGGTTATGAGGTACGATAATAAAATCGGAAAAAGGGTATGTTCGGCATTTTGAATATTTTATCGACCTATATAAAAACACGTTAGTATTAGGCGCATTCAATATTCAATTAAATAATTTGGAATTTAAAGACAACCGATTATTTATATAAAATTTCTGCAGTTATATAATAATTTCTATAATTGCCGTTACTACTGTAATATTTTCACCTGCAGAATACATAAATTTTATAATTGCACGGTTCGTACGAGTCCTGAATTTGCTAAAATTCTGAACTTTTGAAAAGTTGTCTTATTTAAAAGTTGTCCATATTTTATAAAAACCAGGACCACTTTAAAATATCAGATCATTTTTAAGCCAATTTTTCAAAAGTTCGGAATTTTAACAAATCCAGGACTCGTAACCCTGAATTGTTAATACCGCCTAAAATGAACTGGATTGTGTGTTTGCAGCGTGTAAGCTTAAAAAGTAAAATTGCTTCATTTACAAAATATTGTAAGCATAGAATGCAGCAAAAATTCGTGGAACATAGCAGTTCTTATTAATGTGTGTTATCTTAAGGCATGCTAAAAAAATTAAGAAACAAAATTATCTTGACGTACCTTGATGAATTTTTCATATTGTTACTTAAGTAATCCCCTGTAAGAAGTCTCAAAATATTTACATTATGTGTCGTGTAAGATGGCTAATCAATCAACTTGTCATATTTTAATTTTTATTTTAACTGAAAAGCAACAGTACAGAACCAAAACGTTTATTGTACCGAAATGATTATACTTAAAGATTTAAATTAATATACGTAGCATGTAATTCATGGTTTTATTAAAGGAGGCTTAGTTTGAAAAAATACAAAAAGTACTTCACAGCTCTTCAACACAAATCGAAATTCACAAAATATGCTTTAGGGATTCGCAAAAATTGGTTTAATATTGGTGATTTATTAAAAGTTATATAGCTTAAAATAAAAGGTACGAAAAACAGTCCGTCGGGAAAAAATTTTACCTTTCTGTTACCATAAAAGTACTCTTTTCAATTCGGAGTTCATTTCGTTGTATTCATGACTGACTGTAAAGCAAGTTCACTTCTTAAATAATGTTGTTTTCAGAAGTACAAAATTTATAAAAGTGTGCTTCTGTACCTGCTAAAGATCCGATAGTTTTTTTTTTTTTTAAATCCTTTATATATAAGATTTCTATATCATCAAAATTAGCTTTAAGTTAAAATGAAAAGGTATGTCTATGTCTATGGTATATGGGGAGGAGGAGGGGTTATGTTTTGTTAGATTCAATAAAGTGTTTTGTTGACGGGGGAGGCGAGACGGGAGCAGAAATATTTTGTTTACGCTATCGGTTATGATAATAATCGAGCTTTTACTTGCAGCATTAAATCTGAAGCTGAACGCCGAAATTGTAACTATGAAGTATGGCTACAATTGTAATACTATAAACGAGGCTTCTAAAAAATAATATTAAGAAGTAAAGTAAATTTACTACCATTCTTTTTTTTTTTTTTTTTTTTTTTTTTTGTAGATATATATATAGAGACATTAACATAAAAAAATAAAAATGTAAATTTTGATGAAATAAATAAATTAATTATTACTAGTAGTCTTACCTCTGAAACTTTCAACCAACTGTATAGTGGGTTAAAAAAAATAACAGTGCAATCAACAAAATGATTTTGTTAAATGAACCATTTTTAACTATTTCAGAAAGAAATTTTGTTAATTCAAACAAATAATTTGGTTAATTTTAACCAAATAAACCATCAAAAAATAGCTTTATTGAATTAACAAAATATTTGTATGTTTTAAGCAAATAGTTTGGTTGAATTGGCAAACTGATTTGTTGAAATAACCAAATAATTTCAACAAAGTTATTTCGTTAATTGAACAAAAAATTCGTTGGCATCATTTTAATTGGATAATTTGGTTGATGTAACAACATTTTTGTTAATTTAACAAAAAATTTGTTTAGTGCAAATATTTTTTTTTAAACTACTTATTTTTGATGCAAAATAATGAAACTTTATTAAGTAAGCTTGTAAAATAAACGAATAAATGATCTAATAAAGAGACTAACTTTATTAAGTAAGCTCATAAATAAACAAATAAATAATCTAATAGATTTTTGAAATACACCTTCTAATAATTTAAAATTTGGGCAATGCTTTTGACAGTAAATGTTTGTTGTTCTCGAATAAGCCAAATACAATGGCTTGCAGCAACCGTGAATGATTCCATTAAAAGATTTATTTTTTCTTGATATAACATGCTATTCTTTTTTTTTTTTTTTTTCAAAATAATTTTCTTTTTTCATGCATCTCAACTAGAACGGAAATTATTTTAAACACCTTTATCGAGAGGAAATACTCTTTTCAAGATAAGAAAATAACTTCATTATGTTTTCTTCAGTACTTGTTTCCCAGCACAAGTTGGCTATGCTAGATAAATTTCTCAGATTGTCCTGAAGAATTTTCTTTTTAAAATGTCATAGGATTTTCAGATACTAACTCTCTCACTTAAAATTGTAAAGCAAAATTAATTTTTTTCTCAGAATTTTTATTACTATATTCCAGTTCGAGTGTGCACTAGCGATCTATCTTGTTTCAGAATTTTTATTACTATATTCCAGTTCGAGTGTGCACTAGCGATCTATCTTGTTTTGCTTTTTAGAAATTCTTTTGCCAGTAAGTTTTGATAGCTATAGTTGGTTCAAATAATTTAAATTCATATAAAACTGTGTGATGTAATATGTCTGCAAAATATATTTTATTTTGATGATTTTCTGCACAGTATATAATCTGAGATGAATTTTAAATTTATCATTTAAATCAATGGTGGGAACGAGGCAACAGTTTTTGCTCTTTATTATTTTTATTTTATTTACTTTCGTAATATTCTAGCGTTTTAAAAGCACAAAAGAGAATTTTAGCAACTGGAATTTGAACGTTTATTGTTGTTAAAATCTCCCCTCTTCCGTACCACCCATTATCTAATATTTCTACGCAATGCCAGCACTAAGAAAAGTGCGTGCAGTATCTTTAAATACAATTTTAATTTCTTCACCTCGAACAGTCAGTTTGCATCTGTCAAAGAAGATTAGATGAACGAACAGCTGAAAGCAATTGTTCGAATCTCACAACTAAAGTAAGACTTTGAAGAAAGAAAAAAAACGCAACAAAGAAACCACTTTGGGATTAGCAATGACAGAAGCCGATAAAAAGAAGAAGGCCAGTATAACATGGATATAAACTACTTTACTGATCAGAAAACTGTATAAAAACCCACAGCTACCCACTCAGCGGGCAACCCATTTTGTTTTCAGCTGCACGATTTAGCCACTTCTCATTCGTCTTAACCTGTCGTGTTTTCAGATGAGATAAAATGACCTTCTGCATTTCTATAGGAAGTAACGTTACGTCAGAATCGACCACCGCTTGAAAGACGATAATCCTCACCATGAGAGATACTGTTGGAAATAAAGCCTTGCCGCTTTATTTCCCACATAAATCACTCGATTAACACTCAAACTCCCTTGTAGAGGCTGGCCTCCGCACCTTTGACAAGACACCATTAATTCAGGATAAAGAGAAATTACTAACCATCGAAAGTCCATTAAGAAACACTTTGCTCCCTTTTTGCGCGTCCTAAATAATGACGCTACTAGAAGAATATTTATTTTTTCCCAATAAGCTTGGCTTCCGTTTCATCCCCATTTTCCAACACACGAGCGTCTTCTTCTTCTTTTTTTCTTCCAGTCTCCCTTCTTTTCAAAGTGAGGAAAGGTAATTTTTAATTTTTTTAACTCCCTTAACAAAAGCCACGCTTTCGGCAGGTGACGGAGCTGTTTGCGTTGTACAGTAGTAACTGTTATCGTGAAAGGAATTTTGCCCGTTACCAAATATTGAGTAAGTGTTCAGTAGACGTATTTAATGATTTTCGGATTTTCAGTACAAATAAAATACTCCAGTACGTATGAAGGTTTAGTAATTTTTGATTCGGAACTATTTTAACACAAATAAAATTTTTGATATTATTACTGATATTGCCATAAGATAAATCAAAATGTTGAGATAATAACAATTAAAAATTTCAATTAACAGTGTGTTGGACGTAAAATGTACAAAAATAAAAATATAATGCTAGAAAATTAGTCTTATCTACGATCCGCGAATTTCATTTTGATAATTTTTCTTTAACCAGTTAAAGTTCTTTAACCAGGACTTTCTTCAAAATTATTTCACAAAACTTTTGCAAGTATTAATTTTAATTAGCACATAACCTAGCAATTTTATTTTATATATTTTAATGATAAGTAAAGTTTCAAATTTAAATTCCTCCACTAGTATTTTAAATTGTAATTTGCTGTGGCTGAAAGTGCCTTTATCTCATCACATTGTCGCTAATCTCTAAGCAATGGCTTTTACAATCACGCTGGACATTGCATTTTGCGTGTAAATTATATTTCATAAACATAGATCTCAAAAAAAAATTTTATTCATATCTTTGAATTAAGTTTAAACATAAAACGACTTCTTAAATTTTCGTTTGCACATAGGAAACCTATAATCTGGTGTCTTACTGTGAAAATAAAACAGTCCAATTTTTCTCCGTCATTTTAACAACTCGAAAGTCTATGTCAGAGACAGCAATAAGTAAGCAACTGAAAATGATGGTTTATTCTTCACTTTTTGCTCTTTCCAAAAACGCTAAAAATACTTAAAGTAACTTTAAGTATTTTTAAAGTTATAGAATCGATATTAAAGAATCGATGAATAATTTCATACGTAACGAACTTAGGTAATTCTCTCTCTCTTTTTCCCCCTGAAGGAGTGATTCTTTTTAACCGCAAATTGAAAATCATGAAAATAACATGCAACTTTTCAAAGTAAATTATTCAGTCATTCTCTTGATTATAAAAAGATTCTGGAAATGATCTTTTATGAGGCATCCAATAAATTTATCGAAATTCAAAAGTATTGCAGCCAGGGAAAAAAAAAAACATTATTCAACAGATAACTTTGATTAAAAAAGAAAAAAAATTTAAATATAGCTTTGATTATAGCATGCAACCTGTTCCATATTATGCATCTTAGTATCTGGAGTCTGAATGATTTATGTTATTATTAAATTTTTCTTTGCTTAAGTAATGTCAAAAGTCTGTGGAATATATTTACACTATAATAAGCGTAGGTAAGTCAAAGAACACCAGGTAAAGAGGATTTATATTATATTTGCGATAGAGGATTATACAATGAACTCTCCTTTTCCGGCTTCCGAAGTCCCTATCGCACCGGTGACAGGCCACCATTAATTCAGGATGAAAAATAATAGTCAACCATTGAAAGTCCATTAAGAACCACTTTGTGTCCCCTCATTGTTTGTTCTTTATATTGATGTCACGAAAGGAATATTTATTTTTCTAACGAGGCGGCAGAGGGTAATTTTGGACAGTGATTTTTTTTCTCCCCCCCCCCCCCCGATGAAGTCTTGTGAAACAATGGTATTTTCTGTACTTTCTTAGTTATACTTAAAATTTAAAAAATAACAGAAAATTATAAAACTCGGGGGCGGAATCCAGTTATTGTGAGTTATAATGATGAGATTTCCTCTATTTACCAAGTTTAATGTAGATAGGTAAAACCCTGCATATTAGAAGCAAAAAATATCAGAAGACACGAAAATGGGAATTGAATTAATAAACAAACCAGACGGTTTTCAATGCTTAAACAACCATAACAGTACCCATTGTTATTTTTAAAATTAATTATATAAATATTACTTATAATAAATATGTTGTATTATGAGTAAATATAGCGCATGGCATGCATGCGGTTCAGTGAAACCTCCAAAGGTTGGACACTTGAGATTACCTACTAAAAATGTCTGATTCACGGAAGTGCCCAACTTATGAAGGTATATGTAGGTGTTATGAGCAGGTTCTAAAATTCCAGAAAACTTTCCGTGTTAGAGAGGTGTTCAAGATGGGAGATTCAATTGTATTATGTTAATGTCAACACGCGATATCAGAAATAAAGTATGCTTAAGTTTAATATAAAATACAAAACAAATAAATAGTTTTGTTTTTAGACACACTGGAAAAGGTTGAAAAAATAATTTTGCTTCTGCATTTTTCGCGTTCTTAATCTTTTCTCCTCCCAGAAAAACAAGCATACCTTTCCTAGACGATATTAAATTATCACAAAAGCACAACAAATATAAGGTCGTACAAATATATCTCAACAAGGTAAAACGAATTAAGAACAAGGTGTCTGTGTTATCACGAGGAAGTGAACATGAAGCGCATGAAAATTGGAAATTAAGATTTATTCTGAATGTATGTAGAAAATACTCAAGTGTAAAAACTTGGTCAATTTCCAGCTTTACTTATTCACTCATAAAGTTTTCTTTTTAAGTGAAGTTTCTCTCAAAAACTTTAAAATCATAAATTTTTCGTGGGCACAAATTTCAACGAAACAAATCTAATGAAAAAAATCTCTTTCCTATTATTTATTTTTAATTCTCGTCATTTGAAAATGAAGGTTCGTAAATACCACCGTATTACTTATAGAGTGGCTGTGTCTTGAAATTAACATCACGTTAGTGCTAAAAAGAAGTACAAGTAATCAACCAAACAGCTTTTACACTATGCAATTCCGAAATAGATCTCGTTTTATTTATTCTGCTTTTTACAATCACAATCAAACACTTTACAATCGAACATATTAAAAGAAAAAATAAAAATATCACGCTAAATAGCATCATAGCTTGCTTACATGGGCCTGAAAAGCTCGGTCCACCCAATAATTTGCCTTGTTAAACTTTCTTTGGTATTGCATGTACCGGAAAAAACAAAGAAGAGAAGAAAGAAAGAACGGCATCATGGCTTACTTATATGAGTTCGTGTAAGGCGGCACACCCATTAATTTGCCCCTATAACCCTTAGGGCGTTAGGGCATTTTTTCGTTGTTCTATTTCGCTTTCTAATTCAAATCCTGAAACAGAATTCTGTACTTTTGATTTTTGCAGCGCGTCTGAAAAAGAACACAAGACGCTCTGAATACCCTACTCTATCTTTATCACGTTTGATTTGTAAATAAGAGCAGAAGTTTTGATTAGTTCTTTCGCTAGGTCCCGAAAATTCCACTTTCTTTCTCTTTCTAATTTTTTATATAAGGCTGGTTACCTAATGATAGTCAATAGATAGAACATAGATAGAATTTTTCTGAACTACTGATCAATAAATTTGAGGTACGTCAATCTTTCTTTTATATTTTCAAGTTATAAACTAAGCTAATTATTTTTATTATATATCTATGACAAATAAAGGCCAAACTAAAAAAAAAAACAAAAAAACACCTTTACTTACAGATTAGTATTTTTCGCCCTCTAGGGGAATAAAATGTAGCTGCATCATTTTTGCATAAAACTAGCCTTAGTGACATAAACCGGGAAAAGTATATTTTTACAACTGAAAATTTATGTAGTTAGATTATCAATAAATCTTGTGTTAATTTTCAAAACCATAGCAGAGAAAGATGTGAAATCTGTAAATCGTTTTGAAAATATTACTGAAACCAGAAACTCGAATGATAAACCTTAGAAATTTTACACATTCCCCCCCCCCCTATATAAATGGTTTAAGAGCAAAATCTTTTATCTTTGTACGTGGTGACATTTTTCTTTTGTAAAATGGATTAATTTTCAATAAAGCCATATGCCACAACATGGGCAAGAGAAAAATGAATTAATTCAGAAACGTTCAGATACTTCGGATTCGATTAAATGAATTTAATTGAATCAGAAGTATTGTGAAGTAATCAAATTATTATTGTTATTATTATTATTTGAAAACTTTCAAAAACACTTTTTTTTTTTTTTTTTTTTTTTTTTACAAGCGATGCAATAAAAGTGCATACTTTATTTCTGTTTGAAAATATTAAAATCCTTTTAAAGCTTTGCTGCCCATGCAACTAACCCCTTACAAAACTTCTGAACAAATCGAAACTTTCTCAACGCTATTTTGAATAGCCCTTTTCTTTTCATAAGATCCAAACAGACTCCTGCAGTTTCGGGAAAACCCTTCAAGACACGACTACTACAATTTAACAGCATGTCAATAGTTCTGATACACTGTTTTCTAGACATCCCATCTCTAGACCCTCAACATACTCAAAAAAGACCGCCGTGGTATCTGAAAGCAAATACACCCGGTAGAGGATCATAAATTAGACCATGCACCTGAAGACATACTCTGGTGAAAAGATCATTTGTTATGGCTTATTTGTCTTGGTTACTAGTGTTACCCACAAAGTCAAGATAAATTGAGCCTAGGTGTATTAACTGATAACTTATGGTGTTTGGAAACGCCTATAAATCGCAGCACCTGAAAGGTGGTCCTTTTGATTAAGTGTTGCTTCCATTGGTGTTGGACATTGGTACTTTATTGTATCTTTTTTGCAATGGTTGCCTTTTACAATGTTTTAGTACATTTTCAGCAACAACTTCAATGGTGTAATATAACCATTCCCTCCCCAGCCTCAATTTCTTATTTTTTATTAATAATCTACTTTTTATATACAAAAAATAATATACATCCACCCCCCTCCAAATAATAATAATAATAATAATAATAATAATAATAATAATAATTAAATAAAAAAATAAATCCTTTCCATTTGAAAGAAATAATTTTTTTTAATTAAATTATGGGTGGGGAAGGGAGATTAGGGATAAGTGTTTGAATTAGAAGCATAAAATATCATTAGAATTTAAATTAGATTCGGGATAAGATAACAATTAGATTTGAAACTTAAAAGCTACCTTTACAAACAAATATCATTAGGATATTTCTTGAAAATGCTCTAAATTTCTTATCCATGTTTCAAAACTAAATTTATGGCTAAGGATTTAAACTAATGAATGATATCGTATTGCCTACATAAAAGCCTTAACCTTGATGAACTGTTATAGTAGTTAATCGAATGTTTAAATTCTTAAATTCGGGGTTAGTTGTCTGCGATTTTAATTTCGCAAAATTACTTTAGCAGGAATAAGGGAAATAATAAACCTCACTGTCATCACTAAAGTAGAGATACGCTATATTTAAAAACAATTTACTTCATCAATGTTTTAAAATGTTAGAAATAGTTTTGATTGCTGGATTGTGAACTGATGAGTGGGAATTTTCGGACTCTAATGTTTAGCATAGAATGATTGTTATGAATTGTTCTGTTTATCTAGCTATGCAAAAATTGATTTTATATTCATTTTCTCAATGACATTCATTTCCTTCAGTAATAATAATTAATTCTCAATTGTGTCAAGGATAGTTATTTACGCAAATTATTTTCAAACATAAATGTTGAGTTTCGTGATGAACTAGTTCTCACTGAATAAAATTGTATTAATTAACATCGGAATCCGACAATGACATGTAAACTTCCTTTTCTAGTTCTAGAAATTTTAAATAAACTAATTAATTTCGAAATACTTTAAATTATTTTGCTTTATTTCAAAATTAGCATCGAGAAAATTAAGGGATGCATGATATAATCAAATACATATATAGATGTGTGTGTGAGTGTGTGCGTAATGCACGGAGAACTTTTTCTATTCATTCATGTTAATGCGATGGAGAAATGATTATGATGTTTTCTCGTGATTAAATTTTATTTAATTGGATGCTTCTATAAGCCGCAAAGAAAAATTACCCAGTCAAAGGACTCAGAAATTAAAGAAAGACATCAACACTAAATAATATTCAGAAGACATAAAAATAAAATTTAAATCTCTTGCGCAAATATACATTTTTAAAAAGTATAAAGGAAAGCGAAAAGAGATTTGAGAGATTAAATTATGTCTTCACTCCGAGATTTTATCGGACAGAGAGTAATTTATTTTCCTTTTCAAACTCTTCTTTAAAAAAAAAAAAAAATCAACAATAAGAATCCAAATTTCGGAAAATGGAAATCCAGCTTTCCTTGATCGAATTTTCATGCATAAAAAAAAAAAAAAAAAAGAAAAAAAGAATTCGAACTCCAACGACGTATGTAACCCATCACCAATAAGAGCTGGGAGTGAGCAAAAGAATAAAAAATAAAATAAAAATGAATTAAAAAATAAAATTTTTAAAATGCGTAGAAACACTTTGTCAACGAACAGAATGTATACTCCAGGAACAACTGAGTTTTGATTGATGACTCAGAAGAGCAGATAGTGACCGCGCGTTTCAAGAAAACTAAGACAAGTTTTATAAGAAAATGAATTCTCCCCGCGGTACTCTCGTGTATTACAGTGACTAGGGCCGCAATTTAATTGGTATCATTTTTTTTTCTTTCCTTTTCTCCGCTTAGGGAATGAGATGCCGTTATGCCAGCGTCAAATATTTGAGACTGTTTTAGGCAATTTCTAAAGTAATATACTTTATAGTTTACCATTTCAGCTGTAGAATCGGTAAAAAATTATTTTTGCCGTTGAATTTTCTGTACAAATTGTCGACTATAGTTTGGAAAGATAATGTGATTTTCGACCATAAATTAAAATAAAATAATTATTTCAGGGACTCGGGTAAATTTTTAGGGTTCCACAAGTTGTGCTATCAACGCCGTTACATAAGCTTTCAAAAAAAAAAAAACTCATTAGAATGGAATTTTTGCGTAATCCATAGCACTTCAGTGAATAATTTTAATACAGCATTGTATTTTAAAATATTTCAAACAATTCCATGAAATCGCGGTTTTTTTTTTTTTAATGGCATTGTGTAGAGTAGCTAGCAATTAGTTTGGTATTTTAATTTGTGTTCGATGGCGGTAAAATAAGTTTTATTTACCAAACCAATTCCCTGTGCGACAAAAAAGGAATAATATCTAATACAGTTTTAAAACTTAAGCATGTTTGAACTGCACAAGAGCTTCCCTTTAATAAACCGACGGTTAGAGAAGGGAAGTTCTAGACCCAACTTGCTCCCTATATGTGGACGCCCATGGAACATCAAAATCCGCCGAAAGTACACCGCTTTCCAGATCTTAAGTCGTATTTTATTACATATTTTTTAATTCAAAATAAGACTGTGTCCTGCATAATAAAGAATTACCTTTATACTTTTCATACTAACATCAGTGAAAAGTGCATTGACTTTTTTATTGCATCTGTGTAATGTTGCCTGTGCAAAAATTTAAAAGATCTCTGATAATATACCTTTATGTTAAGAAAATTACATAGTTTGCTTTAGTTTATTTTGCAAGAAAGCTTTCGTTCATCAATTAAATTTATACTGTAAGAAATATATGATTTTTTTTTCTTTCTGAATATACTTTGCTTTTTTATTCTCATTTCCCCTCTATCTCGCTGGTTTATTAATATCACATTTCCTCCCTCACTTTTAAAATTTAAGTAGCTTTTAAGCATACGTTTTTATGCTTAAACGTATTAATGTGTCCTGATACTCAAACGTTAATGCTAATTTGAATTAGTACTTTTAAAAAAAAGTCGAATGCAATATTTTGGGATGACGAATTTGTGATTTTGACTGCCAAGTTATCATTCCTCTTGAGAGAACTCGTCTCAAATTATTTCTAAAATTTACTCGCAAAAAAAATCAAAATAAATGTATGAGAGGTCAAAATCTTTCATGCTAAAATAACCACCATTAATTGTATACAAAGAACATTTTGACACCCACGACAAAGAAACGGATTAAAAAGTAAATTGAGTAATAGAATAAATTGAATATAATATTACTCATTTTATGTTATTGTTACTATCACTGATCTTTTACTTTCTTCTCACTCTTTGAAATAACTACACAATTTTGAGTTTTCTCTAATTACAATGTAATTAACAATGTAAGTAACAATGTAACTCTAATTACAATGTAAGTAACAATGTAATGGACTCAAAATCGAGTCCATATTACAGTCAGAAATTCGATCATTTCACGAGCATTTGACAGTTTCAGTGTATGTATTAAAAATACCAAAGGTAATAGAAAATAGTTTAATGATAAGGCTGTAAAAACTGATAAATGGTGAATTTGAAAAAGTGATAAGGATTTTTTACAATGCTTTTAATCGTTGAATATATCAAAGGCAAGACAATAGAAAATTGTTTAAGGAAAGCAATGTAATAGTTAATAAGGACGTTAAATAGGACATTTGAAAATGTGCTTCAACTTATGACGGTATATTTAAATATTATGACCCCATTTCGTTCGCCAGGAAGGTATCCAGCTTAGGGAGGTGTCCCGGTTGGTATTATGCTTAGAAAAATTAACAAGGAATCTTATTGCTTTATTCTAATGGTATATTCTGCTTCTTTGTTAAGTTATTCAAAACAGAATTTGCCATGTCATATGTATTTAAATCATACAAAAAACTAACACAGAAAAACTTCGAAAGTTGAACTTTTGCAGTTCCCACAAAAAACATCTAAAGGTATCCAGCTAATGGAAGTGTCCAATTTGGGTTTCACAATAGTCATGGATAAAAAAACTTTTACAGTTGAATTAAGTATTTCAGCACATTTGTATCTATCAACATTTTGCTTTTCAAATATGCGGATGAAAAAAATTATTGCATTTTGATTTATAAATTAAAAAAAGATGTCTTTGCAATTATACCATCAATATTAATCAACACAAACATTTCTGCTATCAAATGAAATCGTATGGGAGTGTGATAGAGTATGTTTTATGCATTAGAAAACAAAAATGACAGTAATGAAAACAATATCCCTTCATTCTGTTGTCAAATATCCATAAAAAGCCTTGCAAAGTGCTACTGGGCCTGAAATCAATGATAGGAAATTACAAACACTTGTTCCGCTTGTTCTTCATGTGTAATCAAATAGTTAGCTACTTTTTTTCCTGAAGGCTGATGGTGACTGATATACAGAGTTTTACGTTTCTCTTAGAATAAATCTGCATCTGAATTAGCCGCACTATTCAAGTTCAAAGACTTAGCGACAAATGGCTCGGGGGCAATCTGCATATTTTGGAAATAGACTGATTATCAGTTTTTCGAGAAGACTATCGCCAGGGTTATAAATTGGCATTTACAAGTTAATTATACGACAATTCAGAAATTATCAATCATTGTGTTATTGGCAATTTATCATCACTATGAAGTGTCTTTGGTTTTTCAGCTCAGCCGAAAATTAACATCGTCTGTTGGATTATTCTGTTTGTCTGAGAGTGTAATGCTATTCATGTGCAAATGATTTTTATGCTTCCGAGAATTCATGGTTGTTAAAGACTAATTTGGAATAATTTGGTGTATTTCACAATCATTGAAAAGCTTATAGTATTTTTTCTTTTATAATTATATCGCATTGACAATGAGTATAATTAAGAAAAAGAGAAGTAAAATTTTTAAAGGAAAAGGTTGATGGTTAAAAAATACTTTCTGGTTAATAGACCTTAAGCAAGATTTTCTGTGGGTTAAATAGAAGAATTTCAGCTCTCTTTTGATATCTGGGATATGGTTGATATTTTACCTTTGTATGGCCACGCATTAGTTAGCTGTATTCATACCACGGCGAAGTATTTTGTAATGTATAAGCTTATAAATAATCTTGATGTGAAATATGAATATCTTTGATTTAACTAATTCAACATTGTTAATATTCTGATTCTATATCTAAAATTAAATATAATTTTCATCCATTTATTGATTGTTATAACTACTGATGCATTTGGATCCACATTGTGTATTGTATGGTGTTTATCTCTTGTTTCAGACTCTAAGGTAACTTATTACATACATATATGTGTGTGTGTGTGTGTGTTTGCAGATAAATCTACAGAGCTATTCTATCATTATATGAATATATATATATATATATATATATATATATATATATATAAAAGAAAATTCGTAATTTAAATGAAACAGAGTCTAAATACTGAGTGTAGCAATCACATACTTTAAATTGAATTCAGTAGTCAGACACCTTCCCAAAATAATTTGGTTAAAAGGGTTCAATTTTTACATTCGCGGATATTAATATATTCACACCTTATGTAGGGGATCCTTTGACTACTGTGTCATTCCTTGAGAGTGACTAGTCACTCATTTTATTTTTGTGATTTTTTAAAAATTATTCTTTGTAAACATTTGAACCCAAGTAAATTTTATATAACCGGATTTTTAATGGAAGATTTAAAAAAGTAAACATTAATTATTTGTTCTTAAAAAAAAAAAACTGAAATTAAAGCTTACATACTTTCTGTATGTTAAATAAAGCACCATTTCGATGTACCTACATACAAAACAATTATAATATTCAAAATGTTACAAAATTTTAAATTCGCTTTAACACAAAATTGTTATAACATAGATACCCTTGAGGCATGGCCATTTTCATTTTCTATATTTAACTGCGAAACATAATACATAAAAACCACGTAAAACTTATACACATGCCTAATATAAAATTAATTTTCTGCAGACTGACATTCTGAAGTCATGTCCTCTTGATAAGAATTCAACCTGTAGATACAAAGATGGGTTTTATTACTTTTCAATAAATGTAGGACAAATCTTCGCTTTCTGGGGGGTAATAAGTATCACGTTTCGATGAACGTATCCCCTTACTGCGGTTCTCAAGTTGCTGAAAGACTTTCTATAAGTTTTTCAATAACTTTCGGTCGGTTCTTTTGTATATCTTGTAGGTTATTATCTGGTTCATTTAACATCTCAAGGAAAATCATCTTGACAACATGTGCTTCAGTAAAATAGCTATAGTGAGACTATTCTTTTTCTCTCTTATTTATCTATGCTTGTTTTAGTTTTAATCTCCGTTTTTATTAAGTTCACTGTAGAATAGAAAGTGATTGTCTTGGATCACCAAAGCAAACTTTCAAACTTTTTAATAACAACTCATCGAAGATTATTTAAGAAAGAGGTAATGATGAGTGTTTTCAGAAACGTATCAGGGTCTCAGTATGTCGACACCGATTCTGAAACTGAAAAAGTTGCCATATTGTGCTGATCTGTGACTATTTTCTCACGTTTTTCAAGTGTATGGAATGAGGGTAGAGTCCCTTGAGCCCCCTCCCCTTTCCTGCGCCACTGAGTGTTTTAAACTAAAATTAGAAGTTTTATGTTCTTGGTTTCTTTCTTTCTTTCTTTTTTTTTTTTTTTTTTTGGACAAAGTGATATTTCTTTCAGAAATATCACTTTGCTGTAAGAAAGAATAGAGTATTGAAATCGACATTAAATAAATAAAATGACAAATAATTACACACAAAAAAAATTGGAAAAGCATAAGCTGTCACTTTCTTTATTTGATGCTAAATAAAGAATTCGTTAATGTTTAAATGAAACGTTCTAAAAAAGATGTACAGAACAAATGTGTTCGTTCTATTAGATAGCATTTTGGAAAGGCGTTGCTTTTTTCGAGTACATTAGTTAGGGATTAATGTAGACATTAGCTGCGTGTTTATTGCCAAATTCCTTTTACATTGTGGGAAAAGTTTCCAATTGGTGGAAGTTTCCAATTGGTGGAAAAGTTGTGGGAAGTTTCCAAAAGCAGCGAGAAAAGGAATATGCTCCAAATATGCTATAAATGTACTAAATTTCATTCAGTAGAAGTTCTACTTGGCGCGTAAGTTTGTGTAAGCGTACGATATACAAGATTGGTATACATCTGTAGTGCCTTGCCTTTTGAGTGTCAGGAAAATTTTATAAAAATTCTTTTGAGCGCCCATGTACATTTATTAACTGTTGTTACATATTTTAATTTTCGTATCAATGCTCAGTGTCAACACGTAGTTTCGTTTGAAGAGTCTTTTTGCAGTTTAAAAATGAACTTAGAAAAGGCAATACATTATAGCATGAAAAGTGTCCCTAAATTTAAGACACTGTTTATGTTCTTTTCCATAATCTCTCTTTAAACCTCATCTTTATAACATTCTGAAAAGCCAATTAATTTTTACTACGAAACAAAACTTGAATATCACCACGAACAAAACACAGAAACTTGAACGCCAAAAGACATGCATAATAATACATTTCTTTCTCCACTCATCAAATTAAACTTACTTTCATCTCTTGTAAAAATATTCAATGAAAAGCTACCTTAACATAATTAGTAAATGCATCCCCCTATTCCTCGAAAATATAAAAATGTAATAAGAATCCACTTTTAACCCCATCACATTCTTTGTTTTATTATTCCAATAAATCAGGCATTACTCACCGATGCTCCCATTGAGCAAGACAGCTTTAATCGTTGGAACAGTTTTAAGAAATCCATACTTTTCTCCCTATTTCCTTAAAAACTTTTTTATCAGCCGTCTTGCTGAAAGGAGCCCGGAGTCTTTAAAACGGTTCAGTGGCTTTTCCAAGGCTTAAGCAGAAGTGAGCCCTTACTTCGTTGGAGAAAAACAATTGGTCCCAACGTATGTTAATCCCATTAATTCGACGGTTGGGAAGAGGGGGCTGGTACAGAGATGGGGGGAGATTCTCCCCCTCCCTTTTTGGAGAAAAATAGGAAAGAGAGAGAACAGGCAGTGAAGTCTTCCCCGGATAATGGATGATGGATGAGGAAGAAGAGAAACGGGACCATGATCAATAGCGTCAAGAATTGTTCCCACCGAGCTCATGCACATGTATGCACGCAGCTTTTTCGCGAAAAATCGCCTCGGCCGTTTTCACGCTTACCCGGGTTTTTTACCCAGATTGTTTCGGGTAAAACGCGGCAGCCGAACACAGGAATTGAAAATTTGTTTCGTTGCGGTCGGATTTTACGTCCTATCTCTCCCTCCTTGATTTTTTTTTTTAACCTTCTTCAGTATCTTGCAGTTTGGAAAACTGTCAGACGGCCAGAGTAGTTGAGAAATGGACTGCACGGTGGGTATTCCTGGTTATCCACCGATCCTTGTCATATTAAGAGGGTGTGATGTAAGATCATGGTAAGCCACAATAGGCCTTTTGAATATAAAACATGGAGGTAGTGACACTTTTTTCATCCATATTTACAATACATTAAAGTGGGGGCTAACAGTGACGATAGTTTTTTTTCTTTTTTTTCGGAAGTGGATAGTGATTTTACAATGTCCCGAACAGGGATGTAGTTTTGAATATCATTTTATTAGACAGTAAATATCACTGACAAATAATCCCATTCACTCTGATCAAAAACTCAGTTGGATAATAAATGTCCTTCTACGTAGCATACTTTTATCGTTTCAATACGTTGCACTTGTGTAAAATTTCAACAAACGATAAATGTAACTCTGATTATCATATCTGGTACAGAAAAGTTTAAAACTGCTGTTTTCTTCGGTTTATGTGACTAATAATTGGTATAATGTCATCTGATGTTTCTCTGGTTCTTTATTTAGGTGCATTGACCCCTCTGTCATTAATTGTCCTTTCATTTGCGTAATTTAAAATTAGGCTTAGTAATCAAGAATATATTTTAGGTGAAAATAACTTTACTATTTCTGAACTAGAAATCTTAAAATTCCATTAGTTTTAAAAGCTAAAATAGTGTTTCAAGTAAGTCTACTCGTTTGTAATATTAGGTCGTTGCTTTATTGCATGCAGAATTAACATATTTTCCCTTTCACGTATTCTGAAAGTGTGAATGTATTTCTGTTTCCTAATAAATATGATGTATTTTCCATTCTTAGCGATTCATTCAATAGTTGCTTCTTCTGTTACCATAACAATTGAATTACGATTGCATGCACACATTGATTTTTTTTCTCCTCTTTTGTAGTTAGTACGTGTACATCTGACATCTGACAATGAATACAAAGTAAATGTATTAAAACTCTTGTTAGTGGCACATTTAGCCTGCATTAAATTAGTAGATGTTTTAAATGTTGCGTTTTTATTTTTGAAATAGTTACTGGATTGTATAAATATGTTTCTAAATTTTCTTATAAACGTTTCGAGCTGAAGAGGTTGTTTTATTATACTACATCATTTAATATTTATATTTCACTATTACTTCATTATAATTTAAGCAAATCTGTGTATACATAGAAAAGTAATGAAAAAGCAAACTTAAAAGTATGCCTTTCAGCAATATTTTTATCGATTTATTGTTCATTCAATTCTTTCGCAGTGCTTTTTTTTTATTTATTTTTTTTGTTAAAGAACAAATAATATTGCAACATTGGAAGAAACGAAGTAACTCAAACAAAACAAAACAATTGAATCGATCAATGTTTCGATCCCAGGTATTTCACAGAACTGCATCGCCACTACATTTTTTAAAATTGCTTAGGAATAACATCTTCACGCAGCTACACTCCAACAAGCAAGCAACATCTGTCTGTCTAAACCAAGATCATTTTTCAAAACACCTTCGGATAAAGATCAATTCAAAGAAGGAAGGACTGAAGACACAATGATCATTTGTAAACTTCATTTGTCGGCACTACTTGTATTACGCACTGGGTGGAGATATGTCCCAGTTATTAGAATTAACATATAACTTATGGTCTCTTGGACATCCCAACTAAATCTGTGGGCAGTCGTTAATGTAAATAGGGGGTTCACCCTGAGATCATTTCTCATCCTTGCCTTCCCCATCCCGTTCACGTGGAAGGATACAGACTGGTAGTTAGCTCTACAGAGAGAAACTTTATATCATCATGGGGATTAAATCTTTCGTTTCACGGCAAATGCGGAGTTTTGGTGACAGGCTATGCATTGGAGTTGTGAGAACAACAATGCTACTTGCGATTTGATCGTTTTATTTGTTCAAACCGCAAAAACGGCATACTTAGGTTATTCGCAGGAAAAGGTGGTGGCAGTTGACAAAGAAGCAGTGCATTTTGGGCAAATTTTCTTACACTTTATTTTAAGTCAGTTCATTTCCTTGGATTAAGATACCGCAGTCAATTCTATTGAGGATTTCTTTTCAAGGGAATGGGGGAAAGAGATGGAAGGACATTAGACAACGTGAATCATTCTTAAACAAGAACGTGAAACATTAAGGTGGTGGTAGCCAGTTTTACTTTTTATCTAAATAAATCGAAATGTTGTTCCACATGCGACTATAAAAAAGCGTCTTTTTTCTCTCCCTTTCTGTCTTTGGAAAGCTTGGGGGTGGGAGAGTTTATTTTTCTAAAAATTTATGAAAATTTACTTCCACGAATGTTTAACGTAATTTTCAGTCCAAAATTGTTTTTTAAAGAAACAGCCAGTTCTACGTAAAGATGCAATCATTAAACCCGAAATTTTACTTAGGTATGTGCTAATTTAATACAAATTGCTGTTATGTCGTATTTAATTAAAATATCTAATTATTATTTAGGAAAGTAATAGCCTTTGAGAAACAATCTCACCCTTACAGTTGTAATGTACTATAAGTTCACGTGAATATGGATGATAAATTCTTGATCGTAAACTGAAACCTATTTCATAGCATAAGCTTTCGAACCTACCATGTTCAGTTTTGAAAAACAGGCTATTCTTTTTTATATGTGAATTGTTTTCCGATAGAAAGAACATGACGGCCTTTTCTTCATCGCAACATCGATAGTTCATTTAATTATCTTTATTGTGTTTTCGTGTTTTACTAAATATGGTGGTTGTTGTTTACACTGAGAAATCAATAAAAAATATTTTAATTGTGTCCATTTATCAATAACACGAGTGCTGTCAGTTGACAGCAAGAATCTGAAAAAAAAAATATTATGATCGTTTCATTATTTTAATAAGTATCTCTAATGTTTCTAGCTGTGGATCAGATTTGTTATTGTAACGATGTTTTCTATGGCGTTGCATTATTAAATTTTTAAAGATATAAAACCACTTCATATAAAATATAATTTCCACATTTTTCGTTACATTACCGAAAAACCAAATCATGTCGATATATTCTAAAATCAGTGAGCTTTTATTGCATTATTACAATGTCTTCTTATGATTATATCATTATTTTTTTTCATTGCTATTATATTATTATTGTTATTATTAAAAAGCGCATAGCTGAATTTACTTCCATGATAAAGAGATTTGTTATTGTTACCGGATAATAGCGTGTACCTGTGTAGTAGTTGTAAGGAAGTTTTAGCAAAATGCGTAACAATCGTAACAATAGAAAGACAAATGTAAATTTTTTTTACCTACATTGCTAACTTTCGGTATATGAAAACTTTCTGATATATACATTCTCCATTCAATAATGCTATTTACCATACTTTATTCTCTACTTTTGCTTAATATTTCGTAGGTAATAACGCAATTTATTTCACTTAAAAATCTTTAAATAAGAAATAAAATATTTATGGTAATAATAATAAACTAATAATGTACGCAATGTAAACTGCAAATGATACTACTTCAGCAACAGTTTCTTATTTTTTTTTTTTATTATTATTATTATTATTATAAGTCTATCTTAAAAGTTTTTCTTTGTCGTTGGAAATAAATCGTCTTACTTACGGAATAATAATTCTTCTTAATTGTGGAATAAATTACCCTTAATGTAAAACTAAACAATGAAAGTGTGTTATATGCTCAAATATTTAATGAGCTTGATAAAATTGTAATGGGTTTCTTGGAATGAAATGTTAGTAAACTTTAAAGATAACTTTTTCCCCAATTACGTACAACTCACAAACAATTCAAGGACTTTTTGAATTAAATAGGTACAAACAATTAATTTAATAAAGCCTGTGGTTTGATATATATTGTATTAATAGATCTAAGACGTCATATCATGCTTATAGGTAAGTTGGAGTTAGTATTAAAAAAAAAAAACAGCAAAGGGTAACTCTTCCCGGTGATCTGAAATGATCTGAAAAAAATATATATGTATTGATTATTGGTACTATATATATATATATATATATATTAAAGAATCCAGGTCTGTGATGTGCGAACGTTGTTTCTATTCAACCTGCAATGGACAAAAATAAAAGAACAGACAAGAGAAAAAATAAAAAGAACTATTTACTAAAAGTTATAAATTTCCATGTATGCTAACTTTTCGAAATGATTGCCACGAATATTCAGGCATTTATTATATCAGTAGTCAAGTAATGCGACCATGGACCTGAATGTTGTTTCGCAAATTTTCATCGGTCTGGAAGCTTTGGATTTCTTTATTTTGGCCTCCTAGACAGTTCTTGAGTTCAAGGATCATATGAAAATTCCCCACTGTTAAGCCAATGACCATTAGAGACTAACAAGTCTCACATCACCGTTGTTTTGGAACTTTTCATTAGCCTCTATGAGCTACTGACATAGCACTAAGGGATTTTCATCTCTTCCCTGAAATGAAGAGCTGCCTAGGACTCTAAAGTGCATGTCACACCATACTTATGTTCAATCTTCAATTCAGAAAGCACTTTCGTTCGACTGTTTTCCACAATATTTGGGTGAAAAGCCTTGTGCGATATATATGTTCGACATCCGCAACTTTTCCCAGCCGATCCGGGAAGAATTCGGCTTTTTGTTCTACTCGTTCAACTTTTGCGTCACACCAATCGCAAGCAAGCAAATGGAGAGGCTGCAGTGACATCACGGATTCACTCATTCGCTTTTCTAGTCAAACCAGTTGAGTGAAATAGTCGAACAAGTCGAACGAAATAGTTGATCAAATTGAAGATTGAAAGGAGGAGAAGGTGTGATATGGGCATTAGGAGAAGGTGTGATGTGCGCTTAAGAACTAGACCAACAAAGATTTAAGAAACAACATTCAGGCCGATGATTGCCAATAGAGATGGATGCGAGACGGGACAGTTGCTATGCTGCTTACAGTTGCTATGCGAACGAGGCAGACGAGACTTTTTAACAATATATTATAGGGATTTTGGGAGACCAGACAAAACTTTGCAGCTCCTTTGCGAATATGGGACAGTCCCATTTTCCGTCTAGCGTCTTCCGTATCTGCCAACGTTTCTCAAAGAGAATATTGATAAAGCTAATCTACCTATATGACAAATGCATGAATCTTCCTGGAGATTTTCTCGATACGCATTCATCTATGTACCTAACTTTTAGTTAATAATTTTTTTTTATTATTTACGCTGGTCTTTTATTTTCGTTGTCCACCGGATTTTAAAATACAAAACAGCCCTTGTACATATGTGAATGCAGATTTAGCCCATTAATGCGCGATTTTTCTAGAAATCTCAATAGTTAGTACATCCACTAAAAAAGTATTCGCGTATGAGAGAAATTTCCTATATTAATTTTGTGAGAAACTGATTAATTTTTGATAAAAGCATGCAGCTGATAAGAAACATTAGAAGTTGTTATTATATAATACACAATCTACTTATTATAAAGAACAACACTTTATAATGAAATCGACGCAGGAAAAGTGACTTGCATTTGAATACTTTTTGAAAGGGTGTTTTGATATGCATCTTTGCATATGTGCAAAACTGCTCACTAAAGGGTTAAAATGTCAGTTTTCTATGTCACCTTAAATTTCAGAAACAAAGTAAAATAAAAGTTGGTCATTTATTTCAGAGTGATCAGCAACATAAAAAGTAACTAGGGATGGATCCGAGGCAGAGATCTACTTATAGTTGATGCGCACGACAAGACAGACGTTTGTATCATGTGAATAATAGTATACTGTTATTCACATGATACATAATAGTAATGATAGTATAATGGTAATGATATGTGAATAATAGTAATGAATAAGTATACACTAAAGGTTATTGGCTTGGAGGACCCCACCTTTTTTTTTTTTTTTCATCACAACGAAATACGTAATAGAAATCAAAAATATTTTGTAAAAAAAAATCAGTCTCAAAAGAGCTGTTTCACCTACGTCATTATCACTACGTCACACCTTAGCAGCCAACTTTTTTTGGTCAAACATTTGTTCATTTGCGAATGGTCATTGGCCGAAAACGTGGCTTTGTATCCCTAAATATCCGAGTTGACCAAAAAAAATTTCAGTGACGTCACGTAAAAATACTCTACAGGAAAACTAGAAAATTTTACTCTTTTTTAAAGTGTTTTCTAGACTACATTTTTAATTATGAACGCGAGACGAAAAACAAGCCTGTCTCGTCTCGCAAAATCCATATTGTAATCATAAATGTCTGCCTCGTCTCATATACAGCTGTAAATCTCTGCCTGGTGTTGTCTCGCGTCCATCCCTAAATTTCTTAGTTTGGACACCTTTCATGCATTGTCATAAAAATTCAATAAGTTCTTTTACAACTAAGAGGGAATGTAACGAGAAAACTGTTTCTGTCAAGAAAAAATGCATTTCATTAAAAAAAACATTTGGGATGTATAATAACAACCGACATCTTATCAGAAATAAATACACCGAAGAAGCGTTTCCGAAACTGTGGGACGCAATTTCATTTTTAATGGGTCGCGACAAAACCTGCTCAAATGAATTGTAGATGCATTTCCCCCAATTTGCTAAACCAAAAATTCAATGCGCCGCTGTAGATTCGGTTTTTAAAAGGTGGGTCGCTAAAGGTTCGGTTTTTAAAAAGAATGTTTAAAAGTTTAGGATCACTACACTGAAGAATACTAAATAATATGTTCTATAAAGTGCTAGAAATTGGTTCATGAAACTATGTAATGAAAAAAATCCGAATTTCCTGCTTAATATGCTCCCTACATAAGACTGATCCTAGTCTGGTGCCTGCGAAATACTGTATTCACTGCGACATGTGCACATTACATTGTACACTTGTTTAGGATACAAAATTTGAGTATGAACGTTAAGTTATCCGATATTGAGAGAATCTTGGTAGGTTGTGCGGTGTCTCTTAAAAATATTTCAAGTCTTTTCTCACATCTTTTTGCACCCACGTTTAAAATAAATACTAAGCTTTCTCGATCGTAGCAAAATGGTGTTGATTTCTGAGTATAGTATATGTACACATAATAGTCCTACGCTATTAAAAACTTTTCAAACAAAATGATATTCATTTATGTGATATTCAAAAACGCGTCAGCTTTTGATTACATTTGCATAAGCCAAGCCTATAATCTATTTTGCTCAGATATCTGATTCATTCACAACATTTGACCTGCGTGAAGCACCGCTCAGAACCCCATAAATGCCACGCCCTATGTTCTAAGTTAACAGCTTTGACCTACGCCCTTCAAGATCACAAGACCTCCCAGTATGTCGTAAAAGCATTTGCATATGAAAATAACAGAAAAGTGAGTTTGTAGCTTGGTTTTCAAGCACACAGTTTTCAATTTGATTTCTGCTTTTGAAGCAATCCTTGCAAGACACCAAACCCATTATACCACCATAATTACTTGGCGAAGATAACCCGATTATTAGAAAAGTGAGGTACATCAAACTTGTTAATTCCTTCAATTCATTTTTTTTTTTTTTTAGCTATTCCTTAAACAGCTTTCGGAAGCTTTGTCTCCCCCTGCTTTGCTCAATAGAGCTCGTTAGCATCGTTAAGCTGTTCATCTTGTAACAAGATTAGTGAGCTGAAAACACAAAGACTAGAAGCTTACATGCAACGGCGGCAAAACGACACAGCTAACCGGATTCATGTTTAATCCGAAAGGAAAGCGTTCTACAACTATTTTTAAAAGGAGAAACAAAGTTCGCACAAATGAAACAGGTTTCTCATTTTTCTCTCATTCAGATTATAGAGCCTAAACTTCAATGTCAATAAGTACTATAAGCACCAACAAAATCTAAATTCGAGTTAAGTAAAATCGAGAAAAGGGGAAGGGGGGGTTTCCTTTTCCTTTAGAAGTTTTTTTTTTTGGGGGGGGGGGGTAAATTTATTGTTTTTAAATTTAGATGCAAAAATTCCAGGCAAAAGTTTCAGCGGCAGACCAGGCAAAAGTCTTCTGCGTCCATTTAAAAAGTTTAACTAAAATACAGTGAAATATAATTATTGAACTCAGGAAGTCAGGCAAGCAATCAGCTTTTATCAGTCAAAAATATCCTGACACTAAAACTAAACTGTCGTTTTAACAGCTTTTAGTGAATACTTATCGAACTTATTGTTGTTGCTGATCCAGAAGTAACATCATATCTTTAAACAATTTAATTTTTATCAAGCACGAATTTTCAGTTCTAAAATCATTCTTTTTTACTTTAAAATTTAGTAAATGATTAAGTTGTGAAAAAGGAACTCATAGCAGTAATGTAATGCTCAACTAAATATAATTACACCATAAGAACTTTTATTTTTGTTTTAAATTTAAAAAATGATAATACAATCTATAAAAGTCCTAAGCTTTGTATCTGCAAAACTGTTTTTGCAGAGATAACCGAACAGTTTTACCCTTTTTTAATTGCAAGTCAAGAGGCAGAAATCAACATTTTATATATGACCTTTCAATAAACACACTTCCTGCCAAAAACATGGAGCAAAAAGAAACATCCGTGACACGGGCAAAACTCGTGGAGCAATATTAAGCAATTTCCTCATCGTTCTCTAGCAACCGTTCCACCTTCCTACCAGTAACGAAGCCCACCCTGACTTTTTTGTAATTGATCACCCAATCATATTTTGAGGCCTAACTCCTCATTAACTGTGTTGGCTGTTTCCCGACTTCATACGAAAGAAATCGTGTTGTTTTATGTATATCTTCTTCCATTAAGAAAATTATTAATATCCTGCTGGGACGATGGATATAGGCGGCAAAACTAACGCTACCGTTTCACGTCACAGTAACGTTCGGTGAATATTGAACCGAGATAAAGTCACTTAAAGTTATTGTTTTAGAGTTACGTCTACATTACTGACACGTAACCTATTACAAAGCGTGAGGAAAATTTTACATGACTTGTTTTTTACTGAAATTTTGATCTACATTCCTGCTTCGCCATAGAAAATAGTATTTGTTTATTAAGTATAAAAAAGCCAGATCAGAGTAAGTGTTTGATGCTTAGAAATCAAATAGCAAGATAGTAATTTTGAAATCTACTAAAATAAAACTCTTGTGGCTTTGAAGTGTGAACTGAACATCAAGTTTTATGTTGACTTAGAGCTATTTTGTGAATAAATAAATAAAAAGAATAACAGTATTAAATATTTTATTTTGACGATAAATCAGTTGCTTCTGAATTATTTTAAATATTTTTTTTTCTTGGCCATGGGAAAGAAATCAACGTTATAAGAGCATTGTCCATACTTACAATTTCAGCTGATAGTTTAGTGAAGATATTTCGCACCACTTTTAACACAGTTTGATATAATACGCACATGCATTTTCATTACTCCTTTAAACTGCAATGTTATTCAGACTTTTCCTTTGACCAAATTTCATTTGATTTTGTTTATAGTGCTATTGTTTTCCATTTCATTAGATTAATGTTCCTTGAACTGCACAATTTACTTCGAGTAAAATCCTACAAGGTGCTTTTGAATTCATCGTCAATATTTGGCGGGGAGATAGGGACTAAGATAAAAGGCCTATTTTGCTTAGTAAAGTATGTTCGCAATTCTCATTCGCGTGCAAAGCTGTCTGACGTCATGTAGTTGGGCAACATAAGTCCGGTTAGATGATGGAAAGAAACATATAGCGAAAAAGTGGTAAGGCAACAAAAATTATTTGTGTATTGCTTGTACAGACTTACAGGAGGTGCTCGAAACGTCGACCATAGAACTCAGGTTGTGTGGTGGCTAAAGAGCTATTCCACCACGCTGCTGATCCGGGTTTGATTTCCATCATGGTTTGGGTGTCATTCCGTCTGTCTCTTGATAGGAGGTAACTTTGGTCCTGTTAGGTGCCTCCATAATAAAGGGACCAATTCTTCCAGCCTTCAGTAGCGTCCAATGACAATAAACTGCAATTGCTTGCCATTAAAAAAAAAAAAAAAGAACAAAGACGACCATCAGACGGTGCACATGTGTCACAACGACGTTGCATGGACAACCGGACTTCCTGCAATAGGTTCATGTTACTTTTACGAAATCCCCTCGTCTATTGTTGCTATGTGAAATAGTCTTATTATCCAATTCCCTATCAGCCCACTAAATAATTATAATGAATTCAAAAACACTCTGTATAATTTAATTAAAGTTTTTTCAATGTTTTTTCTATGAATAAAAACTCTCATACTCCTCCCGTTCATACTGAAAGCAGTTCAGCTAAGTTTACAAGTTCTACATAAGGTTATTTGCTGCTTTACCTTGCAGCTTATCGCTAAAAACAACGTAAATAACAGAAACAGCCTGTTCATTTTCTAAACACTTCTTTGGTTCTTATTGTATTTTGTGCTTAATACGACTGCTTGAGATTTTGTACTTATATTCAATTATTTCTCTTTTCAGCAGTAAAGGCAGACTACAATGGTTATAACTCGTCTTCGACAAGTAGCAGTGATCCAAATGGTGGCCCTGGTACGGGTCGAACCAATTTTACGACAAAGCAGTTAACAGAATTGGAAAAGGAATTCCATTTTAACAAATATTTAACTCGTGCAAGGCGTATTGAAATAGCAACAGCTCTACACCTAAACGAAACGCAAGTCAAAATATGGTTCCAGAATCGCCGAATGAAACAGAAAAAGCGTATGAAAGAAGGTCTTATACCAACTGATCCTTCAAGTTCCGGAGGTGAGACAGGCTCATCACCTCCTTCAGTTACCGGTGGTTCTATACCTGTTAGCTCATCCAATAGTGTTCCTTCTGCACCTGTTGTAACTGGTGGACCATTGACATCACCAGATAATAGTCAGTGACATTAGTGATCACACCAATGAGGCTATTGATTTCTCCTGTTCAGTCATCAGTGCTCAAACAAGACGATAATCATCGACACATTTAATGCTACAATTGAGCTGTTTATAAACTCGAAAACTAATTTAGTTACAACATAATAAGAATGTGTCATCAGAACTATTACAGAAGGATATCTTGAACGTTATACAGAGGGAATAACCTCAAATAAAAAAGATGTGTCCGATACTATTAAGAGCTGTCTAGCTCCTCACGGAAATGTAAAGTTTGTACGATGTGATAATGTTTCAAGAGTAACTCCAAAGTTACTGGTGAAATATTTTATTGTTTGTTTACAATGTTTCACCTTTTTTCAAAGTCATATTTCAATAGGCTTTCAAACATGTTTTTTTCTCTTAGAAGAATGCATGCTCCACTCATTTCATTTGAAATGTAGCAAGTTCCGAATTATTTTTATAGTTACTGTGCGGTTACATACTGCGAAAAATCGACCGCAAACTTAATCATAGAAAACTCAATCATTCAAACACGAATATGGTCCTCAAGCATAAATTTCGATGCTGGCTTCAAACATCCATGAAACTCATCAGTGCTATAATTCGATTTGTACGTCAATGGTAAATCCTTAGAGTATCCAATGTTATATTTTGTTAACTAACTTCTCCATTTTTTTCTTTTAGATTGACTATTAGTTTTTTGATTGATTCAATTCTCACGAAGTTTTCTATAATTGCACTTCGTTTAGTTCACTTATTAATGTAATAGAATCCCCAGTTCCATAGTAAAAGTTGATGAGTCAATTCTTCACGATAATAATTCTTCTGTTAACTGGTTATAGTTAATTATGTCATTAAAATAAAAATCTATGCAACTGGCTATCGTATCATCCCAAGTCTCAAAAATTTTAGCGTATGATAAAATAAAAATGAAAGTTCATACTTTCTAATTGATGATTTAGGTAACGCATCATATTTTATTTTTGAACCTTAAAACTGGAAAAATTGGCTCATTAACATGTCTTAGAACCAAAGTCAGTTAAATCAAACGAGAAAATTATTGTAAAAGTACACCAGGTTTTCGATAAAGTATATATAAAACCTGGTAAGCAGAACAATAGTTTGTTGTTTAACGCTGTTTCTTAAAATTTGGTTATATATTTGATATATTTGTGTTAAATCTCTTGATAGCTGCAAGGAAGTTTTTCTCTTTTAACGACTATACAATTTCAATTTTATTTATTTTTTTTTTTTTTACTAATTTTGTAATTTATTTTGAGTGTTGTATTTTTAATGTTTCACCAAGTTTTTTTTCACTTTCGTTTATGCAGAGTTTGCAGAAAATAGCTAAAAACTATTGGGTACCTCGAATAACTCATTCAATAAATTAAGTTTATATGCTAATGAAAACGAATTTGACTTGTTTTAATGAAAACATTAACAGTTGAATTAGAATACGATAATAGAAATTCAAAAGCTCAAATGTTATACCGTTAAAAAATATTCTGTTTATCATTGATGAAAATATCAACCAGTTTCTGTAAAATTTACATTTAGAAGATGTATAAGCCTTAAAATTTGTTTTAATGTTTGGGGATTGAGTGATTTATACATGTAAACTTGCTTTGTGTTTGGATAATTACATTAAAGAACTCGTATTTTATTTTGTTTAAATGTGATATGTTATCAGGTAATATATATTCTTAACCGGTTTTATTTCGCCTTTGAAAATATAAGTGTCTAAACGTATCGTTCTAAGTGTGTTGCATTATAAAAGCTACATATATTTACAACTCACAAAGCAGGTGGAGCATGAAATTCCAATGTTTTTCCAATGAAAAACTTATTTATTTATTTATTGAACATTTCAAAGATTTCTTTATCATCGTTATGTAATGATAAATTAAATTTTGAAATGAAGTTGTTGCGAACGAAATCTGTTATTATGTGTTAATTTTTCCTAATTTAATTACTGTCTTTCATGTAAAACTAATGAAGTAAATTGGTGGAAATCAATTTCCGGAATTCTGAGTGTCAATAATATAAATATTTAAATTGCAAATTTTAAATAGAACTAAATATGAAAGAAAATATTTATGTACAGAACTGTTCTCGGTGTTTTTGATTTCTTTTGTTAAATTATGTACAGTTTACAGTCATATCAAAAGTTAATATTTTATCAATAGATCTAACGTGTGTTGTGGACAATGTACTTAAACTTTCTAAGTGGTTCTTTTTTAAATGTCTCACAAGTATACCAAATGTGTGGAATTTTCAGAATTATAAACCATATTTTATTTTACACTTTAAAGTTTTTCAAGGAAAAAAAATGATAACAAATAAATCAACTTTTACATCAGATTATTTTTTTTCTCACTAATACTAGCCCCACTGTTAAAAGAAATGGCGAAGTATTAAGTACTGAAGGTTAGATTTTAAATTTGATTTATATTAGACTACTAAAGGAATTCTTTCCTTTACATAAGATCATTAAAAATTCTAATTACTTTTTCTTCAGTCATAAGTTAATGAAAAAAACGACATTGAAAATGATTTTTTTACTAAAGCTTCTCAATAAATAATATATAAAGAATATTTTACTACATTTATTTAAAAAAAAATAAAGAAAGCAAAGAAATACTGATCTTTTGTAAGATTATAAATAACCTAAAATTTCATCTTTCAGATCAGAACTAGATGTGTTTACGGAGCTTTTATCTTTTCGTAAATGTTTGTAGTTTTGTAAGCATTTTATGTTTTGTAGGCATTTTACTGTCAAGAATATTGATTCTATTCATTACTGTCAATACATAAGATAACGATGTTTGTAATTAAATATATCTGGACAAAAATATAAACAATTTGGTTATAAAATTTGTAAGGCCTTTTTGTGATACGAGAGAAAGTTTTAAATTTTTGTAACGGGCTCATTCGGGTGAATTGGAAAAGAGTGCAATAAAATATGAATAAAAAATATTAACTAATTAAAAATTAGTTTAGATAAAAGAAATCAAGTAATTATTGTCCCCCAAACAAACAAACAAAAATTGGATTAATTAAACACTTCGGTTCGATCAGTTAAAAAAAATGTTTAATAGATATTTTTCTGGGTGTCTTATTTTTTCTTCGAATGCGATTTTATTACAAACTGATTCATTTGGACTCATTTTAAAAACTAGAAATGTAAATATGAAATATTATGTTACCTAAACTATATTTTACATAAAGTTATACATATTTTTTTAATAGCATAGTGAGTTTTCACTATTCCATACTAAAATACTCCGTGATAGTGTTTTATTTTTAGCTATAATCTTTGGCTTTTTACTACGATTCACAAATTTAAAAATTAGTTAATCATCTTTATATTCATTGAAATTTATTTAAAAAGAAAAGGATTTCGAGTTTAGGGTTATTTTAATTACATTACATCTAGATTTCTGAACTTATATATTCTTATTTACATGCGTTATTTGTAATAAATAATTATGAATATTGGAAGCAAAAGGAAAGAAAGAAGAAAAAGAAAAAAGAAAAAAGAAAAGGAAAAGAAAACACACACATAATTTCTCACACAGGAGCTTACTTTAAATATTTTGCTTGAAAAAAAAAAAAAAAAAAAAAAAAAAAATCTAATTTCAGAAATGAAATCGTTTTAATCACTCCGATCACTGCTTTGCTTACGTATGATACATAAATAATTAAATTATATCGATAGTAAATAAACTTAAGTTATTTATTTATTAAAAATTAAATTATCTTCTTTATTATATGTCTTAATAAAATGTACTACACTGTGGCTATTTTACGTTCTTTAAATAGCCCTTAAACTAATCTAGTTATGAAAATGATTTTATGTAACTTCGAATGAAATCCTATGTTTCAGTACAGAAAACTATTAAAGTGTAAAATAAAACACACCTATACACTTCTGAACCTATGAACTGTACAGCTCTCAAATGCCTATTTTTGCATTTGATTTTGAATACTTTGGAGCACACAGGGGATTTTGTTGTTTCAAAACAAGACAGCTGAATTAAGTCTTGTTTTCTTTTCAGTAAAGTATGCTCTTATACTTTATGAACTGGTGATTGAGTATTATGAATCCGAATTATGTATATAGTTACTTTTTTTTCATTTTGTAAATACTTTTTGTGTGTCTTTAAACTGGCTGATATTGGTGCTTTGTATAGACGAATTATTTCCTGACTACGCATGTGTCATTGGACTGCACAAGTTTTTGTTTAGCACCTACTTTCTTTTTATTTATGTGTAAACGTTCAAAATACACTTTTTTTTTTCAACAAAAATATCTAAGATCCTCTTATAACTATAGTTTAAATGCTAGTGTATAATTTTAAAATCAACAAACTCAATAATAATTGGTGTTATTACACTAATTGACTATATGATACTAATAAAAATATTCTATATTAAATTAAAATTTTAATAATTGAATATTTTCAAATATTTTATACGTAATTTTTAATTTCTAAAAATAAATAAATAAATAAACGATGCGTTTTTCAAGTTCTTTTTATATATGATTTACTCATCAAAAATTACAGTAAAAATCTGCATATAGAAAAAGCTAAAATAACTTTACTGATCCATAATCTTATTAAACAGTCTTATTTGTTTGATGAGATTTGCCGAAACTTTGTGCTTGTCACAAAATGATTTTTTTGTTTAAATAACTTTCGATTTGTAACAATACGCGTATATATTGCAATATCAGCCATTTTAAAACTATTTGAGTTTTAAGTTATTAAATTGTTATTAGTCTATTTAAAATGTTACCAAATATATTTTTAAAATATAATTTTGTGTGACTTATTAAGATATTGGTTGTGTTTTTAGTGCTTGAAATAAAATTTAAAACGATGTTTTCAGATTATGCTTAAATTAAGAGAGTTTTTTTTCTTGTATTGCAACGTAAATTTAAACAAAAGCATAGAAAATTCAAATATTGTTTGTTTTTAAAAGTATTACTACCTTACAAAAAATAATGCGAATACAATGAAAAATAAGAAAAAAAATCTATTCAGAGATATAAACGTAATTACATGCAGCTTTAAAATATAAGAAGAAGAAGTGCAAAAATAATTATATAAATCTGACACTGCAAGTAACTTTAAAAAATGAAAAATACATGCAGGTTTGAAAATTCAATCAAAACATATTATTTGTTTAAATCTACATTCCAAACATATTATATTAATTAAAATATGCGAGCAAAAGCTCTGACTCGTAATTTACATACAGAAATGTTTCGTGCGGATGTAGAAATGGATAGAAAAGGAAAAATTATTCTACTTGTACGAATCATATATACTGCATATTTAAAATTCTCATTAATTTATTTGCTTTAAAACATGGGTTAGAAAAACTTTTATTTTTCTATTATTTTTTAATAAATGTAAAATTGAAAGAATTAATTCATTTTGTAGTTTACTAGTTATACTTAAAAATATTAACTAAACAATAAGTTGTATTCGAAAATTGAAAATAATTCCTCCGAAATATGGATTTGGATTATGGAACTTTTCATGCCTGAATGAAAATGAAAATAAAATCTTACAGTTTTGAAATACCTTTTGTTTGTAACCAACTAATTAGATTTTCAAAAATTTCATTAATTTAGTGAACTGTTTAGAATTTAAAATAAGTATTTTTACAATGTTACTACTGTATAAGGATTTTGGAAGCATCCTTAGACTGCAGAAGGAGCAATCTATTTCTGTTCTTTTCCTCATTGCCAGTTTAGTCAGTTAAATTTTCTGGGGGTTTTCTGCCGTATAGTGAATGAAATAAATTTTAAAATCATTCAAATTTTTTTTCTTAGACAAAATAAGTATGAGGAATACAATAATGTAACTTACAAAGCTTTAAAAATTATTTACTTTAAACGATTAAAAAAAAAAAAATCACAAGAAACGATTAAAATTTTACAAATTATTATGCAATATGGTTACTATTTTTTTCTTTTTTTTTTTTTTCACGAAACGGAAATCTACCGTAGTTTTAGTTCAGTTTCAAGTTAAAAGTGGCTACTATTAGTGTAAGGTTGAAATTTTTATACTTTGGTTGAAAAGAGCGTTTTGAATGAGAAACTCTAAATTCTAAACTTAACTAACGCACATTTAAATATTTGTACATAAACTTACGCTTGCTTTTTAAGAATTTTCTACTTCAAAAATAACAATGCAACTAATATTAAGCATAAAACATTATAGTATTAGTTTAAAGATTAAAAAACTGCATAATCTTGTGAAATTTTATTCATTTTTAACGAAAATATAAGTAAAATATCATATACTCCTTTATTTTTAGGGAAGATGTGATAGGGTTAAAAATTAAATTTGGGAAAATACCTGCGTATAAAAACCTTTCATATTTTAATTTAGAGCCAATTAATAGCTGGAAACAAAAATAATTAATAATATTCAATTGTTTTTGAATCGATATGCACCTCTTAGCAGGTTTAAGTTTTATGAAAATTTCAGAAAACGCGTACAAATAAATGCTCATGAGGATAAAAGAACAGAATAATAGAACCAACAAGGTCTGTAATGTGCAATTTACTCATTACTTACAGAGTTTGTTGTTAAATTTATGCAGACAGGTAAAATTTGTTTTGTAGAAAGAAACTTAAAAAGAAAAAAAAAAGGAGAAAGAAGGTCAGAATACGCAAGCTGTATATTTGTACACTCACAAAATTTCAATACTTGATTTACAAGCATACATTTTCATTTATAATTCTAATACGTTACAAAAAATTAAAAATTAGTTAAACTAGTATATTAAATCATATTATACATCACTTATAACTGTTTAATTGTTTTTGTATTGTTCCTTTCAATTATTTTGTAAGTTTTGAATTCTAAGAAACTGCAGTGCTATCAACTACATACTCAAAAATTCAATTCGGTGGAAACACCACGAGAAATTTTACATTCTTAAAAATATGTACAAATGTGTAAAAATTCCAATATGTTGCAAAATTTGTAGAAAAAATATATGCTTTGTTGTTGCATGGTTCCTTCTTTTGTGTATAAAATAATAAGCACCAGTATAATATGAATTTCAATGGGAAAAGTAGCACTTTTTTAAACGTTGCGACCTGTTTCAATTGTTGTTGAAGTGTTTTTAGTAAGATGTTTGCTAAAACTGTAGCTAGAAAATTAATTGTAATTTTATGTGATTCATTATTATTATTATTATTATTATTGCAGTTACTAACCATTATTACTAAAAACATTTCTATTCCCTCCATACTTAACATTATGCCATTGTGAAAGCCTTATGCCATAGATTATCATACTGGTATTTTCATGAACAATAAAGACCGTTGCAATTGTTTTGTTAAAGAGTTTTTTCTGGAGTGACTTTTTTTTTTACAATATTTGACACGTGTGACTAAAAATTAAAGTATAGAACTCATTTTATTTCACAAGACTTCTAAATACACATAACAAGACAACGCATAATGCATATATTTAAAATTAAATACTATTTCAAATGTACAAAGAAAAATAATGTATACATCGAAGAAAATTGTTTCTTTAATTCATGTCCTCAAGCTGAAAGTTTAGTTGCTGTAAATTGGTAAATCAAAATTAACAGAACACAACATATATGGACGAAGGCTATTTTTAAGATTTTTCTTTTAAAAGACATATTTCAATAGAACAGTTAATCTAAAGTGCAATTTATAATGTAAAACATGAAAAAATAAAATATATTTAACCATTAATCAAATGTTATCTCTCCACCCCTAAAATATCTACATGGTAAAAATTAAAGTATTTTCAAAACAAAACTGTTATAATAAGGACACTTGAATTTATGAGTCTTGAAATTATGTGAATCTTTCGTAAAATTACATTTGAAGTTAACATTGAATTAAGTTTTTTATCCTAATTATCTTATCTTAATTAGCTTAATATTTTATCTTAATCTTAAGCAAGTAAAATGGTATACTAAGATCCTTTTGTTTTCACTAGTCCCTAGTCACTTTTTAAAAGTAGTAAATCATACACCTATATTCAGAACACAACAGTTAACAGAATTACAGAAATATTCAGAATAATTAATTCGCCGTTACATTCCTTTAGAAGAGAAAATGCGTCCCAAATGCGTCGGAACTAATATTTTATTCCGTTTACACATTAAAATACATTAACTCTGAAGAAACAGTAACCTCTTGCTTATTCAACGTACACAAAATCATTAAGAATTGAAGCACAGCTGAGAGAGTCATATTAAATAAGATTTTCGATCATTTTATTTCGATCATATGTCAATATTTTATAAAAAAAACAAAATAATTTTATTTCAAAAATATAAAATGATTTCAGATAGCCTCATAATAGACAATAAGCCTTTTGTAGAAAAAATAAAGCAAAAATTACTTTTTTTTTTTTTTTTAAATTTACATAAGTGTGCCAGTATGAATTCCAATGTGACAAAAATCGATATGAGTTAATTAATTTTCTACACATATAGATAAATTTCCTTAGTAAATTAATTAATTTTCTAAACTTATTAAGAGAGAAATTTCCTTAGTAAATTATACCTAATTGAGGCCATTTAAAACAAACAATTAAGTTGAACGAAACACTTTTTTTCGCCATGCAATGAACAAAACAAAACATCTATTTCTACACCAAAGTTCACCCCAAAATTAACTAAACGGTAAACTTTCAGTAAATTCTCCTCGTGCGAATAGCCAAGACATCTCAAAATGCGGAAAAACTCGCCGTAGTTCGAAGGTCATGACATTCATTTTAGCTTTTATCAACTGCGACTTATGTGGTAGCTCCGTGACTAAAATCTTAAGCTTTGAAATGGGATTCAGTCCCATTTGCGGAGAACTGAAGTCGAGTTTTTATCAGATTCGCTGGCGTAAAAGCAATTTCTGGGTGAGAATGATGTGTGCAAGTCACTATTAATCCCCAAGAAAATAAATAAATAATTATCAATGAAGATAGTTCTTCCGTGCTTAGACTGGGGTTACTTTGTACGTTTGATGGCAATTTTTTAAGAAACTATTGAAGACAACATTTTAAAGAATGCTTCTCTGAATTCGACATTTAAAATATATACGCACCGCATGAAGAAAATACTAGTTATACAGGGTGATTCTAAATTGTTTTTACAAAATTTTAGGGGCGATAGGGTGGTGCATAATAAGGCATCAGAATCACATAGCAATGTGGAGTCTAAAACACCGTTTTCACTTACCTGGTAATAATCACTTTATGATAAGTGTTGAAGTGTTTATCTATATTTCTTAGGGAAGTTTCATATAGAATGGGCTTCTCTCCAAAAATCTTATCCATGAAATGAAATAAAATTTTTAAACTACGAATTTTAGTCACCTTTTTCTGAGAAAAATACGTTAGTTTCTGACAAACAATGGTCGGAAAGTTCACTGTTGTTTCTGCACCCGTTACAAAGTGATTATTAACAGCTACATGAAGACGACGTTTCCAACGCTGCATTGCGGTGTGATTCTAATTCCTTTTTATGTGCCCTAACTCAACTTAAATTTTGTGAAAACAATTTTAAATCACCCTCTTTAATATCTCTGGTTTCCAAAAACTACTGAAGAATAAAAATTTGTTTTAACCAATTAACTCTTTAACGTCCAGCGTCGTTTTTTGAGGCAGCCAAGTGTTACCATTTCCTGGTCTCAAAAGTACTTAAAAATTATTTAATTTTCTATTCTTATTTCACGAATAATGAATTTGATCAAGACAAAATTCTTAGGATAGAAAATTGGTAAATGCTTATCTTTCACCGTTCTATTCATATTCTTAAAAAAAGAAACAATCCTTCACACCACTGATGTTGAAAATTTATTTATCATTGCAAGCAGGCAGCACAAATTGGAGAATCTGATGGAAATGGCCAAGACGGGAGAGATGGTACGGTGGTTTCATTATGAAAAGGAATGGAAACGAGACGCGAGTCGTCTCGTCTCGTCTCATCTTTGCGAGACGAGACATATCATTTTTGTTCGAGACTAGACAATTATTTTGCTAGACGAGGCTTGTCTCGCTTGGGATTTCTCGTGTGACTGTCTCGTCTCGCATTATTTTAAGTCATGATTTTCTTTCAAAATAGCAGTGGTGTAGTTGAAGAAGTACAACCTTCCAGTGAGGAGGCTTATTTTGTACGTCTTATAAACTATTTTTAACATATTAAAATTTTATTTTGTGATTCTGCATCGGAATGGATACCAAAATAGATCTTTTAGACCACTCGCGTAACAGTCGCACTTTTTTTGACAATTTTTCATGATGAAAATCTTGGGTGCAACTATTATTTATAGTGCGAAGATTTGCTACATGTAACTCTAAAACTATTTTTTCTGCTTCAAAACGGGGGTGCGACTATTACGCGAGTAAACACGGTATTTTGTTACACCAAAATACTTAAGGCTGTTTCAGTTGAAAATCATTCAACTTTTGAACAGCTTTTTGGAAAATTGAATTGCGCTAGAGACTCGGAAAAATTTAGAATGTCTCTTTACAAGTTGTACCGTGAACTGACAAAAACAATGAACCTATAGGAGTTACGAAACACTCAGGAAAAAATACTAAACATGCGGAATTTCGTGAAATTTCCAAAAATGGTAACTCCTCGGACCATTTTTGAAAGCAACTTTTGTGCTTATGATTTTTTTTTTCTTTTTTAAGTTGCATGAGGCATACGGCTTGACTGCTAGTGTCAGTCCATAGTGCATAGGGTGAGGAAGCATTATTGCTTTTTGTTTTGAGCGTTTAACATCATTAGTTTGTTTTTAAAGCTGTTTAAAAGTCCTGTGACGACGATTCGGGTAGAATACCTTTAATATACCGTAAATATACAGCAATAAAAAGACAATCCATAATTTTGCGAAACGAGACACACAGGGTGTCTGGTGCGAGACCCTCCGGTGCGTCTCGGCCGTGCTATAAGTGACTAAACCTTCAGGAACAGGAAACCTTTAATAGAAGAGGTAAATTTTCCATTGCGTCGGGCCAAAGGTAACAACCCAGGCAAACTCCTTCAAGTAGTTTGAACTTGGTTTTTATTGAAGATCAGGAAATCTTTCAAAATCCTTGGAAGGCAAGGGGGGCTGGGGAGGGACTGTTAAATTTATTACCAACTAGTCGCTGAACTGAAGGTAAAGTGATCGCTTCTCGGAGTGATACAAATAGACTTAGCTTATAAACGTGGCGAAGCAGCGCAAACATCCGCAGCAGTTAAGCATAAATCAGTGCATTAATTTTATAAATCCAAACAATTAGGTGCGGAAAATTAAAAAAGTCGCCAAAACGAGTCGATGAAGAAAATCGGCCAAAGATCATACTGTGAGAGACTGCTAGCATAAGTAAAATTAACAGCTTTGCCTAAAAAGTTAGCAGCTGCGAAATGAAATTCTTTTGAACGTATTGAATAAAAATTGAGCAAATCTGTGGTCATAAACCACAAGAACTGAAATTCTTTGAACGGATGTGGCGGGCTGTATATAACTTGCACCGAGCAAAATACAGGACAGATGATATATAATAGGAAAAGCAATATGTAATTTTGGCATCGCCAGACCGCACACGAGACAGAGGTTAACAAGTGTGAGACGAGACGAGACAATCCTGTGTCTCGTCTCGTCTCGAATTCATCCCTATCAATGAAATCATCTAATGTAGCTTTTCACAGTAAGTCGTAAAAATACGTAGGTAGTGGCCAATTTTCGTTTCACAATTAATATATTTAATTTCTGCAAAATACTAAAGCGTGATAAATAATGCTTGAATTCTTTTCTTCTTTTGATGGATATTTATAAATGAAATTCGTCAACTTTTCATAAAACGGATGACGGAATTTATTATTATTATTATTATTATTTTCTTACTGTGAAGAAACTGAAGAGTGCGATGAAAATTATTCCCTTTAAATAAAGGGTGAAAGGGAGGGACGTTTCTTGATTAACTATAAATTTAAAACTGAATATTTTCTCGATGTATTTTCTTCTTTTCTTGTATTCACATTGCTGTCTAATGTTCGATTTATAATCTAGCATGTATAGATAATATACACATGCGCATTATCACTGAACCAGAGCTTATCCTTAAAAGAAAAAGATTGAGCACACTTTACGCCAATTTTTTTTTCCCATCCACACCACTATAATGAGTTTTAGACTTTTAATGCTGTAGATATTCCTTCTGGGGCCCTGACAGGCCGTCGGAAGGATCGAAGAAAACTGCCGTCACCGCTTCCAAGCTGACCCAGTGTCTGAGGGGAGAGAAAGTGCTGCTGCCCACCCCCACCGTCTCATTCATTCCGCCAATTGGTCCCCATCTCTCGTCAAAATCGCGACGGGAAATGACAGAACCAGGTTGCTCAACTGGAAAAAATAAGACTTCTCTTCTGCCAGGAATCACCTTCAATGGCTGGGAAAGCCTGGCGACATCTCTTAAAACGGATGGAGAATTTATTTGTGTAAATTGCTATGTGTGCTTCTGAAGAAGCTCGTAGCTTTGTGACTCTTGGAAAGTTTTTTCGAAAGTGTTTGAAAGGTCTGCTTAATGTACACTTATTAATTAAAATCCGGATTTCAAAATTGACAGAAATTCTCATTATTTATTTTTGAAAGTCGTTTAAACACATGTAGCGAAATTCATTAATTTTATTATTGTTGTTATCAGTAAAAGTAGTACTACAAGTAGTAGTAGTAGTAGCAGCAGCAGTATAGGGTGTATCAAATATTAAAATAAAATCCCCCTTAGTCAGAAATCACATTCAATGGCCTTTTTAAAATTTTTATTATTCTCATACAGGAGTAGCTTTAGCAGGGCTGAGGTATGGAGGGGGACATCAAATGTATCCGCACCGTGTGACACTGTGCTTCCAACGCCACTGCAAAATAGAACATTTTGCTCCCTTTATGTTATTTAATACTAAAGTTTATTTTTTATTCACTTTCTCAGAATGGATTAAATGCATTACATTATAAATTTTATGCATTACGTTATAAACTTTTCAGAGTAATTTTTATTTAATTAAAAAAGAAATCATGACTATCATTCATGAAAATTGTTAGAGGAGAGGAGGTGATTATGGAATAGTCGGGAAATATGGAATACCGAGTTTTTGGCTCTGTTAGTTGCTATTGCCACAAGGGAATACCATGAACAACTCAAGAAAGATTCCCTTCTTACAATGCAGTAAGAGTTGACCGCTCTCTGTTGTCGTACCACTCGCTACAGAACAAAGTATGTTTTGTGATTTTCAAGAGTTTTTGTAGATAAGTTTTCAAACATTTTAACTTACTAGTAAACACGTGACATGAAGATTGATGTTACGCATAATGTACACTAAGAGAATGGTAGTTTGTTGAACTGTGGTTATTTTTTAGATGACAGTGTTTTGCCAATTAGTTTTAAAGGTTCGTTTTCCGAGATGGCGTGTCGGGTATTATGGAATACTGGGTAATATTGTAATGGGTTTCATGTCATCCACTAAAGACCCGGAAAACAAAGACGCTGAATGCATCTTTTGTCACGAAAAATTCTCTAATGATCAACGACGATAAGTTTGGATTCAAAGATCCAGCTGTTCTCTGTGGGCTCGCCATGACTGTATCGGAGCAAAGAAAGAAAATTATATCTACAACTTTTCTAAATCGACTCGAAGCAGAAATGACTCCAGTATAATGATTTAAACTACAAAACATAAAAATTTGTTTTATAGTAACAAATAACTATATATGAAGCAATATAAATTGCTTTTCATCGGTTTAAACTATCTATTCCATATTACCCGACTATTCCATATTATACTCCATTCGTAACATTTTTTTAAAATATTTTTTTCTATAACAACAAAATAAATTGTGTAATTCTTTGCAATTGACATTTCATTACGATTCATTATAGCATGTACTCATGTTGTTTTGGGGGATTTTATTTAAAAATCTATGAAGTTAGAAATGTAAATGGTATTCCATAATCACCTCCTCTCCTCTACAAACTCAAAAATCTGTGACTGGATTCTCCCCCCCCCTTTTTTTCTACGCTTTCAAAAATCGAGCAACTTATAAACAATTTAAAAGTAAACAAATTACTCTAGATTCGGAAAAATGTTTACTGTCTTTTCATTCCATGCATTGTACATAATATACATTTTCACAAACTTTTAACCGCCTGCGCCTAGTGCAGTATCAATGAGATTACATTACATTTCAATACAGAATGCAGTCAATATATTATCCAGTCCAGTGGGTATTGACTTTTGACATGAATGCTTAAAACCAAATACTTTCAGATTACAGAAGTAATCTCATCCTATTTCATCTAATTAATAAGTTTCATCTAATCATATCGATGTTTATCGGTTGACCATAAGCATCATGGTTTTAGTAGTATACTATGAGAAAGAATAGAAAATTCGAAATAAAAATTAACAGTCATATTTTTGTTCCACATTTGCAGGCAAGCAATGCTTTCATGCCATCTCCGTGAAAGTTTTCAGGACGGGCGGCAACTTTGAACCAAGTCTTTCCAGCCCTTTTCCCTCTGCATCCGTCTTTCGCTGGGTTATTTGAGTGGAGACGAAATTAGGAGTAATTGCCAATTATTATGAATGAAAAGAGAGAAACCTTGAGAATTCTTATCTTCTCTGTTCAGTGGCATTTATTTAATAAAGAAAATTATTCTGTATAATTCAAAGTTCAAATTTCTTCTTCTTCTTCGCTTATTTTTAGGGATGGACGCGAGACGATTTTTTGCGAGACGAGACAGAGATTTTTAACATTACGGTATAGGGATTTTGCGAGACGAGACACAGCTTTTAGGCTGTTTTGCGAGACGCCAATTTTCCGTCTCGCGTCCATCCCTACTTATTTTTCTTGGGCAAGAAGTTATAGCAGGCGAAATCGCTTCATTTCCTTCCCTGGTTCAGACTTCCTGGTCAAATTTGTTTACGTTTCCACTTCTAATCTGCCGTTTACGTTATCCTTCCTAATCGACTTCGGCGTAGCAGTTTTATGAATAGCCCCTTGATAGGCAGATAGAAAGAACAGATCCGATACGAGAAGAAGAAAAAAATGATACAAAAAATAAAATAACGGTATGAGGACAGAATAGAACGATGCAGACATAAAGGGGGCCTACTACAAGGTGACGGCTCATATGGATGATTAATGTGCTACTGTACCGCTGTTTGGGGTACACGGAAGCCTGCCATGATGTATAGCTATCCCTTTCAGTCGAGTCAAGCGGACATAAACACTGCTATGCTTCAAGGGGATGAACACTACAGAAGGTCTAGGGGATGCTTTTTATGCCTCTTATTACTTCTGTAGAGGCTTTTTTGGATATTTTTAACTCCCGCAAAGCCTCTTACAGAAATCTGGAAAAAATAAAAAAGTGTATCGAAAGATATTCCCCCCCCCCTAAAATTTAGAACTGATATTTGTGTTATAATAACATATTTTTATCACTTTCGTTTTTTTTTCTTTTTTTTTTTTTATCGCTGCATTATTATGTTAGTCATAACGAATAACGAGAATATGATGGGGAGCGGAGGTTTGGGCAAAGAAAAAGATGCAGCAGATCGGCCCGTGCCCCTACCGAAGTTTGCATTCTTGTTAGGGGATTACCGCGCTTGATAATTTTTTCAGTCCCCCCCCCCCCCCCCAGCGCAATATTGCTTTGATTACCATTTCAAAGGAGAAAAGAGAGAACTCTCGCTTCCCGTGATTTTTTCTGATAAGGCAGCGATTAAATATTGAAATTTCTGTTCACTTCTACCCAATAATCGTTAATCCTGATTTAAATAGTTAATCTTTGAAGTCGGGCAATTTAAATTGTAGATAATCTTTGTAGTCAGGTAAAATTTAAATAACTGTTCGAAAGAAAATGCCATGCACTGTGTTGATTTCTGCAGATAAATGCTTAGGGCTGCTTCTCTGAAAATCTTTATGTGATAAGTTAGCTTGATAAAAACTAAGTTCTAAGTTCTAAGAAAAGCATCAAACAACTACAGTGAGTACTTGCTCTAGACTTAAAAATCTGCGAGTCAAGTTCACTCACTATCAATAAAAGTAAGAGTAAATTTTTGAAAAATGCGAGTCAATTAAAAAAGTTTTAAAAAATGGTTTTGTGTTTAGAAACATGCAAATCTTATATAAACTTGAATCCTGAAGATGGGTACTTCAATCAAGCATTTCATTGTGTATCGGACATACAAGAATAGCATTGCAGATTTGCCAACCTGGGAAAGTCAAAATTTGCAAAATAATTGCAGGCGTAGCACTGTCATAGGAGCCTTTTCTTTGTGATGCGCGACGATGAGTGTTACAACGTGAAATGACAATGTTCATGAATTTTGTATTATCGTGTTTACTCGTATAACAGCCGCTCATTTTTGCCAATTTTTCATGAAGAAGTTTAGGTGCGACTACCTGTATTATGCGAGGAAAATCTGCTGCATAATATTGTAACTCCAAAGCTTTTTTTTTTTTTTTGCTTCAAAACGGGGGTGCGAGTATTATGTGAAGTAGGGATGGATGCGAGACGACTTTTTGGAGACGAGACAGAGATTTACAGCATTTTTGCGAGACGAGACAAACATTTTTAAAATTACGATATAGGGATTTTGCGAGACGAGACAAAGCTTTTCGGCTGTTTTGCGAGACGCGAGACCCCTATTTTTCGTCTTGCGTCCATCCCTAAAGCGAGGGCTATTACGCGAGGACTATTTACGCGAGTAAACACGCTAATATAAATAGACCGAAATTTGTGAGTCAAACTGACTCGCAGTTTCAAAAAATAAGAGACATTTTTTTTTCTTCAAAAACTGTCGATTTACGCATAAAACGCGAGTACGTGCCAGCCCTTATAACAGTCTTAAATACACTGGTGTAAGAAATTAAGAGAATTCGCAGACTTGCTCGATTATCTATAGAACTACTGGACCGATTTTAATGAAATTTGATTTGTACATAATTGTTACAATACAAAACAAATAACCATTCAATAATTGTAATACACACGCATGATCATGCGTAAGACACGTTAGAGTCGGAAGGTATCAAACAGCGGTTGCAGAATATACAAAAAAAAAAGGTTAATAGGAGGTATGGCCCCCCCTCTTACGGATATAAAGGTCTCGCAGCGTGATTTCATACTTGAAATAAGGCAGTTTATGATTTCTGGGGCAATTGATCCCACTCGTTCAGGAACGCTGTTTCCATTCCCTGGATGGTTCTCGGAGGGGGGTTGAGAGTTGCAATTGCGGAGCGTCCCAGACATGCTCTATAGGTTTAAGGTCTGGAGATCTGGCTGGCCAATCCATTCGGCGAATATCCTCACTCTCTAGAAATTCGTTGACCAGGAGAGCTCTGTGTGGCCTCGCGCTATCGTCCATTAAAAAAAAACTCAGGGCCAACTGCACCCCTGAAAAGGCGAACATAGGGCTCCAAGACCTCATCCCTATACCTCACACCAGTCACAGTGCCTCTTTCAAAGACATGGAGAGGTGTGCGGCCATCCAATATGATGCCTGCCCAGACCATTAAACCTCCTCTGCCATAATGGTCGATTTCGCGGACATTGGAAGGGTAGTAGCGGGTCCCTGGTTCTCCCCTTATGAACGTACGGCGAGAATCGGTGTTTAGGCTGAATCGGGACTCATCAGTGAAGAAAACGGACGCCCATTGCTCCATACTCCAATCTCTATGCTCTCTGCGCCATGCTAAACGGATTCTCCTGTTCATAGAAGTGAGCGGGACACAAACAGCAGGTCTTCTATCAAACAACCCTCTCACATGAATTCTTTCGAAACAGTCACCCTTGATACACGGGTTCCTGTGGCTGCATAGAAGTCACGAGAGAGCCGAGAAGCTGTAACACTCCTGTTACGCCTCGCTATAATGGACAAATGGCGATCTTCTCTGGCCGTCGTGGCTGTTGGACGAACTTGCCCAGGCTTTCTCTCGATGGACCCAGTATCCTGGAACTGTTTCCATAAGTTGAACTCTCTACAAATCTGGACTTGAGATTGGCCTGCTTCTAGCCTCCCCACAATGCGCCACCTCATTGCACCATCTAAACGTTGGGGGTTACTCATTTTTACCGTTACAATTTGAAATTAACCAATTACAGAAAAATAACGCGAAGAAATTCGCCCAGGTGTGCTAGCGAACGAAATGCATCTTAACTTACGCACTTGTAAAGCCTGTTTTTCTACTGGTTCCGCCCACACACACGTGTACGCTTACGTACTTGACGTACAAGATTTGCATTTTTGTCTAGAAGCAGTGGTTTTGCATTCAATTCAGTTATTTTCATGAAATTCGATAAAATATGCAAATTCTCTTAATTTATTTCATCAGTGTAAAAATTAAATTATTTGTAATTATATTTAAAAAGCTAACTTCATACAATCTGAAGTGAATAACTCTTAAGGAATATACTCTTAAATTTGTATGAATGTGTTAAGTATATGATACTCATTTAACGTTCTCAAAACTAAAAGGTACAAGATGTTCTAAATTGAAAGGATTACTGTGGTAAGTGGTAGGATACTTTTCACACATAAAGTAAGTTGGGGTAATTGGACCAGTAGGTAATTGTGATCAACGGAATTTTTTTAAAAATCTATGAATTGTAAAATTTTGCAAAAATATTAGGCATAAAGCTTAAAATGTGTTTTTCATGACATTTATTTTTCATCATTTATTTTCATCATAAGTATTTTCAAATCAGTAACTTAGTATACTTTTAACATAGAGGGTAAGTTGGGGTAATTAGAACAGGAGGTAATTGTGATCAGCGGAATTTTTAAAAAAATCTATTAACCCTCTCGTCACCCTGAACCTCATATGAGGCTCCTATTTCAAATAGCAATATTTAGAGAGAAAACAATTGAATTTAGTATTTTTTTTCTTTTAGTGATATCAATATCATTAATTCATGTAGAAAGTATATGAGGCTCTTAACTAGATGCATAAATCGTGCCTAGATTGCAGTACTAGTCAATTTAGATCATTTTTTAGAGTTTTCGCTTCATTGTTTCAGGAGAAAAATTAAGAAAATATTTACGCTGCTTTTTTACCGTTTTTTTTTCTTTTTAAGGTAAGTATAGTTTTTTTCTTATTCCTCAGCCTTTACCTAATATGTGCATCTTTTTAAGTTAATTTTAGCATAACAAAATGCTTCGAAAATGCAGAAATTATTATTAGAAAAATTATTATTATCGACATTAATCGACAAATATTAATCGACATTAGAAAAAAATATTTTTGCATGATTTATAATAGTATTTCAGATGCATTAAATGCTAGACAGATTTGTTTTCTCTGATTTTTCATAATTCGGTGACGAGAGGGTTAATTGTAAAATTTTGTGAAAATAGTAGGCGTAAACCTTAAAATGTCATTTTTTATGATAGGTGTTTTCATCATTAATTTCAACTATTTTTAAATCAGTAACAACTGCAAAATTTACAGCTAATCAGTATTTTTAATAAACGGATTTAAGAATTCTGTGTTCAAAGCTATATGACATGGGGAAACTTTATAATCGAGCTAATTCAAATTAAAAAGTTTTTGCAATGTATATAAGAGCTTCTCATATATTTTTGAATTTCCTAATACAGTTAAATATTTTTTAATTCATGGTCATAGTTACCCCACTATTTTTTAAAATATGGAGTAATAATGACCATGTGTAAAAACATAGTAGAAATGGTCATTATTATCCAGGAAAAATACATTGCTATTTTATATCAATAAAAATATTAAGGTAAAGTAATTTTAAAATTTTTTATTTATGTTATATTTAACTAGGAAATAAATTATAAAATGAAAATTTTGCATTTTATTATTTTTTATAAATTTAACTTATTGTCGTGGCTTGTGAACAAACAGAACAAAAGTTCATTCCAAGTCATTATGAGATAAGAGTGTGTAATAGAAATACAAATCAGAAGTATACTCGTAAATATTAAAAAAGATTGATTTAAACCATGGGCATTTCATTAAAACGAATAATTACTTTCTCATAAAAGATTCAAATAAAAGGATAGTTTCACATTGCGTCACAATTCATTTCTAGGGTTTTTTTTTTTTTTTTGTTTGTTTGTTTGTTTATTCGTATTTTGGGCGAGCATATGTCACTCGAAAAATACTGGAGTACATCTGAAACTCACGTAGCTTAGAGTTTTTAACGTAAAACTTGTGTCAGTGAAAAAAAAAAATAGAAGAAGAAGAAGAAGAAGAAGAGGAAGAAAAAGTGTCCCGACAGACGACATTCCAGGAACAGATTCAGTTTTTAAACTGTCTTAAACATTTATTTTGACTTTATTAATTTATTTCTTAAAAGATCAATAAACATTTCTGAATACAATTTTTTTTTTTTTGCAATTTTTCCAACAATTCTTAAAATCAATAGTTTTCCTTTAAAAAACGAGTGACTTTCAACGCATTTTTCAACAAGAGGCTAATTTGATTTAATAAATAGAAATTATAACCTCTTATTACTCAATTTGTATCAATTACATATTTAAGCACCAGGGTAACTTATCACTAACAAAATAAACAGTATAGTCTCAAATGCTCCGACAAAAGCTGTACACATACGTATCAAGTGAAACTAAGTGGTTGTAATTAAATTTGAATTTTCGAAACGATTAAGACAATATTATATTGTATAATTAAACAAACTTCCTTTTACTGATGACGTTTGACAAAAAAAAAATATTTTTTGAGAAATTTAATGTTTAAAAATAAAGATTTGTTTATTTACATTAGTTGTTAATTACATCACCAACCAAAAATATCAATTTGAAATTACAGATGCAGTTTAATAGGAGTAACAGAGTAACGTTACTTTTGATTTATTTACAATTAAATAAGAACTTTTCTATATTTCATCTGACGGTGTTCTAATCAATTGTTCTTTAGGCTTGCCATGTTATAATATTAGTATTAATATTGAAATATATAATATTACAAAATGCAATATTGTTGTTATACTGTGCTAATAAACCTTTGAAATTTTAAAGTTTTATTAATATATCGAGAATTTTCGTTGTTATATAACTTACATTAGTTATGGCATAATTGTGTGATTTTTAAGACAACAGTATTTCTCTAAGTAGATTTACGTTTTGTGTAAAACTTTCACAGATGCACATGAACACTCTCTAATTTATTTTGAAATTGTTATTGGGTATTTTGAAGGTTCTCTTAAGTGAAATGCTGCCAAAACCCTTACACGGATAAGAAGCTGTTCTCTGCTCACCTGCCCAATACAAACATAAAAGTTACTGAGTATTAGCGGAAACTGAAGTATGTTTTCATGTAAAATAGGGGAAATAGTATACTTAATTTTCATATATTAAACATACAGAAAAGTCTTCAATGTTATTTTCTAAAATGGTGATATATCTGCAAAACGAAATTAACATGATTGAAACAATATCAAACTTTATAAATCATAATTTATTCGCTTCAAAGTTCCTATTGTGTGCAAAATAAATGCTTTACATTACAATTATAAATGCATATTTTAAATATAACTTTTGAAAAATTATCACTTTATAAATTGATGTACGATCCCTTAATTCATTAAAATAAGACATTTTAATTAATATAAAATCAACTATCGAGCTTGAAAATATGAAAATTTGCAGAGCCATGTAAAATTATTTTCTGCATTTATTTCCGTAGAAATTTTGGCAGGTCGCATTTCACATTCTTTTCGAACTTTAATATAATAATTCTTAATAATTCATGTAATTATTTTATTAAAAATTACAATAATAGTAAATTATATATTGGCCATTTAATTAATAATACGGACAGAAATCAGCTTCTTTACAACAATATTAAATGAGACACAAATTAAAGTATGAAAAATTAATTAAAATTGCGTAAGGAAAATTTCGGAAGCTTATTAATTTTTAGTTCAAATGTATTGAAAATCGGTTACCGGGGTTAAAATTGGAAAAAAAAAAAAAAAACAATTTGGCATATTTGAATATGATTATATGGCGCATATTTAAATATGAAGAAGGCCCCTTATTCAAATTTTGAGTATAGTAAATTAAAATGTAAGTTATTCGTAAGCGATTGGTAACTTTGTTGTACGACGAACAACTGCTGAATAAAGATCACGTGGACTTTTTTTTTTCCGCAGCTGTACATGTGCATAACTACAAAAGAAAAAGAAACCTGGTGATAAAAAATTCCAGAACTGCCTGTCTTTATCTTCCATGCTGGATCGAAGACGAAACACTAGTCATTTAAATTTTATTTTGTATCACTTCTAAAGCACACAATATGTATTCGAATTTTCTTAATTTATTTAACTGATAAAAAATTTTGCAAAAAACATTCCAAGCGAACTTTTTAGTGGCATGCAATGAAATAAGAAAATACATGTGTTCAGGAATGAAAATATTTTTTACAAAATATCAGAGGCTATTATATCGTTTGATCATTTAACGCTGTGGAAATACCACAGCTGTGGCGTGCTGTGGAAATAATCAATCACACCACACAGTGAGAATTTAGTGCAATAAAATTATTTTGTATAGACCTGTTGAAGAAAAATGTCTACCGTACGATTTTTAAAAGGAGCGATGCATCAGTCTAAAAAATAACAATTACCGGAAACTTTCCTTAAAATTTTAAGGAAATTCTCCGTTTATATTTGAATACAAGATAATTTCCGTATATCAAGGGTCAGCACTGGAACAGAACTTTTACTGGAATTTTCAGTAATAAAATTCCCAAACTCTGGAAATATTACTGGCGTCCCATTTAGAGATGAGACGGGCTTAGCTCGAGCCCGAAAGCCCGATCCCGAGCCCGGGCCCGAACCGGGCTGGGGCTCTAGAATTCACAATTGTGTTCGGGCTCGGGCGGGCTCGGGCTCATGAAAAATTTCTCCTTTATTGAACATACTGCTTGAAACAGATTTTAAAAAGTGATTCGTGAGGAAAACAAAAGTACTTATAAAAGATAAATAAATAAATAAACTAATAAAAATAGCGGCACGGGCGCCTAGAAGGTGCGCGAAGCTCTTTGGCTATTTTAGAACAGCGGTTTATATTCCTTAGTTAGTCATGAGATCCGACATTTATTGATAAAGAATAGATACAAAGAATTAGAAAGTGCATTGGGAGTTTGCAACTATATGTGTCTTTATTTTGCACGAACGGCAAAATTTATTGTATTCTATCAATGAAGTAATTGAAATTTTTTTTTTTTATCTTCAGCTGAAATTTCGGGCTCGGGCTGCAACTTAAATAATATTGCTCGGGCTCGGGCTTCAAAAAATGAGCCCGAACTCATCTCTAGTCCCACTTGCCAGTACATTTTCCGCATTTTTTCGGAATTTTTTTATATACCATCCTGCAAAAGAAATGGGTACGCTTCTAGCAACCAAATGCCGTAAAAATACATTTTAAATAATTAAAGATATGTCTACATATGTAATTAGATGCACATAAGACTATGTGCATCTAATGCACATAGTCTTATGTGCATTACAATGGATAATTATGCGCATCACAATGGATAGTTCGGCCTTGGTGCTATGGTAAAGATGATATCCATGCAAATTCCATCTTTACCATATTTCTAAGTTCACTTTCAAAACTAAACATGCATTATTACTATAGATAAACGAAATGTTGGAATATGTCTTCGCAAACAATGAACTAACAGGGAATTAAATGAGCCTTCCTCTGTTGGTTCAACTGTATCAGTTATCGTCTCAAGAGTAAATATATGGTAAAAATGAAATTAAATTCAAATGTAGTTTACATACAGTATCATCTGTTCATCTCATCGACTTAGGGCAACGTTCTTTGCCCACGGTAGCTTCCCGTATGAGTCCTTAACTGCCCATTCTGTATCAACGAAGCATTCAAATATCAATTCGGTGAAGCAATGCGAAAGGGAGTCTTTGTCGTCACCTTTGCTATAATCAGGCTAAATGCAACCATACGAGATATAATTTGAATAACCTAAATTGAAAAAGCAACCAGACTAAAAAGAAAAGCATTCGGCGAACGGTTAGGCGAAGTTCACTGCTCCTTAGTGTAGAAATCTTCACTTTTTATCTCTCTCTCTCTCTCTTTTTTTCCATAATCCTGAGGTGTTTCAAGGTTAGGATTTTGTTTCCTGAAGTGTCATTCTGCTATTCAGAATGTCATCAACTCTTAAAAACTTTTTGTCGTCCAAGAACTTTGAAGCTTTTTGATGTTTTTGTCATGTATCTTCTTCTTTTTTTTTTTAAGTACAATAAAACTTTGTCACATCTATAGTGGAAGTATTTTCTTTTCACTTTTTCAAACAATTGCTGCTTCTCCAAGGAGATCTTGCACAGCGAGATGAGGAATTAAATCGTGGGTTTGTTTGACCTCTCAGACATAATGTCGTCCTCGAGAAAATTAAAGAAAAAATGTTGAGACTTCATGAGTAAATACCAGTTTGAAGAGAAGAATGGCTGGTTTACAAAAAAAAAAAAAAAAAAAAAAAAAAACAGTAAAAAGTCATTTTCATTTTCATAAGAGCAAAGAACGAAGTGTTTCCTGAAATATATTAAGGGCTGGCTTAAATTCAGTATTAAATTAAGTTATCCTATTAAATTGAATGTAAAACAAAAGGATATTTGTTGTATGTGAAAGAAACTCGCAATTGTTCTGCCAGATACATTAACATTTATAATAAAAACAAAAACTTATCACTGAAAAAAAGAATAAAATAAAAACCACAAAAAAAAAACTTTACTAGTATATTATACATTTTATAAACAGGATGACAAAAATTTTTTAAAATAATTTTTACAGTTAACATTTCCTTAAGTTAAAAGAAAGACATTTTGAAGGGAGGAAAAAAATGAGCCTCCCCCCCCCCCTCCCAACGAAATGTTCTGAAATTTCCGCGCAAATATTTGATGGTAAAATTGTTCAAGGTATGCAATTAAAAATTTGCATAAATTTGAAACTCACTTGCTGTTTTTCGTCTGGAAAGAGATATTTAATTTGAACCGATATGTCAAAGCTGAAACATGTATGCGCAAATTATGCATGCTTATACATGTTGTTTTATACATATATGCACACATTAAACCAAAGTGGGACTGTTGCCGTAATAATGTCCACATAACTTTGGCCATGAAATATTTTTATGAGTATTTTAGTTTTAAGTTTGCTTTCAAAAGAACATTCTTCTCTCTTCTGATTTTTTTTTTTTTTTTTTTGGTCAGTGCTCTCTAGCGAATTAAAGTGCATAAAAAAAAAGTTTACATTTAGGGCTATTCTTGGGAGGAGGGAGAACTGTTAAATACTTTTAAATTAAATAGCTCACGTCATTTACTCGTCCATTTGAAATATACCATAACCAGTGTTGTAGTCCTAAGAAAAAAAGTGGGGAGACGCTCATTTTCGACGAAATTTAACCTAAACTTATCGGATTCATTAATTGTAATTATTCCTTAAACAACCAATAAAACTAATTTAACCATCATTTGTTTATTAATTAATTAAAATGAACTCATTGTTAAATTATTCATTACTTACTACTTAATAATCTAAATTAAGTCTTTTTGATCAACCGTGTAAGCTACTTAATTTGTTGTTGTGAACATGTAATCGGATTTGTGTGCTTGGTTTGAAGTCCTCTTATAAATTCTCGTCAGAAGAACAGCACAAGCCCTCCGTTGTGCCCTCCGTTAGGGTTTTTCTAAGGGGTCCTAAGGGGTTCACGCTAAGTTTCGGTGAAAACCACGGAAAACTCCGAACTGTTACGGACGGGCGATGGGAGCTACTTAATTTTTTCCATTTACATTTGTCCACAATCCAATGTTGTTGTTATTGTGAACACGTATAGCGGATTTGTGTGTGCGGAAAGATTATAATCTGCTCTATTCTTATGGATATGTTCTCACTACTGAAGTGTTAAAGAAACCCTTACAATCCCATTTGTAAAGTCGATTCAAACTGTCAAAAGTTTCCTTTTAATTTTTATACCGATGTACTTGCCGTGGCGCGAACAAACGAAAATTTTAATTTCTTCACAGAATTTTTAAAAAAAACCTTGTAATTGAGCGTCCACCCTGAAAATAAAAAGTGGGGGGACGTATGGGCTAAAGTGAAAAAGTAGGGGGACGGCGTCCCCCTGCGTCCCCCTTCGACTACACCACTGACCATAACGTAAGCGTGAGTTCGCTTTCCTGAAATAAGTTCGAAGCGAATACAGTAGAATCTCGCTACAACGATATCCTCTATAATGATAATTCTCTCTATTACGATATTTTTTCATAGTCCTGGCTGAATTCCCTTTAGATTAATGTAAAACAGTTCTCTGTATTACGATATCCTTTAAAACGATAATTCTCTCTACAACGATGGTAATAATCATCACTTACATCACAATAATTCTCTCTACTACGATATATTTTTTTCTACGATGCATCAGAAGCCCAACTCAAGCACACACATTGAAAGCTACACAAAGAAAGTCGAGGTAAAATGTGGTTGGAACGGGTTGGACCACGCCTCTGCCAAAGAACGTCTTCTAAGTTTCGTTTTGCCGATGTAACACTATGGTAATGAGAAAGTGCATTTCTCGTAAGGTGGAAGGACAGTTGGCATTTCCTGGATGACACATCTTTTATTCCTATCCCCCCTCTTTAAAAATGGTCAAGAATTCCTTTCACCGGAACTGATATAGAAAACGATACGCTCTTTTGTCTGAACTTGAGTAAGAATTTTAACCTTCTATAAATCCTATCGAGGTCGATTATTACACGAGGATATTTTAAATTATTTATGAGTTTTGTTTACTTTGAAGTTTGTTTAGTGAAAATCGAAAGCAAATGCCTAAAAGAAAACAAATATCTATCGAAGTGAAATTCAACATCTTAAAAGATTTTGATAAAGGCATGAAGCAAGCTGAGGTTTGCAGACAATACGGACTTTCACAGTCGACTGTTGCCAATTTCCGATTTCTTTACACAGAATTCAAATAAATAAGGATAAATTAATGGGTATGTATTTTCAATTAATATCTAATACATTTTAAAAAACGATTTTGCGGCATTCAGGTATTATTTATTTAGACGTTATATACTTGTTATTCAAATATGCTATAAATATTTATAAGCTATATCGCCGCTAGAATCCCTGGCGAGGCGGCAAGGGTGTCTAACTAAAATTTGCGAGTGTTGTGAAAATTACTGAAAACTATAAACATGTTTTTCTCCTTTCATTTATTATATATTACTTGCGAGGGTGTGCTGAATGAAAACGGAACACTTTCTGGTGACACCGCAGGGTATGGGATATATGAAGAACAAAAATCTTTTCGTTCCAATATCGATTCTCTCTATAACGATAATTCTCTTTACAACGATATATTATTTTGACCCCCAAAATATCGTTATAGAGGGATTTCACTGTAATATGATACCGTACCGAAAATGTGAACTTTTTCGGAACTAATTACTATTGTGAATTTGTTTTGTAGGCCTAATAGCATTAAGTTTGTTATCACTAAATTAAATATGATGCTTGAAATATTTTTTAAAAAATTCTCAGAGAGCTGAAAAAATTTATGATGTTTCAACACAAACTGAACTTTTCATTTTTATGAACAATGCGAACTATGTTACAGAAAACACAAGAGTGTCCGAATCTTTACGTTTCGACACCCGATTTACCAGCAATATCATAAATTAAATCCAGAGGCGCCGACTTTACAAAATTTTCGAGGGTATTCTAGACCTAGACAAACTATTTTTTCTAGGGGTGAGTGCGAGACGAGACACACATTTACTGTTTTCTGGCTAGACGAGACAAAGATTTTTAAGATTACGATATAGGGATTTTGCGAGACGAGACAAAGTTTTTAGACTGTTTTGCGAGACGGCTATTTTCCGGTTCGCGTCCATCCCTAATTTTTTCGGGTAGGAGCGGTCGAAAGATTCGCCTAATTTTTATAGAAAAATCCCCCCAGTTGATATTCACTCAAGCTCATAAATCAATTTAATCACAACCATGCCCCCTTTTCTGGTGAATTTTTCAATACCGCCCCCCTCCCACTCCAGAGAAACAAGAGCGTACATAATGCATGGTGCAAACAAGAATTAAATTAAAAAAAAATACTAATAGATAGAATATTGTTGGAATTGAAACTCTACTGAATTTCTTCTTCATTTAAAAAAGAGGAAATAAAAGTTTTAGCTCAACTGTTATAAGGACAGGCAGGGGTTTTGATGATACGAAGTAATAGATAAACTGTTGCTTTCTAAATAAATAAATTGATAGTTTCAGAGAAAAATCAAAACGCATCTTAATTATACAAAAAAGTATTTTTATTAAAATATTATCAGCGTAATTTTTAAGTCTTTTTTAGACTATATTTGGTTAATCTTCCCACGCCCCTTCGTGCCATACCAACGCCCCCTAATTTTCTCTGGATCTTTTAACGCCCCCTGAAAGCCTCAAATGCCCACAAGGGGGCGTTATCGCCCACGTTGGGAACCTATGGTTTAGACTAAACAGCTATGGTTTAGACTCAACAGTTAAAACAGCTCAATAGTTATTTATTTATTTATTTTGAAGTGAAAACTTCTTTCGGTGCGTTGGGCACTTTTAGGATGGAGAAAAGCACTGAATTTGCGTTATCGCCACGCTCAGATACATGTGGGGGAAAAGTGGATTGTGACGTCATAGCCTACGTCGTCTCCTACCTGCTGAGATTTCTTCCTCCTTTTTTTTAACTTTAGTGCTGCCACCTGTTTTCATACGTAATAACTTCACGTTACTTTTAAACTGTGTCCTTCTAGCTTCCGCGACAGGTATCGAACCGTAGACCCAAGGCGTGGCAAGTGAGTGTTCTAACCACCAGACGGGTTCGACTCGGGATGAAATGACTAGTTGAAGTGACTGTTGTTTCAATTTCTGAATGGGAACATTTATGTATCTAAATAAATAAAATTAGACTTTGCCTGTACACTATTCGGTATTAAAATTTTTAGCGATTTCTATCCGTTTTAAGCATTTCGGACCCCAGTACAACAGTTTTTAAAAAAATGCATGCCTGTCTGTCGTTCTGTCAGTGACGTTTTTTTTTTTTTATTTATTCGCACATCACGTAAAACTGACTGAAGCAAATAAAATAAAATTTGGTGGCATTATAGGTGGTCATTCAAATTAAACTTTGTGCAAAATCTATATGTTTTTGCAAAAAAATGCGGACTTTTTCTAGCTGGGTAGGTGCTATAATTTTCGATTATTTATTGAAAAAAAAACTGTACTTAATTTGGATACCTACATAGACGCACACACAGAGGGGGTTATAGACCCCCCTAAAGATTAAGAAAATCTCTGAAAAATGGAGATTTGTCACTTAATGAGTAAAATATTTTATTTTTAAAAATTGTCTTAGAAGCATTTTGAAAGCCTTTCTTACAAAATAGTTGGTAAATTAAATTATTACTTACAAATAGCACATTACATACAATTGAACTCGATTATTTATAACGAGACCTGGATGAAAAGACCTGGTAATCATTTATGACACTATAACAGAGTTACCTTAATAGTGAGCTAGTATTCCATGGGCCAGTGAAGCAGAATATTTTGGCATTTTATTTTTTTAAGAGTTTTCATTTACAAACGAAGACACTATAACCGAGTTCCCCACTAAACCAATATCCTGGGTGCGCCACTGGATAGATATATAGTTATTGTGCAATAAGTTAATTTGATAAGGTGGAAAGTGTTAATAATTATATACTGTACATTATTTGAATTATAAGTGTTATACTACAGTGCATTTGTATTTGAATTATAAATCCATCATTCATTAAAAATAACTAGGATTACTGTTCATTACAGCGTAAGTGCATAGTTATTGTTAATCAATAAATCCACATAAATAATTATTAATTAAATCGAACAACGTCCAACATGTGGGGGAAAATGTATACCGTGCGCATATACCACATCTGTGTCACGTTGCGGCCTGTGCGTTCACTCCCTCTCTCTTTTTAAATTTTAAATGAGCACACAAATCGAGCGCGAAATCTGAAATGTAATTAAATTAAAAATCAAAAATTCCCAATGCTAACCAAGTGAAAATTGCGTCAAAATGTGTACAAACGTACAAAAAATATGTGAAAATAAATAAATATGCGATTTTCTTACAGCCTTAAATATTTTTGCAATTTTTTACAAAGATGTGTAAAGATGTGAATAAATTTTTTGCAATGCAAAGATATATAAATATATGAATAAACGTTCGTAAATGTTTATTTTTTGTTAATAAAAATACAACAATGTGTGAAAACCTGTTTAACTGCATAAATATAAATTTTAGGAAGCTTGACTAAAGTTTTCACTTGGCGTGCAGTCCTTCGTCTGATTCTACTTTTTTTTTTTTTTTTTAACCGATTGCGCTTAAGTTCAAAGCACCCACATAATGACCAGCAAGTAGTAGAATTTTGTTTTAGAATTTATACAGACACTGAGCACCCATTAAATTTTTCTTTCGTATTCTAAATGAGAGTTAATTTTTACTATTCACGATTCCTTCTTCCATACGTTATTCATGTTATTCATGTTTATGTTGTGGCAAGCAGTAATAGAATATAATCAAATAATTTCAAACATGATCCTTTTTCTGAAGATAACTGTTTGATTTTTTATAATTTTATTTTATTTTTCAATTTTTCTCCTTAGTAAAGTAACTAAAACTGTTCCTTGAAATTTCTGGGTGCTTGAGCACCTGCATAGTATGTGCCTCTCTGCTTGAACCATAGCAGTAGTGATTCTTTTTGTAGGTTGATATTCTTAGGTGTAAACCAACTAGTCATCTGACAGTCCTCCATGAAGCTGTAAGAAGCACTAAGACAAATTATTCAAATAATATGGTAAATGTACAGATATGCGAAACTAATTAGCTTTGGACAAGTCCGTATCTTTGCTCCACAGATCTCAGACAAAAATAATCAAATCTGCTGTTTTAGATCATCAATAATCGAATACATCAGTGGTAAATATAATGTCACTAACGGTTGTCAATAAGCCTAGGAGACGAGACATAGTGTTTGCGAGACGAGATGCGATATGGGTTTGCTACCGCGAGACAAGACAAGACAATACAACGTCTCGTCTGAAATTCATCCCTATCAAAATTTTATATTTTGTTTCTTCTTTGACTTTCCGTTCGGCCCGACCAGTGGCCGAGCGCATAGCGCTCTGAACTGAGAGACGGAAGGTGCTTGGTTCAAAACCAGGTCGCGTCCGCCGACTTAACCGTTCGGAGTTTTCTGTGGTTTCCTCAGATACTTAGCGTAAATGCGTGTTAGGAACCCTTATAAAGATCCCCACGGAGGTCACCCCACCCATAGGCCTAGATCTCTCGTGTAGATATTTGGGCCTGAATCCCACAACACAACACATTGACTTGCCGTTCTCCTTTGTTTCTGAAATGATCGGAACTTATTGCCCTTAGGATCAACTGAGCATAATGGATAATTCGACCTTGGTGCTCAGTGCTGATTTCTTGCATTTCCCAAGTGAAGCAATTCAAAACCCATACAGGAAAGCAACATTATGTTCAACAGAGGGCAACTTATTTCGAAGTGAAAATAACTCCTCATTTTTGCCCTATGCAGAAACGTTCAGAAGGTTACAGAGAGAGAGAGAGAGAGAGTAATATAGAAGTAAGAACGGAGATCTGTGTCTTAAAGCAACCGTTACCTTCCTTTTGAATACCTGGTTAGTTCCAAGGTAATGATAACTAATGGTTCAAACCAGGCATTTCAAAGAGAAAAAATAAACATAAACACTCTGTAAGGAAACTTTTGCCTGATTAGTTACGATGTCGTAGAAAACCGATGGGGGTAAAATACGTGGATTTAAAATAAGCCATGAATTTTAATACGGCAGATGTTGGAGTCATATCGGTATTTGCTCATCTTCCCGGGAAATCACCGAGCTTGCTTTCACCGAGTACACTTAGGTTAATGATGCTTGCGAGGCGAACTATCATCAATACACGAGTCGAACGTCACTTATCATCAAGTTCGAAACCCGGCATGATTAATAACACGTGTAAGAATGAAAAAATGTCAACTCCGCAGATCGTTATCTAAAAAAGTCTGTCACCACTGGAACGATGACAAAAAAAAAAAAAAAATAATAATAATAAAAGTGGGGAATCGCTTAGAAAATGTATAAAAAAGGGATGTTAGTAAATTATGTAGAGAAACAACCCAAACCGATAGTGGGAAAAGTTACAATAAAGAACGAATAAAAATATGAAAAAGAACGACAACAAAAAAAAAGTCTCCTAAAAGATGTTAGAATCTTAGCGGCCCGATCGCCGAGTCAATCTATCAGGAAGCAACTGTGGCGTAAAGTCGACTGTGAAAGGAATCATCGGCGAATCAACTCCCGGGGTGTAGGCATGAAAGTGAACATTGCGGTTGATGTTTAAAAGTCCCTTTACTTCGGGTATGCCTCTCGGGATTTCTGTAAGGGGATTCATAGGGATATCTGACTCAATCCAGCTTGACACGGGGAAAATAGAAGGAAAAAAGGGATAGAGGGAATGGAAATCGATGAAAGTTGCATGCCGATGAATTTTAGACGAGGTGGAGGTGTGTTAATAGAATTTGGTGGGATTCCCTCCCCCCCTCTCTGCTTTCAATTCAGAAAACTGAAATGCGGCAACAAGAGCGTTCAATGAAGCGGGTCCTTGTAATTGGAAAACTTTGAAAAAGGATAATAAATAAAATTAATAATGCAAATGTTGTTTCTGTTTGTTTTCAAATGAAAATAGAAATTTTTAATTTAAGTTTTGCGTGCGCGTAATGCTCTCACGAATGAGAAAGTTTCGAGTATTGACCTTTTCATTAACTTAATTAACGTGAAAGAGATGATCAATCAGAAAATGAACTGTTGTGCATACAGTCATGATCCAAAAACAGGCCCAGGCGAATAATTAATCTGCTTATTTAAAAAAACATCCTTTGAGGACCTTCGGCTAGTCATTAGAAAGGGGGCCCCTAACTGAGGAATTTAAAACGAAGTGGAATATTAGAATATGTGATATTTGAAAATTAGGTTTACATGCCTAAAAACCACATTTAACTATTTTAAAGCTTTTGGAAACCTTGACTCTTCGGGGGGGGGGAGGCTTTAGCCGCGGGATTTCTGGGGTCCTCCGCTGCGCCACTGCGTATAAAGACGTGATATTACTGGGAAATAAATAATCAAATTACCCTGATGCACCGTGATTACTCGCGTAAGCCATCCTCGTATAATAGTCGCACCCCCGTTTTGAAGCAGAAAAAATAGGTTTAAAGTTTTGATATTATGTAGTAGATTTTCACGGCATAATAGTCGCTCCTACACTTTCACCATGAAAAATTGGCAAAAAGTGCGACTATTACACGAGTAAACACGGTATATCAAATACTCTAAAGTAGTACATAAATTTTTGGAGAGCTCTCTGGGGCCCTGGGCAATCGCCGACCAGTCGACCTATAGCTAGTCCAGGCCTGTACAAAAACAATGCAAGGTGTAGGAGAGAGCGAGGTACAGTGGGTCATTGAAGTTATTAGTGGTACAGTGAATAATTTTCAAATGAGAAAATTATTTAAAGTAGGTATTAAGCAACTTAACTCTGTGGAAAAGTTAAACATCTCACTTTGATTGTGGCGGGAAGAAAGAGCCATATTGGTTTCTGACCATCTGCATGAATTTTGAAGAAAGTAAGACTTTATGTTATTACACTAGTAATGTGTCAAGTAAATATGAGTTATGTGTGGTATGCTTATATAATCTAATTTACCTTCTTTCCTATAATGTTGTATTTAAATGAATATTTTAATGATTTGGAATTTTGAGGTGAAAAATAATACATTGGTTCATGTGGGGTACACTGGGCCACCTGAAATGGGGTGTAGTGGGTCAGTGACCCATTGCGTTCCCATTTACATATTTATTGTCCTTCTGTAACTTCCTTGCTTTTTAATGTTTGAATGATCTAAATTTATCTAAATAAGTCTTCCACATCAGCCACAGAATCTTCATCTTCACTTTCTCAAGAAAATTGTATAAAACAAAAAATGATTCCAGAGATGGTGAAAGCCTTTTCTTAACTCATCAAAAGAGAAAAAAACTGAGAGGCAACCTAAAAAAATAAGAAATTCTTACACCTGTGAAAATCACAAGCCAAAATGAGATTACTGAAAAAAAGAAGAGTGAAATACCTAATGATATGAAGCAGGACAGAAAAGTTGCAAGCAATTACAAGAATAGCTCAACTGAAGAACAGGAAGAATGAAAAGAATCTTCTATTGAATCCTCAGATTTCCACATTTAGAGGATTTTAATGTTGACAGGGATTTCGTATTATTAAAGGTCTACGGCAAGAAAAAGTGCAGTTTTAAACACTATGTTACTGAAGTTGTAGGCAAAAGTGAAAATGAATTTGTATTGCACTATACACGAAAGGAATTCAGCCAGGTTATGCACTATCTTTTATGAGGCAGACATTTATACAGCAGACTGTAAGGATATTGTGAGAAAGTTGTCAAAATCAAATGTAATTGATAGGAACTGAGAATATTTGACAAAGCTGACTTTTGATGTAGATTGTCAATTACAGTATGTCCAGTAGTTATTGTAAAGTAACAGTTTTTGAATTTTGGTCTGAAATATAAATTAAAATTTTGTAAACTTAGTAGGACTCAAAATGATATTATCTAATCTAAAAACTTTTCCTTTATTTTTATTAACAAATTTAGTGCGTGTATATTTTAGAACCGTAAAACTAACATTCAACTTATAAACTTTGAGCTACTTTAATATCGAACTTAATGCTAAATATTGTCAATCAATAAAAAAGTTTAAATTACTCACTATCGAGTGAAAGAAAATTATTTATTGTATTTCTCGTAAGCTGACCCACTGTACCCCATTTGTTGACCCAGTGTACCCCTTTATGATTATGAGTCAACAAAAAGTACTTAAGAAAAAAGGGGCTTTTTTTTAACAAAAACTTTTCTTAAAATTGACCTAAAATTAATTAGGATAGCCAATAGATCAGAAAACATAATACATTAGTTTGATATTCTGTTTTTAAAACATTTTTAGAACTATACTTAAAAATCTAAAAACTGACCCACTGTACCCCGTCTCCCCTAATGCAGAATCTTCGGGTGAAATACTTTATCTAGATTCAGTCAAATATAATACTAGAAATTTTTCAAGCACTACAGAAGCAAGACAAAAAGTCAAGTCATAGAAACAGCCGAAACCCAAAAGAGGAGTGAGGGGGGAGGGGGATACTGGAAACTAAAAACAATAAGATAAACATGTTTGGCATTTTAATATAAGAAAAAAACCGTTTAATACCTTTTTATTGACATTAGAATCCCAACGTCTTCATATCTTTACGTTTGATCCATGTTCTCATTATGGCTAAGCCAAAACCTGCTTGCATTTGCGGTTATCTAGCAAAATGTAATTGCGGTCTTCGAAAGCGGAAAAAACACGAATGACGAACGAATACTTTAATTGATAAAATCTTATCTAAATTTTATTGAAAAATTTAAAGTATCGTTAAAATTTTCAGGCATAATTTTTATTTTAATGAGTGAAATAAGCTTGAAAAGATATTGAATTATCCCTATTTGAATTCACGAATAATAAAACTCTAAAAAAAAAACTGGTGTTAAAGAGCTAAAACTAGTTAAGAACTTAGATTAAATAATACACATATAGTTTAAATTAAACAGTACGGATTGTTTCGGTCAGTCGAAAGGTCTACACTTCTTCCTCTGTGAAAAGTTCATCCTTTCACAACGGGGAAAGTTGAGAGAATGAGCAAATAAATAAAATTTCTTCCCAACTCTTTTTCTTTGTCTTTTATTTGTGAATATGTGTGTGTATATTTACTGTTTTCTTATTTAAAAAAACATTGCGATTTTTTTTTCATAAAAAGTTGTTACTATTATTATTATTATTATTAATTTTTTAGTCTTCTTTCATTTTTACACATTTATTTAACTTTAATTTGTTATGTTTCTCTATTTATTCATATCATCTATTTCTTTTATTTTTATCACCTTTTTTATAATTTCTTCCACCCCCACCCCCTTCAGCCCACTCTTTCAATTTTTATTCATTGGTTTTCATACTTTTTACTTCACCCGAGTGGGTAAGTTTCCTGTTGTTTACTTTTCCGTTTTCTCTTTCTGCCTTCGTGGAAAGAGGAAATTTTCAAAGCTTAAAAAGTGTGGACCTTTTGTACTACCCGAAACAGTCAGCTGTATTTAATTTTATTTACATATGTGGGATACTCATTCCTTTACTTACTAAGTTCTTTTTCGTTTCAATCATTAAATATTGGCAAAGACTTACTATGCAAAAAGATGATTATTCAAATCATTTGCAAAGAAAACTTTTAAAACTTTTTATCAGTTGCGTTTACACATTATTTACCCGATTTTAACACGCATGTGCATTGCATAGCTGAAGTTTAAGTATTTATATTTGCAATTACAATTATGTACTGAACATTCATTCTTTTGTTTTCATGAGTCTGACTGCAGATTACATATACATTCTGTTTTATGTATATTGTACACAAAGTCAAAGCTACCCAAAGCTCCGAGAACTATCTGACTAAGGAGGGGTGCCTTGAACGGTGGAGTTTTTAAGGGGTTCTAGATTGTATTCACGTTACATCTGGATAAAACCGCCTAAAACTCCAGACCTTCAGATCGATGGCCGAGCGACAGGCCCGAACCCGGGACCTTCAATCCGAAGCCCTCTAACATGTTCAGCGTCTTTATGCACTCGTCCATGGTTAGGTCCATTCTGGTTTAGATTTTAGTTTAAACTGTATAGATGAAATTGTTACTATAAAATCTGCAGTGCTCATAAAAAACACGAAAAAAATTAACTAAACTTTAAGTATTTAACAATAGTTAAGAAAACACAAAAAATCGTCTTCAGTAGAGAATATGCATGTCATTTTTTATGTATCATCTGATAATTTACAACCCACAGAGAATTGGTTTCTTAAGGTATTAAAATTATTACTAATAAATTTTAATACTATGCTGTTGTTCAAGCTGTATCTTTAAACATAATGCTGTTGTTCGGTGTAAATGTGAATTTAATAATGGTCCTTAAACTTGATCATTTTAGAGAATTAGATGGCTTTCATCATTACACGCTTAAATCTATTGAGTAAAATAATAATCAAACGGAGTATATTTTTACTCAATTTTTGACTTCAAACAGCCATTCTCCCGATTGAGTAAAATTGGCTCCATTAATCGACAAAAATCAATGGAGCGAAAAATTCTGAATTTTTGAGCATTATACAACAGCTCCATTTAGGCTGAATAATAATCAAAAATGAGGAGTGTCTGTCCGCTTTTGATTAATATAACTGTACTCAATTATGATTATTATTTAAGCTATAGAATGAGCGTTTTTGCAAAATCAGCCCCTTTTTAATTAATATATCTGTACTCAATTAAGATTATTGTTTTAAGCTAGAAAAAGGGTTTCTTTATTAAAATTTGCTGTTTTTGATTAATATATTGAATTATTCGTTTTCTTCATTTTTTTATTATCAGAGCTGTAATCTATGATTATAAGCCCGAGAAAATAAATTTTAAATAATATATTACATATATCTTAATACACTATAAAAAAGTATTTTTTAATAAATAGGATATAATTTCACTATCGTCTCTAGTTATAAAACGAATTCACAGTACAGTCAGAATACAAAAAATGCAATCATAGTTAAACCAGCTGTGAGATTTAATTAAAGCAGCAACCAAATTTATTGACATGAAAAAGGTAAAATACTACTTACTCACTTTGAGTGGAGATATCATAACTTCATTTATTTTACAACAGCTTTTTATAATCCAATCGTAAGAAACTATGTCATTAAAGCGAAATCTTTACCTAAAGCATCTCCTCCATATCTAGGCTGAATTTATTTCACAACTCTGAATATGAAAAAGATGCATTTGGTATTCGGATATAAAACCAAATTATCACAAGCGAATACACACACAACTATACCCGCGTTTGTGACTATGAACCGTTATCCGTTGAAGAGCGTTGGTCACGTGATAGTAATAGGATATGGGTCGTGGGGGGAAAAGACAGACAGAATACTGGAATAGACAAAAATATTGTGAAAATTGAGCTAAGTAGAATCTAGCGAATCGGGAGGATTGAGGCGAATTGAGGAGATAACAAATTACTGTCTTTAATGAGTATTTTTTAGCGTAAAAGGATTTAAATCAGCCGATAAGAAATTTAATCAATAAAGGAGTGTTAGATTTAATCAATAGATTTAAGCGTGTAAGTAAACGATTTTCAAGTTCCAAGCCATGTATTTTACAATTTCTGTTACGTTTAGTTTAGGAATAGTTGTGAGACGAATCATAGAGAGCAATTTCATTAAATACAGAATTATCGATTGTAAAGATATGTTTCGTCTCGCAAAATCCCTATGGAAGTATAGGAAATAGACCTGCCTGTTTTATCACATCAACTGAAAATCCGTGTCTTCTCATCTCGCAACCATCTCAAGCTTTAATGGTTCCAAGCTTTCAAACAGTGTATCAGAATAACTACTTTCAGACTCACATTCAAAGGTATAATTTTCTTTTCATATTATTTCTTAACTATATACAAGTTTTATACAAGTTATCTTTGCTTTACATTTATGAATATACGAGTTACTGCCCAAATAATTTGGCTCGCTGAATTTTCATAAAGTGAAACATAAAAGCATACGCCTTTTGTACCCAAACTTCAACAGACACTTATAATTTATCCTCATCTATCAAACACCAATTTCAACTATTTACGTTTGAACGCAGAGATAAAATTGCATCTTTGTGCTATGGAAATCAACAGCTACATTTTTCTTTCTTTTTAGCCTTTTGATAAGAAACTGAGAAACACGAAGCAAGTTAGTATCTTTGTCTGCAAGATAATGACGGGCTATTGTGTATTATTTCAAGCTCGTTTGGCCGCACAAAAGTACCTGCTCATAATTACATATGTCACTGATCTAAACACTCTCTTTTGTCTTTCATACACGATCCCACATCGACTTCTAAAAGTGATGCCATCAAAATTGGCATGCACTTTAATGAGACCTACCTAGCTTTAGGAATTTTTTTCTTTCCTAAATCGCCTTCCTCTCAAGGCATATCATGTTCAAGAAATCTTTATAAAAACTAAACAGACGCTGCTTCATTACGAAACAGAAAAAGCTCGGAGGGGGGGGGGGGAATCTTGTAGGCACTTGGATCCTTAAACAAGTTGCTGTAAAGGGCAGTGTCCTTAACAGCAAGTGTGTGCAACACAGATTGGTATGGGCGGTGCTAGAGGGCTTGATTGTCAGGCCCGCTTATATCAGCCTCTAGTCGTGGTTAATAATATAGGTCCGACGAATCTTGAACAACGAGTAGGTTTTAGTATGCAGCGCTTAGCCTGTAATTGCTTCAACTCAGGTAGAGGGTTGGAGAAAATGATCCCGCCGACAAATTATATGTGAGGAAATCTAATTTACGTGAAGCCAATTCACGTCGGATACAGCAGCAATACCCGAGCGCCCCACCAGCATAATCATCTCTTTATGAGCATAAAAATTGCTACAAAAACATACGACAGACAGATAATGTACTTATCAGAAGAAAATGGATGCCTCGTCCGTCTGTGATAGTCGTAAATAGGCCGATTCTTGCGCATATATATTACTGATAGTATCGTTGTAAAATGATTTTCTAGACACCTAGTAATTCACCATCTATTAACTGTATTCACAAGTCACCTAAACTATTTCTACGTCAAACATGTTTTAAATTATGCAACAAACTTGACTTTTCATATATCAACCACTATTAAACAATTATCCTATGTGGGGACACTAACTTGGCTGGGAACTACCACCCTCCACAGAACACAAGAACAAACCCAAACCCCTACCTTTCAGCTTCCTCAAGATACTTTAGATTTTCTATTGCAAGATTACGAAATAGAAATCTCTCAGCGAGACATATAAGCCTCTTCCTCCTCCTTCCACTATAAACGTCATTGAACCCTATCCAGTTAGGCCAATGTGTAACGACTATATCCTCATCACCTTGGTAATTACTAATTGATATAACAAAAAAAAAACATAGCTCAAATACCGTAAACTTACGGATGGAACCCTAAATTATCTCTTTCTAAAATCTCGTTTTTCCTGGTTAGCATAATTTTTCGATGGTAAATAATATATGTGTGTTTGTGTGTGGCACATTTCAAAACAGTTTTGTAGGAAAAAAAAAAAAAAAGAAAGAAAAGACAGATTGGTCGCACATATCTCCAGAATTTTTCTGAGTGAGGGATTGACTCGCTTCGCAATTTCCGATAGTGAGTAAGAAACCGTAACTTCAAAGACTTTCGATGATTAGGCACTGAAGATATACATTTGAGATTTAATGCAACTTCTGATATTATGGCTCACTCTATCAGAAATAAAATCAGACTCTTTAAATTATTTAAACTTCCCGTTTTGACTATTTATGTGATTTGTCGTAATTTGGCGTAATCCGCTGTTTATTTATTCCAAAAGAAGCTCAAAAGGTAAGAGAGCATTCATTGAAAGAGCAATGTTGTCAAAATATGAAGTTAGCAAAAATGTTGTATCAGGTTCATTATAATTGCGGCAGAAGTGGACTAATGAGAATGCTTTCTAAACGCTCTACAGTATATTTCATTATGAACAGTAAATTGTTTGAAAAGACCGATGAAAATTTGTTGAAAAAGATTTCATTGTTTCTACTTCTTCTACTTCACCAGAGTTTTTCATCTGACAAACCAACAAAGAAACACGATATTAATTGAATATGTATGTAATAAAAATTTCACCGAAAGGTATTAAAACTTTGTTTGCCGTAATTTTCATTTTGCTATATTGTTTTATTTTTGTTCTGCTGCAAGGCAAAAAGATATTAGTCATTCCTCCCCACACGCAAAATTAATACAAATAATTTTCTGCGTAAAACATTTTTGTGCTGCTTAGTAACACATTATTAAATTTCTAAATTTTGGAGCCATTTTTCTATTAGCAAAATGTTTCTTAGTAATAGCATCTAAAATTACCTTTCAACTAGTTAATGGTACTCAAAAGTCTATGAAAAAACTTCTAAATGAATGTTACTTAAAATTGTTATTTTTTCCGACTTTTTTTCTTTTCAAGTTACCCCTAATTACAAAGATCATGATTATAATTTTGTAGAAAAAAAGCTTAAAAAAGGAAAGGAAATAAAAGAAAGAAGAACTTTTTGAAACAATTCAATAGAAATCATTAAAAATCTTTATCCAGAATACCCATTTTTTTTTTTTTTTTTTACGTTGAGAAGGAAATAAAAACTGCACTCCGTTATAAATTAACTTTAATCGCTTTGGAAAGTAAAACTACATATAAAAAAAGATGAACCATCCCCTTTGGAGCATTGAAGGAAATCAAAAATAACACTAATTCCCTCATTCATTTTAATAAGAAATTAATTTCCCTTAAAGAATTCCAGACCCATTTAATATCCTACTTTTCTCCAAGGTGTGCAGAGAAAAACCGTCTGTATCAATTTTAGATTTATTAGGGGGGAAAAAGTCAACAATTTCATTAAATCACTTCATTTGCCTAATTGCTTCTTTCGGTAACAATTGGTTTTCAAAGCCTGGTTCTGATTGAGCTCCATTTAATGATCATAACTTTGGTCCCAGCGTCACCGAAGTGCAAATATTTTCCTATTTCGTCATACCCTGACCCATCGATTGAACAAATGGATTAACGGTAAACGTATCCGAGAGCAAACAGGGGCTGCTCTAGCCGCATTAAAAAAAGCACTCTACATGTCACTGTCTACTGTATGTGTGCGAGTGTGCCCGTTAACAGAGATTGTTTGAACTCTTCCCCCTATTTAGTGTTTTTTACTGGAATATGTGATGCAGAATTAGTGCTTGTTCTATATGGGAACAAGTCATCAGGTTTTTAAGGGCTTAGCAGGCATTACTCCTGTTGTACTTCTGTTTATCAATGATGTAATATCAGTGAAAACATACCTAGCCGAATCCTCTTACAGGAGTTTCCACAGCTTCTCAAAACACTACCACTTGGTCTCCGATTTCTAAAGCCATCGGATCGAAATGGCGAAAACATTTGTAATTGCAATGTAGAATCTTCTCAAAATCTCTGCAAAGTCATGTGCATTTTCTGGATCAACTAAAAATTATTTTAATCAAATAATCATTTCAAATAAAGATGAAAATGAATATCGACATTTTTTGAAAAATTCGTGGAAATTGGTTTGTCTTTTCCGCACACATGATTAAAAGGACGTGGTAAAAAAGGAGCTGAATACATTATATTCACAATAGTGATAATGCAAAATAATAATGACTACTGATTTATAATTATCTCTGATTTATTAATTTTTAATTTACAGATTATTTTTATTTTAAATTTGAGCTTTGAAAAATATTTTAAAAATGTACTTGATTTTTCTAATAAAAAAAGCGTCATTAAATATGAAAATGTGTACTTCCTTAAAAAATCATTGAGGATCAATTTGAACAAGAAACGTGAATTACACTTCATTCACATGAAATGCTTAATTTCAAAGTCTCCCCCCCCTCGCTTTTTTTTTTTTTTACTTGAATGACAACAAGCTTCAAGATCTTTTCTTTCTTTTTTCCTTCTATTGAGATCGAAATAAGAAAAAAAAAATTAAATTAATTCTTGTCAGCATCTTACCTTTACGGAGATTCAAGTTTATTTTGAAGTACATTTTCTTTAAATATTTTATAGTTCGATATCTATACAAAGCCTCAGTCACTTTTCTTCTTAGAAGAATTCTTTCAAGAAATTAGACTATAGACTGAAACACGACAAAGAGAAAGTATTCTGGTCTTTCTCTTTGTCGTGTTTCAGTCTATATTAAACAATCCTAATTTGAAAATTGAAAACCTTTTGCCAACAGCTTCAACGCTGTACAACATATCATGCTATGCTTACACATAATAAAATTACCAAGAGAAAAATTAAGCTTGCTGCAAATTACCACAACTCTCAATGGAAAAAACTTCTTTTGGTTGATTTCCTGTGTCTCACGAACACTATCGAGTCACGCATGGACCCGAAGAAACAAAAAACTGTTATAAGAAGTCACGCCATCGCATTTATTTATGATAAAGCTCCAAAGAATAAATTGTTTAAAATCATTAATTCCACTAAATCACAATTATGCGTGGGCTGTATAAAGCTTTTTAAGATATTTTAATACAATCCGTTCAAAATTTATTCTACATTTATTTATGATAAAGCTTCAAAGAATAAATTATTTAAAATCATTTAATTCCACTAAATCAGAATTATATGTGGCTTTATAAAGCTTTTTGAGATATTTTAATATAATCCCTGGAAAATTAATGGAATTTTTTATTATTGTTGCAAAACGATTTCGTTAATTAAAATGTTTTCAGAACAATTTCGTTTTGCTAATAAGTTTCTGAGAATCAAAAGTATATACTTAACAAAAGATGTTATAAACGTTCGTATCCAGGATGCCCCAAAAAATGTGATAACACGCTTTAATTCTTTAACTAAATTTTTTAAACTTATTGAAAACTAACGAGAGGATTTTTTTTCTTAACTTCATCTTTTTTTTTCCAGTTTATTTTGAACATTTTTTTTTTTTTTCAGTTTGCATCTCCCGCTTATACGTAATAGATAAAGAATTAAAGTGTGTTACCACGTTTTTCGGAGCCCTGTATATTAACTGTTTTGTGCTAGAAATGGATTAATGTTTCTAAATCGCTATAAACTGTAATGTATTGGAATTGTTTTGAATGGTCCTGTAGAAGAAGTATAAATGCTGCATATACTGATTTCGATGGGGAGCATTATTTTGCAATTTTTAATGAAATGTATGAATTTTGTTTTGGTTTAAATAGACGAACCTCTTTAAAATACGCTTCACACCATGACTTGTCCATAGAACGTATTGTATTGTGACTTTTTCTGTGCTTCTGTAAAAGAACTATAAATGCTACATTTTTGATGGAGTACATAGGAACATAAAGTTTCATGGTAATCGAACAAGGTGACTATTCGCTTTTAATTACTATTATTACTTCCATGGTGATTTATGTTTGGAAAAAAATATGAAAATTGTTACCTACAAATGAAGAGCTGATATTCGATAATGGGCAGAGATTTTTTATATTCTTTCGAAAAAATGTCGGAGTTTTATTCATAAAAATATTTTTGTTAGTGAAAAATGAGTAGCTTTTTCCCAGACCTTGAAAAAATGAAAAAATTTCTTGTGATTTCAATAAAAGTGAGTTTGAATGAATTTCGAATGCTGGAAATTTTGATGATGGCGAAATTGGAAACATCTATAGAATAAATACTTAATTATTTAATAACGTAAAATAGACTAAAAATCGCACTTCATATTATTTAACACATCAAAAACGCATCTCTGTGTAGGAATCCAAAATCAAAACATCCTATCGTCAAGTACGTATTTAGGGGGGAGGTCCAGGAGGTCCGCCCCCCCCCCAATTTTTTTTTTTTTTTTTTTGGATACGTGCTTGCCTATCTTATAAAAGCTATTCAAACACGATATTCTTCGCTTATCGCAGAGAACACACATCGATTTAAAGCATAACACTAACAGATATTTCGTGTTTCATTTTAACACACAATCATTCAACATCTCACAAATATGCCAGGATAATACAAAATCAAAGTGTCCAAAGAGTGTATTTAAATACAGTATGTCCCCATTTCAGTTGCGTTGTGTTATGGCAAATTTTTTAATTGCACCACAAAAGCTACAAAAAAGCATTGAAATTCAACTGGCAGAAACAAACTGAAAGGGAAAAAAAATGCCTACAAAAGAAGTCTGAAAGTTTTTGTAGTCCTCACACACTTGGAAAAGCTGTTCACCATATGCCAAACGCCACTTTATGCGGAATCCGAGAGAAGGTACATTTTAATTAAAAAAAAAAAGCAGATTTGGAGAATAGCGTTTGCATAGAGCAAGAAATTGATGAAAGTTTTGCAAATGAATCTATCAAACATGCAATAATAATGGAGTTCTTTAGGGAGATGGAATAAATAGAGAATCATACCTAACAAGAAAGACTATCATAAAAGTAATGATTCTTCTATATTCTAAAATTAGATTAAATCACTCTATTCTTAAAACACTTGACAAGCGGAGAAATATGAAGTCTGTTCCAAGCGTTCAAAGTATACACTAGAGGTCAGCGCCGCCGTGCCACGCCGCCGCCGCTGGGTATTTGTACCACGCCGCCGCCGCCGAGGTCTAGGCCGGCGCGCCGTCGAAGAACGCTAATTTTACACCACCGCGTACATTCGCTTCAAAACTTAAAAAAAGCTGTACCTAAACTTTCAGTTGCTTATTTTTGTTTGGATACTTCTTAACGCTAGTAACTTGTAGAGATACAACTTAAATTTTATGAGTCAATGGCGTAATTTGATATCTTTAAAAACTGTTTAAACATTGCATTATACCTCAAAAGAACATTATAGGTTTGAAATGGTTCATGAGAAGGTTATGGAGAAAAAAAAAATGCTTTAAAGCAAATAATGTATCATTTGTATATTGATAACTAAATGTATTGTGAATATGCATATAAACAACATAAACCTACCCGATTTTCGTAAAATCTATTGTTTCAGTTTTGCACCAGAAATATTTTTTTTAAATGTACCTTAACGGCAAGCTCATACCCTGGAGCCCCAACAGTGGCCGAGCGCATAGCGCTGTGAACTGGGAGAAGGAAGGGGCCTAGTTCAAAACCAGGTCGCTTCCGCCGACTTAATCGTTCCTAGTTTTCCGTGGTTTCCTTCGAAACTTAGCGTAGATACGGGTTAGGACCCCTTAGAAAGACCCCCTACGGAAGGGCACTCCTCTAAAGATTTGTTCGAGCTCAAAGCCCGAGCCCGAGGACTTAATTCGAGCCCGCAAAAGTGATATTATTTAAACTCGAGCCCGAAATTTCAGCTAATAGATAAATAAAAGACAATTACTTCATTGATAGAATATCATAAAGTTTGCCGTTTGTGCAAATTAAAGACAACTATCCGACATAATCGAGCCCGCCCGAGCCAGAACACAATAGTGATCTCTACACCCCACCCCTCGGCCGAGAGCCCAAGTGCAGCTAATTGGCCGTAATCGCAATACATCATACTCAAGACTTTTATTTTTTTGTTTCCAATGGCCGGCCACTGCCTTGGAAGGCTTTGGCCACAACGGGCCGGAATTGTTTCCACTTTATTATGGGGTCACCTACTAGGTGGACCAACGTCGCCCCCTACACGCTTAAACCCAAAGAGCAAAAAAAACGATGCATTGCGGACCGATCCGTTTCCATGGAAACCTACCGAGAAGGTTTCGAAGAGAGTTTTTGAAAGATTCCGCGAAAGTGCTCTTTAGGTACTTGTTTTTCTGAGAACTCCTCTCCTCGCTTTCTCTTTTTTCCGAGAATTTCCGTCCTCGCTTATTTTTATATTCCGCTCCGCTCTTATGATCGAAAAAGGCTCCTAAAGGAGACGCTCACTTTTGAAAACTGGCTCAAAAATCGCTCCGACTGATTGAATTTCGCTCGTTTGGTTTAAGCGTGTATGAAGGGACGGACAAACGGCAACCTCGCCCAGTCAGGGATCAAACTTTGACCGCCGGCAGTTGAACCCGAAACCGTAGTACGGTGCTTTACCCACCATACAATCCGGTCGGCTCATACTCAAGACTAGTTTTCATAACTCTAGTCTTCATTCTAGTCTTAAACGATCTCATTTTAGCTCCAATTTATACATATATGTGTGTGTCTGTACGCATACACCCATTTTCATTATGCTCTTTTTCAAAAATATTCTCACGCCGCGGCGCGCCGCCACCGCCGGGTTTCTGAGGTCTTTACGCCGCCGCCGCGGATTTCCGCGCGGCGCAGACCTCTAGTATACACTACATTTTACCTGTTAAAATAGGAGTGGATGATGTGGCAATGTAAAATTAGGAAATCTAAAGTAAAAATCTGGAGTGACTCCACTCGTCTTTCGGAACACTTACGATTAAGATCATTACCAAGCATTTAAATAAATTTTAATCGATGAATAATTCAAAGACATATACCAAATTGAAGCTCAATCGAATGCGCCGTTTAAACGCTAGCGTACTTTCAAGAATTTCTCCCCATACGGCATAATGTAAAAGAAATATTTGCCGTAGCCCTGTAGAAAAACTATAAGTCCTATACACATCAAAATCAATACCGGTCTTACGATGGTGGTTTATAACCTATATACCCAATTTGAGCTCACTCGAATGTACCGTTTAAACGCTAGCGCACTTTCAAGAATTTCCTCCCATAGGCCATAATGTAAAAGAAATCTTTGTCGTAGCCCTGTAGAAAACCTATAAGTCCTATACACACCAAAATCAATACCGGTCTTTCTACGGTAGTTTATAACGTATATACCCAATTTGAGCTCAATCGAATGCCCCGTTTAGGAGCTATCGTGTTCACTCACATACACACACACATACATATACATACATCTCGTAAAAATAGCATAAATGAATTCAGAAGACCTCAAAACGTGTAAATACACCAAAATCTCGAAGTCGAATTTTTTCATGATTACAATACTTTCCTTACATGGTACACGTTCGGAAAGTAAAAATTGTGGAAGAGATAAAAGAGGAATCTGTAATGAGTGATATCTTGTAATCATGGTGATTTTGGGAAAGTTTACTATTTCTACCCCCCATCCCCCTCCCTCTAAAAAAAAAACAAACACTTATTTGCAAATACAATAAACATTAAGGATCTGAATGTTGAAATGGAATATTTGAGTAAGTTCTCCGATGGATTGTATGTTTGGTTTGAGAAATGTGACGTTTCGGGGTTATCAAAAGCATCTATAACTAGGAAACTGGCATCTTCAGATATAATCAACTGAAAGCAATTAATAAAATATATATGATGCATATTTTGTAATTGAATATTTTACATCCTTTTAAAATGCCCAATTCATAATACAGTGCTATTTAAATCAATGTTTTACATACATATCACACTCATCACACCTGCAACAAATCTCGTCATACCCTCAAAGCAAATCAAATATTCATAAAAGTATGAGAAATCATTGAACAACTTAAATTTTTAGTTAGAATCATAGTGTGTACAGTATTATTTAGCGATAAAAAATATCCTTGCCCTATAAATGGCCATAATTCAGAGAGATTTGGAAAAAAGAATATTGGAAATTTCTATTCTTTCAATATTTTATGTGTTGTCATGGTGGCGACACCAGTAATTGACACCAAGAACAGAATTTTGGTTCCAGTGATTGGCACTTCCTGCTCCAGTAATTGACACCTAAGAAATGATTAAAAAACATGCAGTTTTAATTTTTAATGTAATGACGTAAAAATGACTCATGAAAATGAAGTGAAATTTTATGACATGATAGAAGGTCACTCAACTTAAACTACAGTAGTCTAATTTTTAAATAATTATAAAAAATTTTGATCAGATTTTGAGATTTTGTGACAATTGTTTCAAGCTGCGTAAATTTTTGTTCGCGCATCGTGCACGTAATAATGACTAAGACAAATGAATTTAAATTTGGTGACATAATAGTTGATCACTTTATTTAAACTGTAAGCAACGAATTTTTTTAAAATTTCTTTAGATTTTGAGATTTCTTTTTTTTTTTTTTTTTTTTTTTTTAAATGTGCATTTGTTTTTCGCAATCACGAAAGAACGACCAAAGCAAACGAAATGAAATTTGGTGACATTGTAGGAGAACATGCAACTTAAACAACAGCCGTCCAATTTTTTGAAAATTTGGATTCGTTTTTGAGCTTTTGAGAAAATTTATTTAAAATTTGTAAATATTTGTTTGTCTATCTCAAATATTTGCTTGTCTGTCTCTAAACCTCTGAAGGGAATGAAATAAAATTTATCATGATTATGCTAAATTCATTCCCTTCATAGCCTTTTAATGCAGTTAAATTGCTTGAAAATTCATGTAGACTCAAAAGCAGCATATTAATCTACACATTTCAGTTAAATTATCTTAAACCTCGGAAGAGAACTTAAACAGATTCAACTCTTCCAGTTTTGTCTCAAAAGTACAGAAGAAAGTACTGATTGACATGGTCAGGTGGGCTTTTTTTATTTCCAAACCTGTAATCATCAATATCACCTGTCACCAAGCCTAGTAAAGAAGCTTTATCATTTATTAGCATGAAATTATCCCCAGCTACTGCCTATCAAGAAGTTTTGTCTTCAGGGTACTATCTTGTCCCGCTATTTCGCCATTAGCATTCATGATTTCAGGTGGTTTGGTAGCAACACATTCATTTCGTCCATTAGACAGGAGTTCAGCCTAAAGTAATTGAAGATAAACTAGCAGACATTAAACAAAAAACGCATAACAGATCTTCTTGCATACAGCTACTAGTAAAAAAGATATTCCCACATCTTGAAATTGGAGGTTTTATAATCTGCTTTTCCCAATAATATTGCAGCATTGTTCTGTTGACAGATATACAGGATGTCCAGCCTTAATGTGACCCAATAGCTAATTCCCGAACCGTTCGGTTTAGATATGCACTTTGAATTTGAAAAATGTTTTTAAAAAGGTAAAGAATGTTTTTACGTGCTTTTCGAACCAAAAAACCCATTTAGAAAAAAAATTACAAAAATTAAATTTTTATACGGTTCCCAGGTCCCATCACTTATATTTAGGAAAAGATGCAGTACACAAAAACAAAGTAAACACAAAAAGTTTTACTTTATTACGATAAAAACTGACCGAGTTATGTTACTTTGAAAATCATACATTTCATCCATTTTCTCGGCCATTCTAAGGACTGTCCCTTACTAGCTTCTTGAAAATGACCGAGAAAATGGATGAAATGTATGATTTTCAAAGTTCCATAACTCGGTCAGTTTTGATCGTAATAAAATAAAACCTTTTGTGTTTACTTTGTTTTTGTGTACTGCATCTTTTCCTAAATATAAGTGATGGAACCTGGGGACCGTATAAAAATTTAATTTTTGTAATTTTTTTCCAAATGGCGTTTTTGGTTCGAAAAGCACGTAAAAACATTCTTTACCTTTTTTAAAACATTTTTCAAATTGAAAGTGCATATCTAAACCGAACAGTTCGGGAATTAGCTATTGGGTCACATTAAGGCTGGACATCCTGTATATACAGCTAATGGTCATTATTACAAGTTCACAGGAACCAAACAAAAGTTCGTAAAATTGAGAGTTCATGCAATAGAAAAACTCAAAAAAATTAGGGATGGACGAAAGGCGTCTCGTCTCGCATTGCAAACGCGAGTCGAGACAGGCAATTTTTACGCGAGACGAGAGAGAGGCTTGTCTCGCGAGATTGTCTTGTCTCGCATTATTTTACGTCTTCAAAAATAGCAGTGGCAGATTTCTTAAAAAATACCAGTGGTGTAGTTCAGGGAGTATGACTTTCCCCTACTTTTTGACGTCCCTAACTTTTGATTTTTAATGAACAGTCTTATTTTGAACGTTCATAGTAAACTATCTTTAACATATCAACATTTTATTTTGTGATTCTAATATAATTTGATACACACAAATACAGCATAATGCATCGTAAAAGTACAGCAACAAAATGGCAAGCCATGATTTTGTGAGACAACGAGTCACGCAAGACTAGACGGACAATTAGACTGCAAGACTCAAAACGAGGCACAGTGCCTACGAATCGAGATGAGACATCTCTGTGTCTTGTGTCGTCTCTTCTAGATTCCATCCCTACCAAAAATAATAAATTTTTATATGATATCCGTATTTTAAAAGGCACGATCTATGCACATATCTTAAAAACATGTTTTATATTTAGTAAATAAGATATATAGTTCGGTTCAGTGGCGGATTAATGGAAATTTGTCGGGGGGGGCGATTAGTTTGTCGGTGGGGGCGGTTAGTTAGAAGATTGGCATATACATCCATCTTATGGAAGTAAAATAGGATCTTTTACATTAATTTCTTTTTTCTCCTGGGGGGAAGGGGGGAGCGGTCGCCTCCCCTTTAATCCGCCCTTGCTTCGGTTGAAGTATACTACACAGTCATGCCTTTTGACCCTGTGTTAAGTCTTTTGTTCATATGCATTCTTTTCTTTCCTCTACTGCTGCTATTTTTAACAAAGTGCTTCCGATTTTCGTAGGTGTCCAATACTAGGAAACCAAAGCTCGCAAAATCAATAATGGTTATAAATTAAAAGTTTGAAAAAACTATCGTCTGCTATGTATGATGTAAGCGATCTTTCCAGTTATGTTTGAACTCGACGTCGGACTCTCGCCGATCTTCAAAATTCAAAGCAAATGGAAAACATTTTAACTGAAGTAGAAAAATTATTAAGCCGTTTTCAGTACCATTCCGTGTGGAGTAAACTTTAATTCCTTTAATTACTTCTATTCGAACGAATCACCATGCTGTGTCCACATCATGAAAGCCAACATTCTTGCTGAATATTTGTCACGGCGACGGGTCACAAAGTAACAGCCAATGCCAATGTGACTTTTTTTCTATCCTCATACCTCTGCGCTGGGCTAAATTGGAAAAAGTAAAATTAGTCACTTTATATTCATTTAATATGCACATAAATCATTTTAATAATTCCATTTAGATAAAATTTGTTCATAATAACAAAAATTTATTAATTTATTTAAGGGAAATCAAATAAAACGAATGTTGTTTGATAGGAAAGTTGTATGAAAATAACATGAAAGATAGGAATAAAATTGAGTATTAAATTTAAATACGCATAAATTTGTGAAAAAAAAGTTACGCATTTACTGACTCCTGACTTAAAACAGTTTTCCCCTTTTAATATGTATTTGCATTTGATTTGAATCTTAATTATAGAACTAATTACAATATTTTATGAACTATATATATATATGTATCTATCTCTCTATATAAGAGAGAAAGAGATAAATAGACAAATAGATATAATTTCATTTTTTAAATGACAACGGCCGAAATCGCTTTTTTTTTTTTCTTGTGCATGTGTCAACGTTTATTTTTCCATGTACTATATTTATTTATTGCTCTTTAAACCCATCTAAAAAAGTCCAGCTCAAACTTTTTTACACGGGTAATGTAATTTCAGATTTTTTAAAATGATCCAGCTCAGCCTCTAATCCAAACATAGACCCTATTCTCCACGTGGTTATTCAATTACTTCTTTTATACCCAACTCCGTTTCGTTTAAAAAATACATAAATAAAACAAAATAATCTACTCCAGGGAGGGTGGACTCATAAAAAAAAATCTTTTACTTCCCTACGGAGTACAAACATCAAATTTATCACTCCGGAGCCAGCGAATGATAAATCTTCTTCGTCAAATCGACTATTGGACATACTTGTCGACCTCCGGGCGAATCCCTGTTAGAAGATTCGGGTGGGATTATTAATGATAGTAGGTCACCCTTGTCAGCTATGATGGCCAACTATTAGCTGTTTATTATTATCCTTTAGCGGGACCCCGGGTGTAAATGCGATTCGTTTAGTGCATCAGTGAAGGTGCCGCTTGACAAATTGTAATCTGGTAAACGGACTTGGGAGATTACTAGATGAACACGTACAAAAATTAAGTTATTATTATTATTATTATTATTATTAATTGCGGAACAATTGGATTGTGAAATGCAAGGAGTTACAAACTGAAAAAACTGAAATATTAAGTACAGTAATGCTGTTTGCCACTAATATGATGCTCTCTGTTTATGTGAATCTATAATAAGTTTTTGATTAATTTAATTATTTTGAGTATTGTGTTATACAAATCAGCATTCATTTAATTGTATTAAATTAATGTTGCATAGTATCGTTTTAAATAATTAAGAGTTATTAATGTCAAATTTTAACCCTTAAGTAAACAATTAAACTTGTCAACCCCTCCCCCCCCCCAGAAAAGACGTACTGAAATAATACAAATTTGAAAGTCTTTATACAAATACACTCTGTTGGAACGACTGGCTTGAAATTCTTCACATATGTAAAAATATTTTTTTTAATTTAAATATTAGTGACTTTTAAGCCAATAAAGCCCACCCATTTCCGATTTTCAGGGTATCGATGAGATTAATTTTCAACTTAAGGATGTTTTACCTGAAGAGAGATCATCGTCACAGGACTTTTGAACAGCTTTAAAAAGAAACTAAGGAGGTTAAACACTCAAAAAAAAAAATTAATAATGCATCTTCCCCCTATGCACTATGTACTGACATTAACAGTAAAGATGTATGTCTCGTGCAAGTTTCGTAAAAAATTCATAAGTGCAAAACATGCCTTCAAAAATAGGACGAGGATTTACCCATTTTTGGAAACATCGCGAAATTCCGTATGCTAAACATTTTTTCTGACAATTTCGTAACTCTTACTTTTAGGTTCATTCTCAATGTCAGTTCACAGTGCAGCGTGTAAAGAGACATTCTAAAAATTTCCGAGTCTCTATCCTCAATTAAATTTTTGTTAAAGCTGTCCAAAAGTTGCATGATTTTTGAGTGAAATAGCCTTAAAAAAAAAAAAAAAAAAAAAACATTTACAATATTGTGAGATCAGGAAGACGATGTTAGTTATCCAAATCGTTTACTCATTAGTGTCCTATCAAACGATTATTTTCTCTCGGGAAAATGCATGTTTATCCCATAAAAAGGTATACCCTGCTTTTCATAACAGAAACAATTTTTATCGTAAATCAAAGATATATGGATTCTATGAATAATACGAAGTGACCTTTACATGCCCCGTAAACTGTGCAATCTGTAATCACCAATCTGAGTTCATACAAACATCTGAAAACTACATCTTTCCAGGATATGTGGCTCCCAGCTAAACGCGAGTGAGGAGTTATTTTACACTTTATATTAAGTTTTCTGGCGTCGTGTCTGTCTTCTGGGAGAGGGGAGGGGAAATCCTTGAGGAACGAGATAAATCTTTCTTGACTATGGGACTACGCACTACCTTTTTCCATTTTTCAGCTTTCTCTTTTGGGACCCGCGAAATGATATGATGATACGAAACGTCATATTTTTAAATCGTATTTTACGAAAAACTAGGGGTCCTAGAAAGATGTCGTTTAAAAAACATTACATGAGCTCGTTTCTCTTTGCACTGAAATTTCTTTTCGTTTGATTTTTTTTTTTTTTTTTTTTTTTTTTTTAATAGCATTCCAAACATAAGAAAAAACCAACAGACCATCAAGGAATTAACGCGAAAACATACAACTGCATACGCAAAATTCCATTTAGTGATTGATTTCGTTGTAATGGTGTGATTTTTTTTCTCTTTTCTCTTTTTTCTTTTTCTTTCTTTTTTTTTTTCAATAATTCTAAACACAAAATATATTAAACAGTTATTATCTTTATATAATGTTAAAACACGATGACATCAAAAGTCTCACTGTACAGTCATCTGATCAGGCTTTAAATTAACTATTCCGACAACTTAATATACTTAAATACGTAAGTGGGTTCCGAAGGCACCTCTTTCGTCAGCAAATAATATTTTAAGAAAACGTATTTTTTCTTAAAATTCCCCATTGCTTCTAGAATGGAGTTGAATACCCTGGATGTAGAATTACATTACAAATAAAGACATAAAATTGGTTATGAATGTGATCCTGATACAAAAACACCAAAGAAACAGGACTTCGACAAAGAGGTATTCAATATGATTGCCTAAAGTACAAAATTTTTCATAAATTATGCGGTTGCTGAAAATGTGCTACACTGTGTAAGCGTATCATTATTATTATTACTGCTTCACATCACTTCCTTTTGTTTTGTTATACGCATTCTGCCGTAAATTTCCATGATAACTCTATTACAACCGGCGAGTTCTAAGTTGCTATATGAAGTTGAATAAATTATGATATTTAAATACCTAAACCAAGAAAACAATTTCTATAATACCTGCTATTACGGGATATACATACAAAAAATGTTCTACAACTAGCCTCTTATTTAGGTTCTCTTTGAACTCATGTTATCTTTTCAGATGTACAGCGTGTAATTACCAGCATTAATTCTCCACGTATCCAAATCTCTGCAAAATCGTTATTAGTAGAGAGAAGTTCAAAGCAATCGCCATTGCTTATCTTACCTCAGAATTTACGGCACGGGAAATATTATCATAATAACCTATAATAATCCCAACTAGATATCGCTGTAGAAACAATAATAACTGGGGAAACATAGGCCCAAAAAAAAAAAAAAAAAAAAAAAGAATACCAGGTGGAAAAGTTGCCGATATAATAATCTCATATCAATTATTGGCAGTGCAGAGACACTGTGCAATCGGAGGTTTAAACAAAGACAAGAAATGAAAGCACATCGGTCATCCAAGTGCTTTTGCACAAATGATAATGATAGCAGTGTGGAGAGACGGCCTCTAAAAGAATAAAATAGAACCTTGTAGACACTCAAGGAGCGCTGAAGCGACCAACTACATGGGTAGGTACCGAAGTGATCGTTCATACTGTGACGTTTGTACTCTTATCCCCCTACCCACCCACCCTCTTTCATAGTTTCATCTGAAGTTACCTCCCTTCTTCCCGAGAAGATGCTGCGGAGTGTGGTTTGCTTTCTGATTCAATATTTTGTACGCCAGCGAAATGAAGATGAGTCGCCCAAACGACTAAAAACTAATGATAATAGATGTGCCTTTGACCTATTACGAAGGTTCCTATTTTTCTCTTTCATACCCTCAAACTCTGGATGACCCGAGCTGTCGACTGTAAATGGCATTCATGAAATTTCACGGAACGCGTTTTCCACGTTGCTTAGTTGAAAACATGGGATTTTGAAACTTGCTAAACTTCCCTCTTCTTCAGTCACATTAATGACTGATTGAATAACTCGGCTCGTGTGTGTGTGTGTGTGTGTAGGAGAGAGAGTGAAAGTGATTGTACGCATGCATACGGCTTTATGAAAGAGTACAATAGTATTCTATGGTGTCCTTATGAGGGAGGGATATTTGATCGCACCTCGCGAGTAAAATTTGTAGATTTAGGAATATTAAACTAAAAGCTAAAATTTAATTTTCAGAGATATTTGAATTTTGGCAAGAGTCATACATTTGAATACATCCTACATATCGTCGTTATCAAATCAATATCTGCTACACGCTTAATTCAAATTAGCGACATTCGATCAGTCGGAGGGTTTCTATGTAAAAAGGCCGAAACCGACTATTTTGTGATTTTCGCTCCTTTGAATTAAGGGGAGTTGCAACCTTTGAGTAACTGAAAAGAGCTGTATTTTGATCTATTTTTATAGTTTTGCTACATCTTTATTTATTGATCAATCTGCATGAAATATTTATACGTCATTCTTTAAGTGTTGATAAGTGCATATTTATCCGAAAATAATAAAGTTATTTATGCGCTTTATGTAGCTTTATGTAGCTTTATATAGCTTTATGTAGCTTTATATAGCTTTATGTAGCTTTATATAGCTTTATATAGCTTTTTATGGATATCAAGATTTGATACTGAGCTACTGCGCGCAACCTTACAGAACGAAATATTAATCTACAGTTAAAATATTTACATTTTTATAAGCCCAATACAGTAGGTAATAACCTAAACCTTTTTTTTTTTTTTTTTTTTTTTTTTTTTTTTTTTTTTTTAATGTACAAAGTTTTCCTCATCAGGGCTCAATCAAAAAAGAAAATGAAATTTTTCTACTTTTCATAACATAAAAATGTTTTTTCAAAATAATAAATAAGTGCAAAAACATGAAAAAACAGGTTTAGGTTAGTGACATTAATACCGCGTGCTTTCCCAACAAGTTTCAAGATAATACCAGCATAAGTTTTTCTACATTCATTCGCGCAAGTTGCAAAAATGAAGTTTTAAGGAAACGCGTTTAAAGTTTGAAATCCCCTCTTTAAATTCCATTTCATCCACATTTCCTTTTGCAATTACTCGCATTCTAACAGGAATATTTTCGTGGTATGAAACATGATTTAGAAAATTTCAAATTTTTGAAAAATGCAATAATATTTTTTTCCGATTTTTTGAAGGTTTAAAGGGTGCAACTCCCCTTAAGCATGTATGTGTAAAAGTTTATATTTATTATTACCAGTTTTAATTAGCAGTATTCGGACCGATTCACATGGCATATTATTTTAGCGATCACAGTTCACCGTACATTGCTCAGAGTTACACAGAAGTCTTTTTATACGAAAATTTGGCTAGTAAAACTATTTAAAATGTCAAAATCTCCAAAAAGTGCACATAGCAAATATTCATTTGATAGCGTCGATATTTATATTAATTTTCAATAGGGGTACTTAAAAACATACATCAGACCCCCCCAAAAAAATATTCAAAAGAATATAAAAAAATATCTATTCCTTTTCATGCTAGCTAAAGTTTTTGCTGTCACTAAGCAGCGTATAACGTTACGGGTAAGTAGCTTGTCTTGAAAATGATTCGGAAATGTCTGTTGCTGAAATTTGGTTGCAAGAGTAAACCTTTAACGGTAAAGGCTGTTTCACTTAAAAATCATACAACGTTCAAACAGCTTTTAAAAAAAAAATAATTGAGGCAAGAGATTCGGGAAATTTCAGAAAGCCTCTTTACAAGTTGCACTGTGAACTGACATTGAGAATGAACCTAAGAGAATTACGAAATTGTCAGAAAAGAAATGCTGAACATACGGAATTTCGCGGTATTTCCAAAAGCGGGTAAATCCTCGACTCATTTATGAAGACAATTTTCGTGCTTATGAATTTTTTCTGAAAGTTGTACGAGATACACAGCTTAACTGTTAATGTCAGTCCATATTGCATAGGGTGAAGAATTATTATTAATGTTTTCGAGTGTTTAACGTCATTGGTTTGTTTTTAAAGCTGTTTAAAAGTCCCGTAACGACGATCACTCTTCGGGTAGAACAACCTTATTTAAGTTCCCAAATGATGAAAATATGTATCAGTTTTGTTATGGAATGTAATCTAAAAATAACTCAAAAAAATTGCTTATAAATACTCTAAACTTTTTATTTAAGCAAATATGACAACGGGTTGGCAATGCGCCATAAATAAAGCTTGGTCATGCGCCAGTTGTGAAGCATCAATCATGAATTTTATATAGCTTCTATATTAGGATAATAATAATTTATTTGATAATACGCAGATATCTATTCTCAATAAGGCTGTTCTGAGAAAAAAAAAAAAAAAAAATTTGCAGATATCACATGGCTTCTGAATTGAGTAAATAATGAACACCAAACTCTGTGTCCAGAAAGATGTTTTCTCGGCTCAATAAGTTCTGATGCTTCAAAATTTTATGACGCTGGAAGAGGAATACAAAACTGGAGCCATGGGCATATTCATTCACAGGACTTAGTTTTACGTTACTTCTATGAAGTTTTACGTCAGATGCGAGGATTGATGGACCAAACGTAAACAAATTTGTTAAAAGTCACATTTTAAATTTTGTTAATAAATTCGTTATATTAGGTTGTAACGAAAGTTTCCAGCCACCGCAAACATCGCCAGCACACAGTTCTCGTTGGCGTATTTGCTCATATTTTGTCGAACAATTTTTTGCATTTGAAAGAAAGAGGTTTACTTTATAACACTGTGTTGTGAAATCTGTAAAAAATATAGTTATCTTTAAGTATAAGGTGTCTCAAATGGAACTATCACTCTAGAGGATTAGAACCATCATTTACTTTCAGTTGTGTTGCAAAAAGTCAGCTACATAATATCAACGAATTATGAGTTCAGCTTTAAGTACTATTGTTGTATCATGTGACACTGTGCAGGTTTGGTACCGAAAGTTCAAAAACAGTTATCTAAGGAGTTAGAAGTTAGTTTTTCAGGCAGATATGGCGGAAAACTTTCGTTACAACCTGATACATTCCTAATAAACAGTTTTTCTAATTTAACCTTAGATGAAGGTATGCAGTCCCTTAATAGTGTAGGTAATTTAGACAATAATTATGTTTAAATTATATCTAAGTGAATTCAAGATGGTATACCAAAAGCATCAGACAGACACAAATGAATTATCACAGATATTCTAAATGTTGTTAAATATTCTGTATTTGGAGGTATCCATAAAATCGTATGTTCATTTTCTTTCTAGAACGGGAAACTTTATGGAAACTATTGTATACATTTTAACGTAAAATAAATTTATTACTTTTATCCTCTCTCAATAGGGATGAACGCGAGACGAAAAATAGGCCGGTCTCGTCTCACATAAAATATGTAAATCTCTATCTCGTCTCGTCTCGCAAAATCTCATTAAAGTAATGATAAAACATCTGTCTCGTCTCTCATAAAATATATAAATCTCTATCTCGTCTCGTCTCGCATCCATCCCTATCTCTAAAAGTTACATTAAACACACGCAATCATTCGAAAAGTGGGGTGGGGAGGGAAATTTATCGAAAAGTTTGGTCGGAGCATTAAATTTAAATTATATGTTCCATTTTTATCTATAGCACTGACCTTGCTTGTAAAACATTTAATTACATTCCCCCTCACTGCTGATCTTCAGTTTCGCATTTTCGCTCCTTGAAAGGCAATTACAATCTCTAACGCCTTTAAAAATGGCCCGTTAAGTGGTGACGAGTGAACGAGTCAGCGATGAAAAAGAATCTGTCTGTAGAGTCCTTGACATAATCCTCTTCTTCACTCGCATTGTAAGTTTTATCACCGATAATAACATTTAAATAAATTCAGTTTCACGATCATTTAGGTATATTGGTTATAATCATAATGCTTGTTAATCTCCAATTTTGTTCAATGCGCCGATGGATACATCAACAAGAAGTCGTTAACAGATTTGTTAAAATATCGGGATATTGGGTGAATAAAAATGCCGAATGCTGATGCTGCAAGAAGTATTAATAAGAAAAAAAGTTGTATTCGTTCTTTTATTCAAACTTTTTTTTTCATATTTAATTTCACTTAATATATATATATATATATATATATATATATATATATATATATGTATGTATGTATGTATGTATTTCTTATACACAATCATACAAATTGGGAGAGGGGGGAGGGGGTGCAGACAGCTACTATAACTTTTGAAGCAGCATGAATGAAAGGAAAGGAAGAGTCTTTTTTAATTCCGAATTTTAGAAGATATTAGAAAAAGCTAACAGAGAAGTCAATACGCGACAAAGTTGGTGCATGTAAAAAATTTCACCTTAAGAAAATTGAAAAAATTATTAAACTATTAAATTCTGTCAGTGAGAAGCAACAGAAAATGTCTCGTCTCACAAATTGAATGACTGATCAATCGTCATACTCTGACTCGTTTTCATGGGCCAAAGATACCCCATTAAGTTTAAAATACTTGCCGAAGCAATTCGATGTAGAATAAGATGTATAATTAGAGCTGGAATCGTGGTTAGAGCCAGATAACACTTAATGCTAGAGCCTGAAATTACCTTTCATTACCGGAAGCTTCACTTTTGCCAACAATAGAGGGTATAAATATGCAGGAAAACAAAATAAGTAATGCAAAATCACTTCTTATTTCAATGGATTTTTGAATGCATAATAAAGGTATTGTTAAATGGACGTTTCTGTTCTAAAACGTTGTATACATGACTCCTTATTTTGAAAATTTGATATCTAATGTAACCTTACCTTTTATGTTATAATAAAAGTGGCGTTCAGCACATTGAAATATCAGTATGCTTAATTTCCAAGCCACGTTTTACAAATCATTTTACAAATTATGATAAAGTGGGGGAAAGTGCTGTTCTGAATCTCAGTTCCATTTTTCATCAGCCAGCACTGCTCAAGCTTTCCCACAAAAAAGTTAAAAGAATTGTTCGGTGGGCCTGATATGCATATACATTCTTATTGTATGCCCTTATGGTAGTGCCCATCTATTCACCAGTAGCATTTAATACATTCTTTCCACCTGAAAACTCGGCGATAATGGAGCCAAGCCTTGGATCTGCGCTAGGTACGCGCGAGCCTGTGGTTAGGGTGCCGGGGGTATAGGAATCGTGAGAATTAGACTGCCGAAAAATGATTGATCGGTGGCGCTTACCAGAGGACCAGAGGTTCAGAAGCGATCCTTCTTCAGAAAAGTATGCGCCCGTTATACTAGTGTGTAGGCCCTGACACTTCAAGGCCGGATACGAACCGCAGGCTAGGCCGTGTAATTGGCTAGCAAAACACCTTCCCCATTCCTTTTTGCTTTTCTTTCTTTTTTAACTTTAGCTAGGCCTTCTCTCTAAGCTTAGACTGTGTGCTCCCCAGGTGTGGCTGAAACCTGTAGTAAATCAGCCTCCCATAGCCCATCGTAGATATTAAACATTAATAATGTTTGTAATAAGATGGAGCTCTCGATAATGTAGTACATGGTGTTTGATAAAGAAAACTTACGCGGGGAGAAAAAGGCTGATTCCGTTGCCGTCATTCCGTGCTGATTCCGTTGCCGTCAGTTTACGAATGAGTTCATTTTAATTACTGAAACTAGATGATTCATTTCGAATGAAACGGACCTCCCAAATGGACTATCAATACTTAATGCATTAGCTTCAATGACCTTTCAACAGTATTTTGTCAACGTACGTCACTTTTCAAAGACACCTCCGCTAATAGAAGAGGATAGCCTTTTTTCTTTTGCATTTCATTAACTTCCATTTGAAAATGCATTTACTTATACTATTGCGTCACAAAAAAAAAAAAAAAAAAGAAAAAATATGGAAAGAAAGGATGTGATAATTTCAATACTTTGTCTGCTAAGAAAGAAAAATTAATTTAATTTGTTACACGTAATGATAGAACAGTAACATCGACCGATATTTTATGATATAAAACTCCCAACATACACAAGATCTGGCGAGGTTCGATGGTATCGACAATCCACCTTGCATTCTCTTATGCTTCTTCACAATGCGTTTTCTTTTTTTTTCTTTCACGCAGGTTAATGTAATTTTCTATTACATTACTCAGGAAATACTAGAAAAGATTGGTTATAAGACTGCGCATCAAAGTACAAGAAATTTATGCCAATTAAATGTTCCTGATGTCTTACACTGTTCAAAATATATCTGTAAATTAACGGAAAAAGGACTGGCAGCAAAGTTGCCAGAAAATGTCCGTTCTGTTTATTATTTTTCCGTTTTTTGGACTTGTAACTTTCCGTTTTACAAAAACTGCGAAATAAAATAGGTTGGCCATCGATAGTATCGAACTCTGAGCCAACCTATCTGGAGACGGTTGCTTTAACCACTAGACACCACACGACTGGCTCTGGATTGGCCAAAGGGTGAAGTAAAGGTTATTTTAGTTTCCTTGCGGGAAAGGAATTCGTGCACGCGTCTCATGATTTAAAATTTAAAATTCGAGATAAAGTGTTGTCCAGTTATTATCAACATAGTCAAATTATTGGATTAGCAAGAAATTAATTTCGATTTTCACATATGTATGTAGATAGTAAAAAAATTTACTCTTTAGCTATTAGTCATATCGGTTTAGATTTCCATACAGATTGCTGCAAGCACTGAAAATCGGAAAAGAAATACATTGGCTGCTAAAAATATAAGAAAATACACCTTGATTTTTCGTTCAGTTTGAAGTAATATTAATAATAATCACTGAAATTATTTTCTAGCCAGTCCTGTACATTTATGAATGTGATTTGAAATACTCTTTGTTATGAAAGGCAATTCTTCTTAAAAAAAGTAATTAATTATAGTTTAAATTTTAATTACTCATTATAGTTTAATTTTTAATTACTCGTGAGAGTGTGTTTGGTGTCAATATTTTTATACATCTAAAATGTCCAACGAAAATCCATTTCTCAAAGCTACTTACAAAACTTACAAACTAAACCAAAAACGGAAAATTACCGTTTTCACAAGAAATTTCCAAAAGTTGCAATCGTTTTTCTTCGTTTAACGGAAAATTACCAATTGTTGGGGAAAGCGGTCATTTTCCTGGAAATTAAGGCTGGAATTATCCTGAATTTTCAGATTATTTTTAACAGTGTATCCTCTATGCTTATTAATGCTTAGCAAACAGTGTAACACGAAGAATTAAACATAATAACATTCTGTGAGGTTCTAGAAGTGAATAAACTCAACTCAGCATTAATGCACGCATCTAGCAGAATGTTAGTTTAAAGTGAAACTAGATGACATTGTTTAATGATTTTAATTAACTGTTTTAAATACTTGATAAATTCTTAGCTGCCCGTGTCTATTCTACAATTGATAGCTATGAAGGATCTGTACTTCCATCTATATTTGACAGTAAATGTACATGACAACTATTTTTCTAATAATTTGTTTAAACTAATAATTAAACTAACAAATAAGTTGCTTTTGTTATCTAAAAATTCAGCGTGCTTCATATAATGATAAATTTAGAAAAAATTATTCAGTTGTTTTTCAATAGGGATGAATGTGAGACGAGAATGACATTTTTAACATTACGATATAGGGATTTTGCGAGACGAGACAAAGCTTTTAGGCTGTTTTGCGAGACGCGAGACGCCAATTTTCCGTCTCGCGTCCATCCCTACTTTTCAACCTCACCTCTGGAGTTAGAAGGGTCTAATTCAAGATAACGCATAAGTAAAACATTATTTCCCTTATTCGATGAACGTTGGAAAATACAGATACAACTGTGGAACGGGTATGATAGAAAGGCGTGGTCCTGTACCAGTAGAACAGGCTTTTTAATGGCTCAGTTTAATAAACACCAGTAGCGGTATTTCAGTTTTTCATTTGGGGGTGCGAGATTTAATGTATATTGAAATCTAGAATATGGGATAAATAAAATGTTTTTTTTTAATTTGTAAAAACGATGTTACATCCACATAAAATCAACTTTGCATACTTATTATATGCAAAGTTGATTTTACGTGGATGTAATGCGCTGTAAAAAAAATCAGAAATGTTACATATTTAATGGAGAAAGGTGTGCAAATTTGGACTCCTGAATTCGGAAGCATAACCCAAATTTCGAAGTAAAATATTCACAGAGTCAAGAAAATCTTTATCTCGGACGTTCTGCAGATGTTCGCTTAAATCTTTTAATGTTCTAGACTTGTTTGTTTTTCCATTCATACAACTAAACTTGGGCGCAACTAAAATTTCAATGAGTCGTTTAGCTATCACTTCAACATTTTAGTAAACTAAACCAAGTCTTGTTCTAGAGTGGTTTAGACATTCATCTCTCAGTAAAAAAAAATAATACTAAAATAGTTACATATTTCTAATTTGATTTGATTTTGATTTCGCGTTAGATGTTTCTAACTCGAAATCAAAAATTGGCTGGCCGCAGGGGCGTAGCCAGGGGGGGAGGATATCAGGATATATCCCCCCCCGAAATGTTTGGATTAGTGATAAAATTCCGTCTATTTATACACATATAAGTTCATATCCCCCCCCCCGAAATATTTTCCAGGCGCATATCCCCCCCCCCGAAAATTTTTCCTGGCTACGCGCCTGGCTGCCCGTAATTTTTACGGTAACATTTTTTGCAGTGCTGGAAAGTATCTGAATATCTTTCCGAAATATGTCGAAAAGTTTTTGAATACTTTCCCACCAAATACAGAACTGTTCCGCCGAAATAAACAGAAATGTTACTCTTTCCCAGTGTGGATGAACCTAAGCTATCCCTTGAAATTTTAAGCTTTTCGAAAAAAAGTTAGATTTCCTATACCAATAGTAGGAAATGGAGTCCTACAAGTAGTTTTATTGCTCCTTCCTAGAAATATCCAGAAAGCCTACCTAGTTACGCTGATGCCCAATGTATTTTGAATAAATTGCACCAACTTACACAGTGTTTCATTCAACGAAAAAAGTTTTTTGGATTACTTCAAGTATCACTTATTTCTGTTTTCGTTTGTAATAAGCGAAATTGGTGTCATACACACTATTATCAACGACCGTTTTCTTAAAATTAAACCAACTTTTGAGGGGAGCATTGAAAATAAAATGAATATTTGAAAATATTTCAGGTGTATAAATACAGCATGAGACTAAGTTTTCAAATTTACTGAAAATACTCATAAATAATTGAAAATCACTAGTATAAGCAGTTCAAAAATCCTGGATGAGAAATAGCTAGGATAAATATCTTGAGAATAGTGATAGCTTGGAAAAAACCACTGTAAGTAAATATTGCTTATCTCGTTCATTGAATAAAAATGGGGACAACTATCTCTTGCTTGTTAACAAACTTGGCTAAGAGCTTTTATCTGTTCATCCACCTTTCGGTTCGCGTCTGTCCGGCACTTCATTTACCTACCACCTGAGTGACCTTATCGGACAATCAGCTGACCCCAGGTCACTCTGACTTTCACGACAGAATAAAGTGCTAATATCTGTGAAAGTGATCCTAAGACAGACACGTGACTGAGGAAGAGGGGTCTAGGGATTCAATCTAGATGAGCCAGTTATCTGTAGAGCTATTGTCCCGTTTGAGTTTGATGTGACAGGATCACCCAGGTCTAGGGGGAAGTGGGTTTAGTTGTCTCTCAGGGGACCGTTCTGCATCTGACTTAGTGACGATCGTATAGTTCCAACTCTGATTTAAGTACAAAGCAGCACTGACTAGCAAAGAAAGACTTCTCGAGCTTAGAAAAGAGATTTAACTTTGAATAAGAGGCAACTCTTAACTTGTTGACATCAAAGTTAAAGTCTAAATCGTCGTTCCTCTTAACACCTGGAACGAAATAAAAAGGAAGCTTCTTCTATCCTTTCCCTGGGTCTTTCACTTCTTCGTCTCTCTCATTATATGTGCGTCTCTATTATATGTATTATATATAAATATATAATATCCATATTCACATACTTTTTGATAAATTTATACAAAAGTACTGTAATGTGTAGCAAGAAAACACATACAATTCATATATTAATTTTAAGCATTCTGCTCTTGTTGTTGTCTACATACACTGCTATCCAAAATTAAGGTTACAAACATAAAAAATGAGATTTTTTGACTAAAAAATGTATTTAATGCAAGTGAATTTGGTATTTAAATACCTCTTGCTATAAGGCAGGAAATGATAACGAAAGTATTCTCATAGGGGTTTAATTTAGGCTGATATGCAAATGAGAGAAACATTGTTCAAAATAGGATAAATCATAACTCTTTACTGCTCCGTCTAATAAGAGATGGGAGCTACCTAGTACAGCTATACAAGCGTCACATCGAGCTCTCATACTGTTCATGAGACTATTGACAATAATATTGTAGTTCGAAAGAATCATGTGATTTTGGTACATAAGTACAAATAAACTAATCATGCCAGGCACTTCAAAATTTTGAAACTCTCTCTTTACAAGCTGTAATACATACTGAAATAAACGATAAGTCGGTGTCAGTTTCAAAACTTTTAGAAAAAATTCTTAAAAATCGGAAATTTTCGCAAAACGTGTCACTCTTCGAAAAATCTTGCAGCTCAGATCCATGTTTAAGAATTTTTTTTGAAAATTTCACAAAAGCCACAGCTTTTTCACTTATTGTAGTGTGTAAAGCAGCATATGAAGAACCATCTGGAATGTTTTGGAGACGCTGATGCTATTAGTTTATTTCAATTTGTGTACCAAGTCTAAAAACGGAGTTTTTTTTTCTTCGACATACACCCCCAAAAACGCCGATTTTAATGTCTGAAGGGTCCTTGGAGATGGTTGTTGACATGCAGTGGCTTGGCTCTTTCTAGAGATTTCCAATAAAGCTCTATAAGACTGAGGTCTCGAGACCTCGATGGCCATGCCATATGGTAAATATCCTCTTCATACAGATAATCGTCAACTTTGTAATTTTGAACACCAGTGTATTTCTGAGTACAAGTGTTATTCAGACTATCAACAAATGCGTGAGGTTGTAAAGACAGTTTAAGACTGCTCTTTTGAGGAGTTAAGTAACTTTTAAGAATTTAATTGCACTACAGACTCGTAAAAATTCAGAATGTCCCTTTAGAATTTGTATTGTGAACTGTTACAGACAATGAACCAGAACCACTCAGGAAAAAATACCAAACACGCGGAATTTTGAAATATTTAACTAAACAGGTATACTGCTGCAGCCCATTTTTTAAGGCAATTTTTGTATTTTTGAGTTTGTGCTGAAAGTTGCATGAGACGTACAGCTTTACTGTTAGTACTAGTCGGTAGGAAGAAGTATTATTAATTTTTGCGAATGTTCATATTGGTTTGTTTTTAAAGCTGCTCAAAAGTCCTGTGACAAAGATCGCTTTTCGAAAGGAACACCCTTAAAAGTAAACATCATTTAATTATGAAGTTTGACAAACACGACAACAAAAAAAGTGGCACTACAAGTTTTCAGAAAAATCATCTATTCTGCTCTAAAACATATACAGTAAAACCCGCTTAAAAAGTTTTCCAAGGGATGAAGGACAAAAACTTCTTAAGCCGGAAAACCTCTTAAGCGAGAGACTAATTTTTTGAAAAACAAATAAAGTAATTTCTGTATATTGAAAAAACATCTTTTGGCATTTCTTCAATATGTCAAAAGATATTATTAAATTATTATGTAAATAATAATTTAATATTGTTGTTGTCCATGATAGACGACGCTATCTATGGAAAGAGGGGTGCCAGAGTCCCCGAGGGGGTTGGACTTCTACTTGTTGGTCCCTAATTTTGAACCGATTCCAGAAGAGGGACCAACCACCACCTGAAATCGGCACCCCCAGAGGTAACGTTTAACGACTTGGAGGACATTGGAGCCACGACAGATTTTACGTGCACCAGCTCCCATTAGCGTACACAGTTCCACAGCGGACGAGCCGAGAGGGAGATGACCCTCCCAAGCACTGGCCAAGCCGGATGCTGCTTCACTTGCCGTGTTCTTGTGGGAACGGAGTTTAGCGCCCAGACCACTGCGGGACATAATAATTAATATATATATATATATATATATATATATATATATATAATATATATATATATATATATATATATATATATATATATATATATATATATATATATATATATATATATATATATATATATATATATATGTTTATATATATGTTTATATATATATATAAAAACTTTATTAATATATATATATATATATATATATATATATATATTAATAAAGTTTATTGAATAATAATTTAATAAACTTTATACTATGCATCCAGAAAACAAAGAATTTCCACAACCTCTTAGTTTCATTCATTTCTTAATTTTCTGTAACCTCACGAATTTCATCCAACTGTTAGCATTTCATTGACCAATGCAATCCTTTTCAGCCCTAAACATTGACATATACAAACAGTAATAAGAAATTAGAAAAAAAACAAACGAAAGGCACATGTAAGCACTCTCTGAGAGTAAACTTAGAAGTGAAAAAAAAAGAAAACTTTTAAGATGAAAAGTGTTTGAATCGAAACTTTTTAAACAGGCTGTTTTAACATTGTAAACAGGAGAAAATTGGGAACTGCAAATAAGAACTTTCTAAGCGGGAAAACTTCTTAAGCGGGTTTTACTGTAATCCTTAACAGCTATAACCTTCAAAAAAGAATGAAAAAGTGTACTTTTATGAATTTAAACCTGTGCCTATTCTGAAAATCAGGCATTGTGAACGTATTAACCAGGTTTTCTCGTCAAGGACTATATGCGCTTAATTTTAACATGAATAAGTGGACCCTTCCATTTATTCATGTTAAAATTACAAACAGTAACAGTTGAAATTCTCCCTAAGTTAGAGTCTGGATATTATAATTTGTCTGTGATAAAATATACCTCTATAAGTTGGACACTTTTTATGGGAGCCGCAAGTGCCCTAATTCCAAAGGTTTTACTGTACATTCTCATTGGGGGGGGGGTTATGACCCCCCTAACCCACCCCTTGGCTACGCCCCTACACTAAGGAAAACTAAGTTGGAAAGTACAAATTGTGAGATAATTTATTTACACTGTGCACCAGTGGCGTAGCCAGGATTTTATTTCGGGGTGGGCTGGGTATCAAATTTAAAGCTAAAGTTCAATTGTAAGCTAAATATCAAATTGTAAGCTAAGTAAAGGGTCCCATTTCGGGGGGGGCAGCCCCCTGAGCCCCCCCTCTTGCTACGCTCCTGCTGTGCACCAAAGTATTAATCAACCTGCAGTTAAATGCTACCTTTCTCACTAAAAAGGAAAAATAGGTCTCTAATCAACAAATAAAAGCGTGTTAAAAAGAATGGCCTTAACATGTTCTTGTACTCAACTCTTCCATAATGTGATGGATCGCGATGGGATCGCGAAACCAGAAATATTGCCGTGTCCAGGATTCGAACCTGGGTTATTGTGGCCACAACACAATGTACTAACCACTATACGATCACGTCCACAATAAAAAAATGTTTTCTTAAGATTGTAATCTTTGGAAGTGTTCTACTTTCAATCAGGATAAGAAATGAGGAAATTATTTAATCCTGGCGATCCTGATCAGGATAATGAGATAAACTTATAAAATTATTGTATTGTCACCGGTTCTTCATAAATGTACAAAGTTTAAATTAAATCTGACAGTTTAAAGTGTGCCAAATTTGAGTTCAAAGGAGTCGGTTACAAACATACAAACAGGTGAAGCTAATAAATAAAAGCGTGTTAAAATCAGGATAATGGGATAAACTTATCAAATTATTGTATTGTCATCGATCCTTGATATATCTACAAAGTTTAAATTAAATCTGACCGTTTAAAGTGGGTCAAAATCGAGTTCAAAGGAGTCGGTTATACAAACATACAAACATACATACAGGTGAAGCTAATAAAAGCGTGTTAAAAAAAATAGTTTAATGGGAACGATAAATTATCATCAAAGTATTTTTCTGCTTTAAAATCTGTACATTTCATCACTCTGGTACACATAGAAACAAATGTTTGTTTCATGACGACAAAAGTACATTTATTCTCATGATTATTCTGATTTGAATTGAATGTTTGATTGTGAACAGAAAAGACAGTGTTATTTTATTTACTTGAGAATTTAAAGAGACTGGTTAAATGCCATATGAGGCTGTTGACTGATACTATAGTTTGACGAACCCGTAAACTAGATAGTTATTACATTTACCATGAAATGTAATTTTATTCTGACAAATGAAAGGAATGAATTTTGCAGAAATGAAATATAATTGATTGAATTCATTTCAAAACTGAAGCAACTTGAAGACGTATTTAAGAAGGGTCCAAGGAGAACCCCCCCCCCCACTCCGATTTTTGATTTTTGTTGACAAAATGGCAATGATAAAGCCTTTTTTAAAAAATATTTTGCCTTTCAGACCCCCCACCAATTTTTTTTTCTGGGTACATACGTGAAGCAACTAACTGCTTACACTCAATAGGTAACGTATTGTGTCTAATGGTTATTAGTTACTTCAATATCTTTACACATCAAATCTTAAGTGCCTTTTATTTATAAAAATAAATTCATTAATTGAACTAATTAAATAGAATTACTTTATATTATTTAAAAATTCTACTCGAAATATCCAGTATCCATCACTGTAACGAAATTAACCTTTAATTGCATAGCGATGGATATTTACATCATATGTTTCAATCACGTTCATCGCCGGATTAGAGTACGAGCCAATTTTCTTATGTCGAACTTACATATAAAATATAGTTTTTGATATAATCAATGCTTCATGTTCTCAATAATAAAAATGTAATATATTTCTTCCAAATTGCGTGTTTTTCGAAAGATTAATTAGTTATTCACAAAATTGACGTAGGAAATTTAGCTTACACTCCAGAATATCACATGATCGGCAGGGAACATATTTAAGATTCATGCAATTAAGGGTTAATGAGTGTAATAGTTTGAATATAATTTTGACTTTTTCTTAATGCTGGTTGTTAACATTTAAAAATTATAACTGATTGGTCAGCTTGTTTAAGGTAATGCAAAGAAGTATTTTTATCCTTTTAAATATATTTTGTAGTTATTCAACTTTGACTTACTGTAAGTTAAATTACTCGAAGACAGCAAAATAACGAACTCGGGATTGTAAACGAACATACAAAATTCGAGGGAAAAATAACTATAAACAAGGGTCGATGCAGACGAAAATTGGGTCCGTTTTGCGGCCCCTTCACAAAATTACAGGCGATTAAAACTGCCCCTTCACGAAAATACGATCAATTGAAACTGTCCTTCATTAGCATTTGACACTACTTTTTAATCTATTTTATCAATTATTTTAACCAAAAAAAGTGACTTTTATAAAATATTGGTATAAAAATTCACAAGAATAAGTGTTGAAATTCACAAAATTAAGTACCGAAATTCACAAAAATAAGCATTTTTCACAAAAAAATTGGACCCTGGAAAAAATTTCTGGATCGACCCTTGATAAATTTAATTACTTAACAAAGTTAGCGTAGTTCAAGTATACGTTCAAGAACTGCACGAAATTCACTCACCCGTCAATCGATTTATTTTAAATGAAGAACTTTTCAAAGCATAATCGAAACTAAAATATGGTAAGCGGACTCATTACTTTTATCCATTGATTGCAATCTTCCTATGAAAAAAAAAAAAGCAGCTATTATACGTTACATGAATAACAAAGAACTCTACATTTCTCGCCGTTATTCTTTGTACCTATTCTGGCATCAGTTCATGTGTAGAAGCCACTGAGTGTGACAGTCTGGGCAGGTTCTCAAATTGCAGAAGCAATTGGAATCTTGTCGCCAAGACGGTTATCGGTACTTTCAGATTTTTTTTCTCCTGCAGGGTGGGCCCCAGTGCATGTCAACTCCTGACACCTCGAATCTGATGGCTGACGAGGGGTTGTAGTGTTGATAACTGGTTGAATTGAACAGACTTCATCTTTTTTTTTCTTCTTCTTTGAATCTGTTTTTTTTTTCTTTATTAGTATACTGTGAGCATGAATTATTATATAATTTAATGTTATTTTCCCCCGTTTCTTCGCAGAGTAAAGATAAGTGATTGTTATTTATTTGCACCAAACTTTACTTTCATTAGCATGGCATTCCAAAATGATCCAGGCAGACCAAAATTGGTACCTATTATTAAGGCTGCTTCACTTGAAAATCATGCAACTTTTGAAGGGCTTTGGCTTTTTAAAAATTTAATTGAGCTAGATACTCGGAAAATTTTAGAAAGCCTCTGTACAAGTTTCACAGTGGACTGGCATTGAGAATGAACCTATAAGAGTTACGAAATTGCCAGAAAAATAAAAATGCTAGACATACGGAATTTCGTGATATTTCCAAAAACGGGTGAATCCTCCCCCATTTTTGAAGGCAATATTTATGCTTATGAATTTTTTCTGAAAGTTGCACGAAAGCTTAACTGTTAAAGCTTAACTGTTAATGCCAGTCCATAGTGCATACGGTGAAGAATCATTATTAATTTTTTCGAATGTTTAACATCATTAAACACTCGAAATTGTTTGTTTACAAAGCTTTTAGAAAGTGCTGTGCCGACAATCCCTCTTCAGGTAAAATATCCTTAAAACTGCACACCTTCAAGGGTTCTTGTACTTGTCGGTGAGAAACAACGCTTCAGTGCTTTTTCGTGCAAAAAACCGTTTCTGTATTTATACTATCCTGCAAGTAAATGTATTTACGGAAGATTACTGAAGATTACTGAAGATTATTGAATATTTACTGGTTAGATTTACTGAACATAGTGATTGAGAATTAGGCTTAGGTTTCTTCCGGAAGAAATTGATTTTTTCCAGGGCAGTAGAAGAAACTGGAAGCAATGGGAAAAATTGGAAGGAACAGGCCCTCATTGTCGCATGGTCAAGAGGGTCATATGGATCAGGCTCCAGATTTTGAAGGGGCCCCTAAATTTTTACACAGTGTAAATTTAAAGTTTTCGTTTAAATATAGTAAATGCCTAATTATTTTTCAATTATGGATTTACAAGTTACAAATGATCAAAATCCTTTTTCCTTTTCAATTCTACCTCTCCATAGAAAAACATAACAGTAGATTGACGATTTCTTCAAAAAGAAGTGGTAACTAGGGTAGTTGCTGAATTTTGAAAGACTGCAGTAAGTTGGCGGACCCACTGAAGTTTTTTTATTCTAAAAAGGAACCTTTCTTGATGATTTTTGAGAGGCTATCCAGAGAGAATGGGGCACCTATGAATAAGAATTTACCGTATCAGGTTTTTAGTTATATTTTTTAAGCCTTGAATTTTAATAAAGCTTATTCCATAATGTTTAAAATGTTCATAAATATTCTCATTTACCTAGTATTAAATTTCGTGTGTGATACATATAAATACGACATAGATTTGTACGAGACCACAGGATAAAATACATGAAAAAAATTGTCGGATACGGTAAGAGAACAAAATGTATTGGAGGGATTCTTTCCCATTCAGAATTCTTTCCCAGGCCCCAGTTTGTCATAATTGGGGTCTGGGAAGGAACCATCAGAAAACAAAGCAGATGCTTAAAATTGAATTATATTAACTAAATAAAAAATTAAGATATAGTTAAATGAAATCGACCAAGAAAAAAAATAATAAAAATATTGTTTTTAGTAAAATAAGTTGTTTTTTAAAAATAAACTTCAGATTCAGCAGGTATTTACAGGTGATGGCTTTACAACATCAGTGGGGGGGGGGTCATTTTTTCTGTCATTTTCTGAGAAAAAAAATTACTTTCCAAATGTTTATTTTTTCTATAAAATGCATTATTTTATACTCTATTTTGCAGCACATTAAATAAATAAATTTGAAATTACTTTCATTAGCATACATAACTCAATTCCGATTTTAAAAACTTTTATTTTGGTATAACTGTCGTACACTGTAGTAAGGAAAAGGAAGGATTTATGTGAAATCGTTTAATGCAATAATTATTGTAAATTTGTTCCCTTGATAAAATGGATGTACTTAAAAATTACTGTCTTTCACTTTAAAAAGTTACATTCTACAATAAGTAAATGATCCACCAGTGCTATTTACTGTTAGTAAGAGATATTTAATTAACAAAAATATACAGATTAATTAAAATTGATAAGTTTTACTTGACTTTGTGCTTTTGGATAAAGGTTTCTTTTCTTTTATCTCTCTCTCTCTCTCTCTCTCTCTCTCTCTCTCTCTCTCTCTCTCTCCCTCTCTCTCTCTTTAAATAACAGTTTCTCCCATTCTGCTTTACCTAGAAGAAACCTATTTCTTCAAGCAGGTTTTTCCCACTTAGGAAGAAATCTGCCAACCCTGTAGAGAATATTTACCGAAGTAAAAGCTAAATTTCTTCTCTTACTGCTTTAATAAAGCCAAAAATATTCTCTCTCTCTCTTTTTTTTTTTTTTTTTTTTTTTTTTTTGTGTGTGTGTGTGTGTGTGTGTGTGTGGTGTACTGTAATTTATGATGCGCTAAATTATCAATACTTTCATCTCTTAAAATTTCATATCTAAAGTTTAATTGTCTACTTTAAGACGAACTATAAAACTATTATGAAAGTGATTTGTAATTTCAGTATAAATTTGTGTAAAATTTTTGAGAAGCAAGATCTGAATTTTCATTTTATGCTGAGATTTGAACTGTTTCGTAATATTTATTGTTTTGTTGTTAAATATCTGAGAACAAATGCATTTAAATTATAAATTTATTACTACACTGCTGGCCACCCAAATTGCAACACCAAGAAAAACAAGAGATATCACAACAAAATTTATTGTGTAGATAACATGTTGACCAAGTAACAAATGATTAAATTTACAGCATTCTATGAAGCGTGGTTCCTGCCAAAATCAGTACCCAGAGTAGCCGCCGTTGTTGGAGATCACAGCTGCCACACGCCTCGGCATTGATTCAAAGAGACTTTGAATGTGTTCTTGGGGTACAGCAGACCAAGCAGCTTCCACACGTTGCCAAAGTTGATCTGGTGTGACAGCTGGGGATGAACTCTGGGTCAGTCGTTGAGCAACCATGGACCACATGTTTTCTATCGGCGAAAGATCCGGAGAGCGCGCCGGCCAGGGAAGCAATTCAATCTGGTGATTGACGAAGAACCCTTGGACAATGCGTGCCACGTGTGGCCGTGCATTATCCTGCTGAAATATGGCTGTTGGCAAGCCCTGAAGGTAAGAAAGGACAACTGGCTCCAACACCTCGGAGATGTAGCGCTGGCTGGTTAAAGTACCGGCAATGCGTACTAGAGGAGTGCGAGAGAGATATCCGATACCGCCCCATACCATAATACCCGGTGCAGGACCAGTGTGACGGTGCATAATGCAGCTGTTCAGCATCCTCTCTCCACGGTGTCTCCAGACTCGAATCCGACCGTCGTGGTGTTGCATACAGAAGCGTGACTCGTCAGTAAAGAGAATTTCATTCCATTCTGTCGTCCACATCCTTCTTTCATCGCACCATTGGCGGCGGAGACGTCTGTGGTTCCGCGTCAGAGGTAGACAAAGCAACGGACGTCTTGCGGACAGACCATTCTGCTGTAAACGACGTCGAATGGTACGCGCAGACACTGGATGATGCGTTACAGACTGAATCTGCTGTGATATGGTTCGTGATGTGACTGAGCGGTCCGTCACTGCCATGCGTACAATCTGCCTGTCATCACGTGACGTGGTGCACTGAGGTCGATGCGGTCGATCACGTCTGTCCGTCGTACCCTCCTGCACCCAACGATCACATATCCGCATCACAGTTGTTTGGTTTCGTCCAATACGACGACCGATTTCCCTGAAAGATAACCCACAATCTCGGTATGCCACTATCCTTCCTCTGTCAAACTCGGATACTTGATCAAAAGATGATCGTTGTTTCCTACGAGGCATAATTTATCGTTTTTTTGAAAAAAAAGCAAGAAAAACACAATTGCTGTACTTGAAACCGTCGAAATCTCCAAGCCTTAAATAGCGCTTTGAGGTGGCGCCACAGGCGCGCTTGATGTGCGTCTGCGCTGAAATTCTAATCATTTGCATATCTCACCTCAGCTAATGCATGTTGTAAATTTCATATTATTTGCATGCTTCCTTCAGGGTGTTGCATTTACGATGGCCAGCAGTGTATAAGCAAATTATGGATTTAAAAAAAACATGTTCAGAGAGATGGAAGTCAAGAAAAACAAGACGAATGATAAATCCTTATGTCATGAAAAGAGAGTTTCCCAAGTGAAAATTTTTAAATAGTAAGCATATTTTGAAATGCTTATATCTGTTAGCTTGATACACAGTATGAACCTTTAACCCTATCCTGCTTACGTGCCCTCTCCTGGCTATCAAGTTATGTGTAAAAGAACTTTCAGAACTAATATAATTAACAAGGATAACTGCAGATACCGATTTTGTACCCTTTTCGAGAATATTATAATAAAAATTGGGGACAGGATACCCCTTTTTTTATTACAACATTCTTTGATATCATTAAAGAGTTATGAAATAAAATATAGTTCAGTTATTCCATTTAAAATTATAGATTCAGCATCTAATTAAATAGATAGGTTTAATGAGGACAATACATCTGCTTTCTTTCTCTTTAGTTCAGTATTACGTGAATCCCATAATGTTTTACACACACTAATGCCATAAGTAAAATTTTTCTGACTGTGCCAATCAGATAAGTCAGTTGCGAAAATTCTTTTTTGTGTCTCAGGAGATTGAAATATTACGTTCGCAGAACAAATAGACAAGTGACTCCACCTTCAGCTACATTAGCTATTTAGTTTACCCATAGAAGTTATCGTTGACGCTACTAGATAAAAACTGTTAAACGATGAAGGAAATTTTGTCATGCTAATATACCTGTGCATTGTGGATATTATTAAATGTAGTCGAAATAAATGCAAGCAACCATGTGGGATCAGACACGTATGTTATGACGTGCGCCAAAGCATTTGTTTTGTTTGAAAACTCTGGTTTATTCATTTCAAATGACACCTATACTATGAAGAATCAATAGGGAAAAATAAAAAATGAAACGTTGAAATTCCTTTTAGAAATATCAGTTATTGCATTCGATTTTCCTAGTGCATTCTCAGCACAGATTAAATAAACTATGTTTCAGTTACTGCACAGAAAAAAATGTTTTATTGAATCAACAAAAGAATCCAATATGTGTATGGCCAGGGAAATTTTTTTGACTAAAATTCGTTCAAATTATTTGGTTAAATCGGCAAAATATTTTGATAGTATAATCTAACTGTATTTGGTTAAAAGAAGAAGTTTTTTGTAAATTTATCCAAATTATTTGCTTAAATGACTTATTCTGTTAAAATAACTAAATAATATTTTATTATATTTCCATTATATTTCCATAATAATATTTCCATTCGTTTCACTGTTTCTTTCTTTTGGAACTTTAAGGTAGGTGACGAAATATGTATAAACATGGAGTGAATAAATGTGGATACTATCCAAGCATTGCGGGCTCGCTTCCAAAAAATGTCACATTTTTTTCAAAGAAAAAAAATAAAATATTACCATACACAAATGTTTTATTTATTTTTTGAGTGTGACTGATTATTCAAAAATGATTTATGAAACTTCCTAATATTGCGTTTACTTTTATGCATACCACTGCGCGAAATCTACAAGCACAAAAACGACTAGATTTAAATGATTTTTTTCGAGATATCAAACATTATTAACCTTTTTATTCTGAAATCTCTTTGAGAAACTTATCTATAATAGTTTAATTTAAACGCGCAATTTCCGATAAAATATTATTCTCATATGTAAATACGTTTAAATGAAGAGTTATTTCACTGTAAGAAAAACACTCAATGATTGTGCCGTGTTCGCGCTAATATCCATTTTCATTTCAGAATGGCCAGAACTATACAGCCGCCCTAAGCACAAGAGACGTATCTCAAAAAAAGGAAACTTTTGGATATACGTGTTTTTGTAAATGTTCATCCCGCACCTGCTAAATATCCTAGGAATAATAGTTTTTTAAGCTTTTAAAGTTTTTATTAGTTATTTGTTTTTTTTTTATTTAACAGGTTTTTTCAAATAAAATTATTTATAATTTCATATTTAACTGGAATACGGCATTTTGCCCTTGCAATAGCTGACAAAGCAGCAAATTGTTAACGGCCTTATCTCAACAATTTTTCCAGAAAGCCATTTTTACGTTAACGTAAGTAAAGAATTTTTATATACGGGGAGTCCAAAAAGGTAGTAACTGGCTTTGATTCTTTATCTATTAGAAATAAGTGGGCATGTAAATTGAAAAAAATTTCAAAATAAGATTGCAAATAAGTCTCCGTTAAGAAGTTTTAAATAAAGAGTGGAAAGTTACCCTTTTTAGATTTGTATACGAACCCCGTACAAAAAAATTCCCTTTTCGTAAAATGCGCCCCATACACTAAGGAGGTGATGTACCAAATTTCAGCCTTTCATCGTACAACGTCTCAGAGATATGCTTAAAGAAAGATGATCGGGAATGCTCATGAATCTAAAAGTGAAAGCTTATTGCTAAAGTGAAAAAACAGATTTTCTTTCATAATATATGTACGACCCCTGAAATGCAATCATTCAACGTGATTTTTTCCCGTTGAGAGATATTGAAAAATAGTTTAAGTCAGCGTTATATTTATCTTCATATCTCTGTCACTTTTTAGGATATAATTCTCAAATTTTAAAAATCACCTTATTAGTTAACGGGGCACATTCTACTAACTGGAAATTTTTTTCGTACGAGGACCATATACAAATTTAAAAAGTGTAACTTTTTGTGAATAAACGAGAGGGCTTTTTTCTTAACGGAGTCTTATTTCCGACCTTATTTTGAACATTTTTTCAATTTACATTGTCCACTTATCTCTAATAGATAGGGATATGGCATCCTGTAATTTGGAGCGATACTTCCAAATATAGACTCTGGCAAGTGTAAAAGGGTTCAGGTTACAGCGGATTGGTTGAGAACGAACATCATGTAACTCATTTTTGTAGTATTCAGGCGCGGAGTGTAGTGTAGAATGTACACGATGAGATATAGTTCGTTAGTTTAAAGTAGGCAACTAGTTTATTCTCTTACCGTTTTTGAAATAAAAATGCTAAATACAAACTCAGCCTCCAAGTGGCACTGTAAGCGTCTTTATTCCGTAGCGCGTAGCTATTTTACTATACCTAGATCCCACTTTTATGACTATAGCTCTCGCCGTTCTGGAAGTTGTGGCAACACGTTGGGAAAGTCTCCAAGGAAACGGAAAAATAAGAATTAGGTTTTAATGTTCCTTGAATTTAATTATTGCAATAAGGTTTTGTAAAAATGTTTCTAGTTATTTTGCGGTTATTTCTGTATTTAAACCAACAATCTGATGATTTCTTCCTCAAAAATGGTGACCTTGACGTGAAACATAAATGTCTAAAAGTATTGTGCTTTTTCAATGATTTATTACTTTTGAACACCATTGTTAATTACCGAATTCTGGAAACGCAAAAGGAAAGGCTTCTCGCCAAAAAAGAACGGATTGGGTTATTTTTATCTTTTTTAAAGTTGCCGCTTATTTTTGAGAGTTTTTACGGATTTAGCGAATGTAATGAACAAGCCAAATGCAAAATGCTCAACTCCATTCAGTGAAAACTGTTTTTCGTGAAAATTCATGTCCGGATCTTAAAAAAAAATTCCTTCCATGACAGTATTGCCTGATCTTAATCAGACGGTCAAACATAACACGTTTCATTATATTCAAACAAACGGTCCACCTGCGACGTGGCAAAAGCACGTCGTTTAGCTCCTGATCATTTAAAAATCGCAAACGAAAAGTTTGAAAAGATGTTACAATTAGCACATGTGAGACCTTCTAATAGTAAGTATGCATCGCCGCTTCGTATGGTTCCGAAGAAAGGAGCATTAGGATGGAGACCGGTTATTGAATGTTGCGCCTTAAACGCACAAACTATCAAAGATAAATACCTCATTCCGTGCATAGCTGACTTTACTGCAGATTTACATAGTACCAAAATCTTTAATCGAATAGACCTCGTTAAGGCTAATCATCATATACCTATCCACTCCAATGTTGTACACAAAATAGCTGTACTCACTCCATTTGGTTTATTCGGAAGCATGCGCAGTGCAGTTTGGATTGTGCAACGCCGCTGCGACGTTTCAACGTTTCATCAACTAGGTGACTCACAATTTTAAAAGCTTTGGTCGATGACATACTAGCTTCAAGGACGCTGAGGAATATTATCAACACTGAAAAACACTTTTTCTAGATTGCAAGAATGTGGTAGCCGAATCAATGTTCAAAATGCGCATTTGGTAAATCTGAAATAGATTTTTTAGGATTCAATCTATCCGAAAAAGGACTTCAACCTCTTGCTGATATAGTTAAGTTCATTGCATTTTCCATAACCAACAACTTTAACACAGCTTCGTCGATTTTTAATCATGTACAATTTTTATCTCTGTTTAATACCTAAAGCTGCTCATATGCTTAATCCTTTGATACAATTTTTGAAGGTCTCAAAAATAAGAAGAAACGAAAATCTCGTTCCCGATTTCTGCTAAGCATTTGGGTAGATGCTTCCGATGTAGCTGTTGGAGGATCATTAATGCTAATCTCTGGAGAACATTGGGAACTCTTAGCTTTTTTCTACATGAAACTTAATAAAAGCAGAATTGGTCAAAATACGATCGAGAACTATTTTCCACTTATTGCACTATAAAAAAATTGAAACATATGTTACAAGGAACGGTTTTTCCAAATTTACACGGATCAAAAGCCATTTACGCGTTTAAGCAAAACCCAAATAAATGCTTACCGAGGCAGCTACGTCATCTAGATTTCATATTTTAGTATATTCTACGGAGATTCGAGATGTGCATGGTTCTGAAAACGTTGTTGCAAATATAAAAAAAAATATGAGGAAGCACAGAACAAGGATCCGGAGGTACAAGCTTTCCTAAATAGTGACCCTGCATCTCTCAAACTGGAGAAGAAAGCTAGTCATATTTCCAACTGCTACCTGTTGTGTGACGTATCGACTGGATTTACTTGTCCATTCGTTCCAAATTCCTTTCGTAGACTTATTTTTGACCACCTGCGCAATGGTTCTCATCCCGGGATAACCTCGATCGTCATTTGTTCAACTTATGTTTGGCCAAATATGAAAAATAAATAAAGAATTGGGTGAGATCGTGCCAGACATGAGAACGCTCCAAGGTTTGATGCTCCAAGGATGCTCCAACCACCAGGTTTGAACTCATATGTCTTTTTGAGAGTGGACCGAGTGCTTGAACCACTGTATCAGCCATATACAGGCCCTCACAAAGTTCTTTCAAAATGTACCAAAACTTTGCTAATTGATTGCAATGGTCGACCGTTCTATAGACCAGGTGAAACCGGCTCATATTTTGGAGGAAACAAATGAAGGAAGCTAAGAACAATGTATTGAAAAAACTGTGAGAGTAACTAGTTCAGAGAGCCATGTACACTTCCCGCAAAATCAGCGTTTACATTTGTTAATGCTTAAAAAAAAAACAATTCCAGTTGTTATGCATAGTTAGAATCGTTCCTCCGGCATCTCTTCGTCGCTGGGGGATACTTTGTATTGGGGGGACAGAACTTCGGAAAAATCTCCAAGGAAACGGAAAAATAACAATTAGACTTTGATATTCCTTGAATTTAATTATTTACTAAAGTTTTATAAAAATGTTTCCAGTAATTTTGCTGTTATTTCTGTATTTAAACCAACCTTCTCTAATAATTTCTTCCTCAAAGTTAATCGGGTGACAAAGGCCTTTAGGAGGCACACTCTATATTCAGTTTATCTCTTAAAAGCTTTTGATGTCATACATGTCTTAGAACTCAGTTGTTCGTGCAAAGATTCCGTCATAACCCCTCAATATAACGTTAATAAAATAAATTAAGTATGACCATTTTATGAAATAGTCATAATTAATTAAAAAATAAACATGTGTGAGTATTAGATGCAGTTTTCGTTGAATATAAATTAAATTTGTCTTTTTTATATATAATTTATTATTATTATTATTATTATTTAGTTTAGTTACTTCATAATTATTTACTTTTAATGCTCTCCCCCTTTCGTGAATAGTTTTCTGTGAGATATTAATAACACTAATTGAGGAATTGTTGACACAAATTAGAAAATAATGTATAACTGATACATTCATTAAAAGCAGATAACAGTAAAATGAGTTGTAAAAAATTAGAAAAATGTGGATTAATTTTTCATATTTCTTATTTTCTACTTGAAATCCGAAAATGACAATATGCTTGCGTGGTAATTAGTAATTAAGAGTCAGCTTTAATGAGGTATGTCCGGAATAAGTGATGATTCTATGTAAAGTTGCACTTATCTAATCATTAATAATAAATTAATAGAAACACGTGTAGAGCATTTTATTCCTTTGTAATTTTATAGTGAGTTTTCTTCTTTATCCATTGATATCGACTATGCATTAATACTACTTCATACATTTGCCTTCGCAAGCCTTATTAAGAAACGCGTAATTGAAAGATATTGCAGTATTGAATGTCCGATACGCTGTTAACGACATGCTGATGTGACGTAAGCTCTTAATTACTGGTCAAACTCACATCGGCTTGTCACAAAAAGTCACTCCAACGGTTTTCTGAAAGAAATTATTAATTAATTTTTGATGAGTTTCTCTGTGAATTGTTTTTTTTTTTTTTTCCTTTTCCCTTCCTTCGTTTATTTTTTCTTCTTTTTTTAGCATTGGTTATTACTGGATTATTTATGAGAAGTTCGACCGGAAACGGGGATTAATGTTGCGATAAGGAATTTTTAGTTTTTTCTTTTTTTTGGGGGGGGGGCTACGGTATTTAAAACTATTATCCTTTTCCCCCATGACTTCAGAGTGATATTTTCTTTAAATATCACACCACTTTTTATAATGTAAACTTCTCATGACTTTTTAAGTATGGACCCATTAGTGTGCCCGTAGACCGTATGCTTTTCAGGTATCAGTATTTTATATTTAATATTACCTTTAATTTTTAATTTTACTTGCATTTATTGCTTTAAAAAATTTATTTAGTACAGTAAAGCACCGTTTATACGACTTGCAAGGGAACGATCCAAAATGACGTATGAAGCATTACTAAACAATTTAAATTGAATTACAGGTTTAACGCTACTAATATAAATTTATATAACTATAATAATTTAAGGTATTTTTCAGGTACAATGAAAACAATAGCTAAATTTATAAAAGTAAAACGCTTATCATAAAAGTGAAACAAATCACACCTTTATAGTACTGGATCTTAAATACTGCATATCTTCAATATTAGTATGATACACATTTGCATGAAAATTATGATATGATTTATGTTCCATAGAGACTTTAATTTAAAAAAAAATTTCATAGTCATCTGATTGTCTTTGATTATTTATCACAGTAATACGGTTTGAATTGAGTTCATGAGATGTTTTTCCACTCGCGTTCTAACAAGTCGAAGGAGGTTATAGGTACATCCTTCCTTACATCCTTTATTAGACGTTCTATCTAGAAAAATTTTTTCCCTGTATAGGAAAATAACGATTTAAACAGAACAATTTTAAAGTTTAGGAAAACGACGTAATCGAAATTATGTGTCTTATAAAAGATACATTTTGCATTAAAATCAATAGGAATGAATCGGGACTTCAGGAAAATGACATACAAATGTAAAAGTTGTATAAATGAGAAGCGTATAAACGGTGCTTTACTGAAGCTGTATTTTTCAACGCACCTAAACCTCAAGAGAAAAGAAATTCGATGAAAAATTCCGACAAAATTAAAAATGAAAAAAGGAGAAACTATTGTTTCTCTATGAGAAAATATCACTATGAAAAAGTAAAGGAGTTTTTAAAAAATGCCTCATCTTATTAAGCAATTTACTAATGAAATGAAACATGTTCAAGTCCATTCTGAAATGAAAGAAAAACCGAAATATTTTTGCGCTAACTTTATTAAGGCTGTTCGACTTGAAAATCATGCAGCTTTTTAAAATATTGAATTGCGTTAGAGACTCGAAAAAAATTTGGAATGTTTCTTTGCAAGTTGCACTGTGAACTGAGACAAACAATGAACCTATAGAAATTAAGGAACTCTCAGGAAAAAATGCTAAACATATGGAATTTCACGATATTTCCAAAAACACAGGGAAACTCCTCGGACCATTTTTTATGGAAATTTTTGCGCTTATAATATTTTTCTGAAAGTTGCATACAGCTTTACTGTTAGTGTCATTGCATAGTGCTAGTGCATTGGGTGAAGAAGATTTACTTTTTTCAGTGTTTAACATCGTTCGCTTGTTTTTAAAACTGTTCAAAAGTCTCGCGCCGACGATCGCTCTTCAGGTAAAACACCTTTAACGCAGTGGGTGTTTGTGTTATTGCAAGCCTACACGTAGGACATCTGGCAATACGGAGATGGGCGGAAGACTTTTTAAGGGGTTCTAACGCGTATCCATCACGAGAAAACCGCCCAAAACTTCCGAACGTTAAATCGACAGCCGCGCGTAGGCCCGAACCTGGGACTTTCACACTTCGGTCATGTAGTACGTTCAATGTCTTATAAACTCGGCCATGATGAACACTTAATGCATTCGGAGAGAAGTAGACCACATGAATCAGAATTTGAAAAATTTTGAAATTATCAAAAAATGTTGAAAAATTCTGCAGATATCATATAAAGATATTTTTCTACATTTTTTTGCATTACTATCCGCGATTAGTTCTTTTTCTGCTGCAGTAAGGTTGGGTATGGATGGGAGTCAGGGGTAGGGGATAATACCTTAGAGTCACGCCTTGATCTCGCCGTCTCCATTTTCGAAAAATAACATTCGAAAAAATTGACAAACAAGGACGACACTTTCTGCTGAGCTTAATTCTTTGTGAACGGATGGACGGAAGTATACACTTTATTTAAAAAACTGCAAGACAATGTTCCGTTGCTGTTGAATTAGAAATGAAAATGGGAGAATAATCCGAAAATAAGCACAGTATTTCATCTCTAATTAATGTCAACATTTGCTTAAATAATATGAACTTATTTTGTATTTTAATGTAAAAAATATTTTTCCCTGATGTACATATGTAGTGAACAATATGTACAGCTGCGGAAAAAAAAAGGCCCACTTGTAATTTTTCGGCCGTCGTTCGTCGCGCAGCAAAGCTACAGATACCAATCGTTTACGATTGACGCACACTTTAATTTGCTATGCATAAAAATTGCATAAGGGGCCATCTACATATTAAAATTCGCACCAACTTTTTTTTTCTCAATAGCAACCCCTAGATTTCACTTCATATTTCAAAAATTTAGCTCGCTTTAACCCCGGACACCAATTTTCAATAAATTTGGACAGAAAATGAGTGAGTTATGAGCACCCAAAATCCCCCTCCCCCTATGTTAAAATATTTTTTCATACTTCAATTCATATCTCATATAATATTGGTAGTAAGAAGCTGATTTTTATTCGTACTATTAGAACTAAACGACCCAAACATAATTTAATGTTATTATGATTTTTAATAAATCATTAATATGAATTATGAATTATTAAATTAATATTCAAAAAAATTATGAATAGTGACCTAGCCAAATTTCGATGGAAATAGATGGAATTTAATATTACATGGCTGTGCAAAATTTCAAATTTTTACGTTCAGTAGTTTAATTTATATTAAATAAAATGTGTTATTTTCATGGGTTAAGGGACCATATATAAATTTATTAAGTGAAAATTTTTTGAAAACTGCATAAAACAAATGTTAATTAGATTTATTTTGTGCAAAAACACAGTAAAAGATACCAGTATAAAAAATATCAAATTTTGAAGCAAATAAATTAGAAGTTTTTACAGTTTGTTGGGGATTCTATAAAGCGTGTATTGTTGCGTCCGCTGCCATATTTCCCCAAATAAAATATTTTCCAGCTATAGAATTAGATGCAGTAGATGTATGCCTTCTAATACAACGTCCTATTTCTGAAAAACTAACATCCTCAACTTTCCAGGCATGAATGTGACCTTTTTTAATATCAGAAACATTAGGTCTTTGGAATTCCCCATACTTTATCAAACATTCAAAATCACGTTTTTCTGTAAAAAAATTTTGATCTAACTATAAATTAAAATACCGCCAAAAGTCTTATGAATATTGCACATTGCAGGCGATAGTATTAAATGAAGAAAGTGAAATAACAAACACAGTGATAATATTGGGTCGGCAAAAAAGTAATTGCGTTTTTTACATGAAATTCAAACAAATAAATTTTCAATCATGAAACCATTCTGTAAGTTCGACCATAGCTGAGTCGAGCAATATTCATGGTGGTAATCAGAAGAGCAGGGAGCAGCCTCTAACTCCTGCCAACATTTCAGCTGTCTAAGAGAAACATCAAGGGAAACACTGAATAACAATTTCAAAATTACAAAGATTTTCAAAATCCTTAGCAGTCATTTTGCATTTCTCCCTTAAATCATGTGTACGAACCAAGGAAGTTATGAATTCACGGGTCATTTGGACCACAGACTAAATATTCTATTCTACCCTTGATATTCTCAGTACAAAACACTTTAAGAGAGATGGGAACAATATTTTCCTTGAAAATAATATTAATTTCTTTTAATTCTCGCGAGCGAAATAAATGAAAACGAAATAAATGAAAGTTCGGAACCTACAAATAGCGTTTTTCAATTTGCAGAAAGTCCCTTAAAAACGCGCAAAAATGAATTCGCAATATCTCCGGAAATTATCGTAGAAAATTGGTGAAAATTTATATTTAGGGTAATTTGAAGGTTTTCTTTCGTTTAATAAAGTCAAAATATGGGGTTGACATTGAGAAAAACGAAGTTGATGCAGAATTAAATATGAAGACGGCCCCTTATGCAAATTAAATTAATAGTAAATTAAAGTACGCGTTATTTGCAAACGAATGGTATATATAACTTTGCTATACGACGAACGATGGCGAAATAAAGAGCAAGTGGGCCTTTTTTTTCCGCAGCTGTACATACATATATGTATTTACAGAATACTGTATAGTTTATACATTGTCATAATTTAATGCAGTTTAAGCAATATAAAAATATTTTCATTTAAAAGTAATTGCAATTATACAAAACTAAATAAAACTTCCAAGCTTTGAAGTTGAATGTATTTTATGTGTTAATTTTTGTTAGTACAAAATACATACATGAAGAAAAAGCAAAAATAATAAAAGAAAGCAGAATACTAAGGAAACCCTCTGCCCTGATGATGGCAACAGGCAAACAAATAAGTGGCGAAAAATTGATTCAAAATTTTTAACTATTAGGCACTGGTAATTGGTTTTCTTATCTACATATCATTTCAAAATTTTTTACTCCACCGGATTATCGACAGTCCGGATTTTTGAGGTCCGTATTTTCGACGCTCAAAATAAATTTTGATTTTTTAAAAACTATTCCGAAGTCTTTTATTATTATTCTTTTTTTACACTGTTAAAGTCTTTAGCATTAGAGTTTTAATGGTTTTATTTATCTGCTCCAGTTATTTAACCAGAAAAGTGAATTAGTCAGTTTTAGCAAGTATTCTTCTTGTTATGAAACTACCTTTTTTCGTTAGTTTCGAAAATTCCGACATTTTGACAATCCGGGCAGTGTCCAGTCACAGTTAATCCGGATTATCGGCGCTCTATTATATGAGAGAAATTTTTATTAAAACCTGTAAAACGTTTTTCACTGCATTATGTTTGTACTTAGAGAAAGCAAAAATTAATTCGCTTTTGTTTTCAAAATTATGCAATTCAAAACGGTGAAGAAACATAAGTAAATATTTCAGAGTATAAAAAAAAAAATCTCCCATTTTCTTATTCTAGTAATGAATTTTAATTAAATGCCGTAAAATATATTACTTTCTTTCCCACCATTTATGGTTAACACCCCCCCCTCCTCTAGGGATCGACGCGAGACGAGAAACAGGGCTGTCTCGTCTCGTCTCGCAGTGGTAAACCTCTGTCTTGTCTCGCGTCTCACTGAGAAATTGCATGTCTCGTGAGTCTCACAATATTAAGGACTGCGATTTTGTTAGCATATGTTTAGTTATATTAATACTATTTAATTGAAATTTGATATTAATAATAACAATTAGTTACCTATTACCATATTAGTACATATATTAATTACCATATTAACTCATATGTCCATTTGAAGTGATAAAATTTCAGATTTAATCCGTATATATATAATGTGACATGACACGGAAAAAGTATTTGTTTTTATTTATTTATTTCGTAGCTGCGTAAATGTAATATGTAGGGTTCATGGGAGTTTCATTTGCTTTTGAAATTATATAAAGCTTTAAATTTTGTTAGAAATGCTGCAGAACTCAGGATATGGTGCGCAAATAAAATTTTAATCTAACTAAGCCTGTGCGGATTTGTGAATTCATAAAAGTTTCAATTGAGGAGGGGATAATTATAGTGAAGCCTGCTTATCCCCCTTTTCGTTTTAGGGTATGAGATATGGGTTTCATATTTAATCGGAAACCCGTGTTCAACCTGTTTATTCACACCATCAAAAAGAAGAGACAGCACAGAAGACTTGTGACCAGGGTTGTTTCTCAACATGTATCTTTGAATGCTTGCCTGAGACACAGCGTTGTATTAGCGAAATTGCTCCAGTAGATCATTCATTTACGTTCGCATAGCGTGGCTTATGGTGAAAGAAGCATTTTAAATAACTGCTGAAACATTTTATTTATAAATATTAATTTATTTAAGAGAAAAATATGAAATATCCATAAGATTTTATACATATACATATTCATCCATTTTGATAAAATGTAGACAATATTATAAGAAGAAAACAAAAAATCACAATTATTAAGTTTCCAATCAGAGCATAAAATATGAAAGTAAGTATACTTGCATCAACTATTTCAAAAAATGTAATAATTATAGCCAGACATTCTAAATAAGAGCTGGATTCTCCGCTCGTCGCTAATTTTTGGCAGTCGTTAACTCTGCCCCGCCTTGAGGTGGAGTTTTAGAGAGGAGCGTCAAGGGGTTCATGTGATTGGCTAAAAGACCTCCCGATGGCCTCCAGAATCGTTAGCGCAGTCGGTAACCAAACAACTGGTTCTGCCCAGTCGGCAGCTAACCACCGACGATTTCGGAAACCACCGGCGGAGAATTCCACCCTAAGTTTGAAATGTTTTCCATTAAAAAAATAATGATAGCATACTTCAATAATTTATTCATAATTCTGGATTATGCTTAAATATGAATTAGTCATTAAATCTCACTAGCAATTCAAACCTCCTTTTTAAGCTATCTAAATATTCTTACGAATTTTCGGGGCAACCCACTGCTCTGGGGCTTAAAATAGTTTAAAATTCGTATTCTACGTTTCAAATAGTTAAATTTCGCTTTTTGTTGCATCAAAATTGGGTAACTAGAACCGGAGATACAGAGGTTTCGGTTTCCCCATTGTTTTTCTATACGTTTCTAGAAATCTCGTGAAATATTGGTCCTAGGGCTTCGATCTCTTCACTTTTGGGGACTTATTTTTCGCGACATTTTGGTCATTTGGCGCGTTTTTCCTAATGGAGCCTGAAAGTTGGTTTTTACGCATTAAAATCACATAAAAACCTAACATTTCTCTTCTATGACGTAATCAAAATTCCCGCTTTATGTAGAATCCTCGAGAAATAGACTTTTCGGAAAGTTTCTCCTGGCTTCTGTGCCAGCTATAGATACGAGTGTTTCATCGGCCCCCGTTCAGTGTGAGTGAGCACCCGTATTGTGAATATAGCTCTCTGAGTGAGAACGCTTGCTTTGTGATTTGATAGTGCTATAGAAGCTGTGTTTTGGCTTGCTTTTCGAAGCTGTTTTTAAAGTGCTGTGTGCAAATTCTTCATAGCTGTGTCTTAAAGGATTATGTACGATATCCCTTGAATATTTTTACTGAATTTTTGCCTCTGAAAGTGACTTATTTTGTGTGAGAAATACAGCATTTGTGAGAGCTTCAGATCTAAGCGGACTGTTAAAAGCACATTTCTGTTTGTTTGTGCTTGTGAATTTTGTACAGCTGATTGTTTGACAAAGTTCTAGAAGCAATAAAGTTTGTGTTCCATCCTGACAAGTGACTTTTTACTCGAACTTTCTACACCAACTGGACTTTAGAACGACGAACCCCAGGAGTAGGAGAGTATTTCTGCAACGTTTGGTGTCAGAAGTGGGATTCTAAAGAAAGACTTTAATTCTCCAGTGCATGGTGTGGACCAGAAAAATGGAAGAACTTAAAAAAACTGATAGAGGAGATGAAAACTGATATGATGAAGGAGATGAAAACCGAACAAGACGAGATAAAATCCGGCAAGCCGATTTGGAGAAAAAAATTGAAGGCGGAAAAGAAGAAATGAAAATCGCACACGACCAGATGAAATCCGGATTGGAAGAGTTGAAATCCGGACAGGAGCTGAAAATAGAAACCGGATTAGACGAGATCAAAGCCGCTCAGGACGAGATGAAAACCGCATTGGAAGAGTTAAAGCCGCACACGAAGAAGTGAAGACCGGACTGGAGAAAGCAGAGAAAAACCAACAGAAAACGGAGAAAAGAGTGCCACTCCTCGAAGAAAATGTAGCTTCCAAAATAATTGAAGAGTGTGAAGCTAAAATTGATGGAAAACTGGAATCTCTCGTCAAACTGGGAAAATTACCTGAAAACATGAAGATGTCGGCACACCGCCCAGCAGTGAAACTAACCACTTATGACGGAAAGCCTCTCTGGGAAGCCTACAAGACCCAATTATTAATCGTCGCCAAAGCTAATGGTTGGAACGAGTCCGAGAAAGCGAACCAACTGGCCGCTTCCCTTAGCGGAGATGCAATTAACGTATCACAAACTATTGGAGCGACGAAGATAGGAGATTTTGACGCCATTGCAAGTGCCTTGGATATGAAATTCGAGAGAAGTGCCAGAAAGAATATAGTAGAATACAACTTAAGCCAAGGATGCAGAGATCTGGCGAGACCCTTCAAGTATTTCTTCGGACATAGATAGGCTGTGTCATCTGGCCTACATGGACCACCTTGATGATGTCCGAGAAGAAATGGCGGTGCGGCATTTTACCGAAGCCGTCCGGGATTCTGAAATTCAAAAGGCACTCATGTTGGAGGATTATCAAGATTTGAAATCAGCTCTCGTCTTCGCTATGAATCTAGAGGCAGCTCAGCGGGCCGTGAGGAGAGATCGCCATGTGGTTAGAGAGGCGACGGTCCAAGAGCGAGCTGATTCGGACACAGAGACCTTAGAGAGCAGAATAATGAAGAAAGTTGAAGATCTAATGGAACGAACATTAAGATCCGGTGGAACGAAAGATAGCCCAAAGAAAGTAAAATGCTGGAAGTGTGGAATTGAGGGCCACGTACAAAAGTACTGTGGTCGAAAGTCCCATGACCAGCAACAGAAATTTCAGAACGGAAAGGAGGGAAACTAGGAGGTGGCCATCTCTCGGGGAGGAGGTTGCCAGATATTCAAAAGTCCCACCTAAAAGTCTTACAGATTTCATCTGTGAATGGCGGCAGTAAAGGACTATTTGTACTGGGATACGTAAACGGATCTCCATGCCACATGGTCATTGATACTGGAGCTAATGTAACCATCATAAGGACATATCTGGCGAATAAATTAAATTTGAAGACTATCTGGACTCCACCCTCGCTGACCCTCCAAACTGTGACAGGTGACAAGATCGAAGTGGGCGGAAAAGCTAGAGTGGAAATTGCGTTTGGAAATGCCAGATACGACTATGTGGTGTATGTCGCCAATATTACGGACTCTTTTATTCTCGGACTGGACATTTTAAAATAACACAAATTTAATTTGGACTTTAAAAATAATGAGCTTCGTTCAGACTCAGAAGAAATAGCTACGTTCGACATTAAAAATCAAGCTGTTTTACCTGTTCAACAAATAATTGCCCAGACTGATATCACTCTTCCCCCAAGAACTGATTCAATAATTTCTGGAACAGTAAAAGGAATCAATAAATTCCGGTTTGGATTACTTGAACACTCAAACAATAGTGATGCTGTCAGAGGAGTACTTGTGGCAGCAACACTTGTGGACTTGTCGAAAACTAACGTTCCTGTTAGAGTAGCTAACAAGACTGACAAGTCGAAGGTGATAGAGAAAAATGAAGTGTTGGCAACATGCACTCCTGTTACCTGCATTAATAAGAACTGCAACCCAACGACAGCTAAATCGCATCTGAGTGTCTGACGAAGGATTTATTACAAAACGTGGAGTTAACGGCAGAACAGAGAAGCGCTGCGGAGAAAGTAATTGGTGGATTTGAAGACCTCTTCTCGCGTACTTCGGGTGACTTTGGTAGTACGAAGTTAACACCACACAGGATAGATACAGGCAGCCATTCTCCCATCAAGCAACATCCTAGGCGGCTGCCGTTTGCTAAGTAAGAAGAGGTGAACAGACTTTTAGAGGAAATGAACCGTGATGACGTCATCGAGCCATCGACTGATCCCTGGGCCTCGCCGATTGTTTTGGTCGGGAAGAAGGATGGTTCAACCCGGTTCTGCGTTGACTACAGTCGTCTGAATGACATTACCAAGAAAGACAGCTACCCTCTTCCCAGGATTGACGACACTTTGGACACTTTATCGGGAAATGAATGGTTTTCCACTCTGGATCTGAAGAGTGGCTACTGGCAAGTAGAAATCCATCCCGATGACCGTGAAAAGACTGCGTTCACTACCGGACAAGGATTGTGGCAGTTCAAAGTTATGCCTTTTGGACTCTGCAACGCACCGGCTACATTCGAGCGTCTAATGGAGATAGTATTGAGAGGACTTTCCTACGAAGCATGTCTCGTTTATTTGGACGATATCATTATCGTCGGAAAGACTTTCGAGGAGCATCAAAGGTGCTGCAGAAGTTAAAGGTGGCAAACTTGAAACTGAGTCCATCTAAATGTAACTTGTTTCGCCGGGAAGTACGTTATTTCGGGCACATAATATCCGCCCACGGAGTCCGGATCGATCCCGAAAAGACATCCGCAGTCAAGAACTGGAGTCGTTCTGAAAATATCCATGACTTACGAAGTTTTCTCGGTCTGTGTACTTACTATCAAAAATTCGTGATGGGTTTTTCTCAGATTGCAAGGCCACTTCACAAATTGACCGAGACTGGACAAAAATTCCAATGGACTGTGGAATGTGAGGATGCATTCAACGAATTGAAGACGGCTTTAACATCTGCGCCGATCTTGTCGAATCCTCACCATGAGAAGCCATTTATTCTGGACACAGACGCAAGTAAGGAGAATGTCGAAGCAATTTTGTCCCAGGAGATAGATGGCCAAGAACACGTCGTTACTTACTGGAGCAAGTGCCTTTCGAAGGCAGAACGTAACTATTGTGTTACGAGAAAGGAACCGCGTGCTATCGTTAAGACGTGGGGCATTTCCATCATTATCTGAACGGCCGAAAGTTTCTGCTCCGAACGGACCATGCCTCTTTAACCTGGCTCCTAAATTTCAAGAACCCATAGGGCCAGATAGCCAGGTGGATAGAGTTTACAAGAATATGACATCGAGATACGTCATCGGAAAGGAGCATCTCATGGAAATGCAGATGCTTTGTCGCGACATAGACAGTTGTCGTCCTGCATAGACAGTTGTCGCTATTGCTCCACGGCAGAGAAAAATTACCATCTGAAACATCACGTTGTCCGCCAAGTTACATCATCGGCACCATCTCCAAATCCCTGGAGTGACGAAAATGTTCGAGCGGATCAATTAGCTGATAGCGACATCAAACCTATGGTGGAATTTTCAGAAAAATCCAGCGCTAAGCCCATCTGCCAAGAAATATCGTCATATAGTCCGACAACGAAACAATACTGGGCTTTGTGGGATTCGCTTCGCCTGAGAAATGGAGTCCTGTATCGTAAATGGGAGTCGGACGACGGCAAGATGCTCCGATGGCAGTTAGTACTCCCTCGTTCGAAGGTGCCGAAGGTTCTAGAAGAGCTGCATAATGATTACTTAACTGGAGGCCATTTTGGCATAATGAACACGCTTAAATCTATTGATTAAAACTAACACTCCTTTATTGATTAAATTTCTTATCAGCTGATTTAAATCCTTTTACGCAAAAAATTTCCAAAAAATACTCTTTAAAGACAATAATTTGTAAACTCCTCAATTCGACTCAATGCTTCCAATTGGCTAGATTCAACTTAGTTCTATTTCCACTTAAATCTTGTCTATTTGAGAATTGTTACTTTTCTCCCCTACGAAAAGAAAAGCCTACCATATCGTATTACTATCACGTGACCAACGCTCTTCAACGGACAGCGATGCCAAACGATGCCCCACAACATAGTCACCTTTCGGGCATGGAAGGACAAGCATGTCGTTATCAAAATATGAATTAATTGAATTTCTGAAGAGGATAAGGATGCACTTTACTTAATGCTAAGTCTTTTTGCTGTGGGTGCTTACTTCTCGGTGTATTCGATTGTGATAATTTTATTTTAAATCCGAATACCAAATGCATCTTTTTCATATGCAGAGTTGTGAAATAAACTCAACCTAGATATGGAGGGGATGCTTTCGGTAAGATTTTGCTTTAATGGACATAGTTTCTTACGATTGGATTATAAAAAGCTGTTGTAAAACAAATGAAGTTATGATATCTCCACTCAAAGTGAGTAAGTACTATTTTACCTTTTCATGTAAATAAATTTGGTTGCTGCTCTAATTAAATCTCACAGCTGGTTTAACCATGATTGCATTTCTGTATTCTGACTGTACTGTGAATTCGTTTTATAACTAGAGACAATAGTGAAATTATATTCTATTTATTTTAAAAAAAATACTTTTTGTATAGTGCATTAAGATCAATGTAATGTATTTGCCTTGATTTAAAATTTATATTTTCGGGCTTAAAATCATAGATTACCGCTCTAATTATAAAAAATGAAGAAAACGAATACTTCAAACATATTTTTAACTGTGCACTATTTATCATTATACATATTAATCATTACTCAACTTAAAATTGCACTGAACAATTAATGACAGAGAAAGAAACTACTAGAAAACACTGATTTAACAGCCTTAAATAACAAATTCCAGTGTAATATATTAATCAAAAACAGTAAATTTTCATAAAACACCCTTTTATGGCTTAAAATAATAATCTTAAGACAGATACATTACTGTACAGATACATTAATCTAAAAAGTACTGATTTGGTAAAAACGCTCCTTCTATAGCTTAAATAATAATCATAATTGAGTACAGTTATATTAATCAAAAGCGGACAGATTTTGTAAAAACACTCCTCTTTTTTTATTATTATTTAGGCTAAATGGAGCTGTTGTATAATGCTCAAAAATTGAGAATTTTTCCCTCCATTGATTTTTGTCGATTAATGGAGCAAATTTTACTCAATCGGGAGAATGGCTGTTGGAAGTCAAAAATTGAGTAAAAATATACTCCGTTTGATTATTATTTTACTCAGTAGATTTAAGCGTGAAGACCCTGCAGAAAGTTCGCGAGCGCTTCTACTGGGCTAGGACACGAGGCGGTGTCGAAAAGTGGTGTCAAGCTTGTGAAGCCAGTGCCGCCCGTAAAGGCCCGAAAAAACGAAGCCGTGGAAAACTCCATTGTTATAATGTAGGAGCGCCTTTCGAGAGAATTGCCCTCGACATCCTGGGACCTCTTCCGCGAACTTCGGATGGCAACAAATATAGCCTAGTTGTCATTGACTATTTCTCTAAATGGCCCGAAGCGTTTCCTATTCCCGATCAAGAAGCTACGACCGTAGCAGAGGTACTGGTGCAAGAATGGATTTCCAGATATGGAACCTCTCTGCAACTTCATTCCGACCAAGGAACGAATTTTACCTCTGCAATTTTTAAAGGACTATGTCAACTTCTCGGAATCGTCAAAACCCAGGCAATACCTGTACACCTACAATCCGACAGCATGGTGGAGAGGTTCAATCGCACAATTTTGAACAACCCCTCGCTAATGGTGTCTAGGAATCAAGAGGACTGGGACAAGAACCCCCCCCCCTTCCTGCTGGCCTATAGGAGTGTTGTCCATGATAATAAGGGAGCCCGTGATGCTAATTGGGTAGTTACTCAAGCGTCGTCAGGACCTATTAGATTTTGTAGTTTAGATAATAAGAAGAATAAAAAGTTACATAATGTTTCCTTTCAGTGGTGGGGGAAACGTATACAGACCTTCAAAGATGTAAAAAAAACAGTTACATGGAGATACTCGAGCGCGTCAGATATTGATAGTTTAGATGACCCAGCGTGTGTTTGATACCAAAGGTATGCTCATCTGCCGACTTGCTTGGTGGGGGTGGCCATCCGGAAGGGTAGAAAATAGAAAAAAAAATGTATTTTGTCGAGCGCGTCAGATATTCAGAGGGGATGTTAAGTGAACCCTAAAAATGCTCCCATTCAAAAGACTGACGTTTCGGAAGTGACGCAAGCTCGTACGGAATTTTTGAAAATGCAAAGAAAAAATCGCCATATTGAAATACTCGAGCGTGTCAGATTTTGATACAGATGGTTTATCTTGATGTTCCAGTCATGGTAGCCTAAAATCTGACGATTATTTTGCGGGGTATCATTAATCTGACGGCTAGAAAAAATTTATGATTTTTTTTTTCAATGTCCATAAAATGTGACGAATAAAAGCACGTAAAATTATTTAAATATTTACACTTTAATTCATTTAGAAAATAACATAAAAATAAAATACATCTGTTGAAAAAATTATTTTCAATCTTCGTCGTCATCCGAAGAATTATCATTCTCCAAATCTAATAATTGAATTGGACCTCCAATATTGTCTGCAGTTTCGTAACTGTAACAGGAAATCGTTATAACCATTAACACAATTTTATTGATTTCATGAATAACATGTTATCAAAGTATTAAAAAGAAATATACCTAAATCTGAAGTTTCGTCAATAACTGATGTTATGATATCTTCGTATGAATCAGGTAACTGATTGCCAACAAACCAAGTCATTTGAAATTTTCCATCGACATTTGTCCACCCGTAATCTGTTGGTGACATGTCAGTCATAGTTTTATTGTGTGCATTTCTCCACAAGCACGCAATATACTTCGTTCGCAATAAGTGCTGCTGTAGCTCAGATTGGCAAGGAGGCAAGCAACTAGCATCGTATTTACGGACGTTCAGTGAGAAAGGCTGCAACGTATCTGACACTTTGTAGGTCTTATTAAAGATTTCTATTCTTGCAAGGTTGACATCAGCTAATTTTTTCAAACCATACAAGTGGCAAATAAAAGATTGTAAAATGTCAAAAGAATCTTCTATATTATGATCCTCTGACCAATCGGCAAATGTCTTCTGAAAAACATTTGAACCCATAAAAATTTGCAGAGGTTTTTTTTTTTTTTTTGCCTCGTCTGTAAAGTGCCGGATTGTAATCGCATCCTGTTAACGCGTGAAGAGCTGGTAGCGCTAGCGAAATTATTGGGCCGAGCTTAGTATAAAGAGCAGATACGTCAATATAACGGCGTGCATTGTGAACTCCAAGATCCATCCATATTTTAACCGATGCTTGGAGATGTCCCATATTGACCAACATGATGACAACAATATCTGTGTCTGAAGTTCTGATTGTAACTGTAGAATTTTCTTTTATTTGACTTGCCAAAAATACAATTTTTGTATCTGCTTCTTCGTGATCAGGACATGAGAGTTCATGGTCGATTGTTCAGGTAACTTTATTATCGGTAACTGAATATACATAACACATATCATGATTAAGATATATTGTTTCGTTACTAATAATAGTAGCCATCTCCTGATCAGCTCAATGATGAATTAAAAACTTGACAAAAGCTTCTTTGAATTTGATATTTCTTAATTGTTTCTGAAAATTTGCTGTTCTTGTTTATTGGGGACCAAAGATGTAGAACTCATTCATCTACACTAACTCGAAGAGCGTGCTCGTTATCTTTGATCGAGCTATTGTTGCACGCTCTAATCTTCATTGACGATCTTTATTGCTTTGGTTCGTATTTTTATTGCTTTGGATCGTATTTTTATGACTTCGGCTCGTGGAAATCGGCAGATTATATTTTTTTCGTGATTCTTGCATCATTTCCTTCAAAATAACAAAATTTCAACAGCGCTCGAGCGCTGTTTCGAGCAGCATCTCGAGCAGCTTTTTTTTTTTTTTTTTTTTTTTTTTTTTTTTTTTCAATTTTGTAACCCTCCCACTCCCCTACGTTACATTCATATCGTCAGATTTTCTGAATGTACACTTTTTAGCTAGTAATTAACCCACCTTATCTTAATCTGACGCGCTTCAGTATTTCTGACGATCAATTTTTTTTTACTAATCTGATGAGCTGCCCTCAGGGCCGGCCCTAACAGTTTTGCCGCCCCGGACAAAAATACAAAATGCCGCCCCCCACAGTAAAATTACTATTAAAAGAAATGAATTGTTCACAGATATTGTTTTCATGCATATAAAACTGGAATAGCTCTTTAAACATAACGCTATTTATTAAATAACACACATTAAGCTAAAAACCAAAAGAAAGACAGAAAAATAAAGAGCTTATTTTTCTGACTTTTAATTCCGCAAAATTCCTGACTTTTTCTCTTAAATCAATTTTTCAACTAATTCATGTTCGATAGCCAATGTAGTTAAATTATTTAACCTATCTCGAAGAGTTGTAGAACATAAGAAATTTTTAATTAACTTTAATTTTGAGAAACTCTTCTCTGCACTTGACACAATTATCGGCAAAGAAAGAGAAATTCTCGACTCGAAGCAATACAAATGTACTTATTAAATTAAATCTGCACTCTAAGTTATTAATCGCTTTGTTTGCTGTAAAAAAATAAAACAATCTTAAATTTTAATTTAGGATCTTTCACCCGATCATCTCGTGATTCGCAATCAAAATTAATTTGTTACGTGGCTGCTTAAACTCAGTGTTAGCCAGAATAGTATCTCGTCGGTCAGTTCTCTTGCATAACAGAACATTTCATTTAAAATCACACCCAATCGAAGATTCTTTCAAAAAATCTTTACAGTTTCTTAAGAGTTCTAGAGCAGGTGGTAAATCGTTGTATTTTTACTGCAATACCTTTCTTAATGGATTCACGCAATTGAAGATTTTGTACCCTATAAAAATAGAGCATAGGAACATGAACTGTTTGAGAGAGTTAAATAATCCTAGCGTCATTGGAATTAGATTTGTCAATAGCTTTATACCTTACCAAGAATGCGATCTGTTCTCTTTTTTTTTCCATCAGGAATGCAATCTAGAAATATGGGATAGTATTTGGCTTGTTGAATTTCATTAACAAACTGTAATTTGAATCTAACTGGAAATCTTCTGAAAAATCTATGCAAAATGTGTAAATACTTGTTTGCACATCACAAACAAACAACTGAACAAGGGCATAGCCAGGATTTTCATTTGGAGGGGGGGGGCAAGACAAAGAGACCATGGAGTCCAACTGCTCCTCCCCCCGGTTTGTCATAATCAGACCCTATGTCTAGCTCATTTTAGAGGGGCAGCTGCCCCCCGCTGGCTACGCCCATACAACTGAAGCAAATGAAATGAAATTTATAGCAACACCAAAAGTGGCAACTTGATTTAAACTGCAGTTGATAAAATATTTCTAACTCGTTTAAAAGTTTTAAGATTTAAAACTGTTGGTTGAAAACTGTGTGTAAATGTATGTTCGCCCATTCTTAAAAAATGGCTCAATGGAATAGAATGAAATTTGGAATTATATTGAATGGTAAGTTAATTGAAACAATAGATGCCAAAATTGTTTTAAATAATTCATAGACTTTGAGATTTTGTAAAAATCGCTTTAAAGGTTTGTTCTGGCATCCATCAAAAACGGATTAAGAGAACAGAATGAAATTAGGCCATATGATGGGTAACAAAGCATCATCGAAATTTTAAAAAGATTTAAATAAATTGAAAGGGTTTGCAAAAGTTGCATTTTATTTTTTCTTATCTTTTCTAGGGAGCGGGGAGAGAGGGGGAGGGCGTCACTTTAAGGCGTCTGGAGGTAATACAATAGGTGGCTGGTTTCATTATAATGGAATTAATGTTCGGCTTAATAATTTAAAAAAAGAAATCGACGTAATTTGTTTATTATTTTTTTAATTTTGAGAAAATTGTGCAAAAATTTTGCAGACATAATATTAAAATTTCTAAAGTTAATAGAACAAAATTCAGCTATTATCGATGAGATTGAGTTAAATAACATTGATATATATATATATATCTTATTTTGAGAAAATTTTGTGTGACAACTTCGTGAAAACAACTAATGGTCAGACAAAAGGGAATGAAATGAAATTTTGTTAAATAGTAGGCAGTTAGTAAATTAAAATTTCAGGTTTTTAATTTTCTACAAATTTGAATTATTTTTGAGGTATGACGTAAACTTTGATTAAGTTTACGTGCGCGTGTTCGTAAGTTTTTCGCGCATCAAGTAAAATCATCAAAATATAATTCAATCGGACGTTGCAGTGTTAAATATCGGCTACTTGCTATCACAAAGAATTTTCCAGATATTCTCTTTTCAGTTTAATATTCATTACTAGCATCTTTTTTTTTTGCAACTTTAAATAACTTCTTGATGTAGGAAGCTCATCCACTAAAAGAAAACATTAATTTTGAATGTAAAGCATTTTCTCTATTGACAGTTTGTCTCAGTAATTTGTTACTCTCTAACCTGTAATCTTTGAACAATGCACAAGAGTTATAACTTTGCTTTCTGTATTTCTGCCAGTATGTTAATTCCATTTTTTGTACTACTACAATGCAAACAAAATTTCGCGCAGTTAGTAAAAACCCATCAATGACGGATGGGTACATCAGCCAGTAAAGTTATATAGAATGATATTCTTCAGAATATTTTTTAACAATTCTTTTACTATTACGAAATGTATTTTTCAGATTCGAGTCAAAATGCCGCCCCGGACAGGGGTCCGGTTTGTCCAGCCCTAGGGCCGCCCCTGCTCACAGAATCTGAAACTTGCTAGAAAATATACGGAGAACTACATAATAATAATGATGATGGTGCAGGAAGATGCCAAAGGCAGTTTTTTGTAAAACCACTTACAAACGGGGAAATGAGGAATGCGTTGAAATTTTTAAAATGAGGTGTACAAAACTGGTCAGACTATTTTTCAAAACAATATAAGTATGAAAAATTCCTCAATGAAATGTTAAGAAATAATTGTAAATTAATTCAAAATTATCTAATTTGTTTCAATACATATAATCACAATTTCTTCAAAGATAAGTATTCATTTGCCTAGTAATTCTATATTATTATTTCTGAAATTACTTATTGTTATCAAAAACGTGCGGTCTCTAAGGGATTACATTAAATGGTATTTACTATTCCTAGTTTCCCTTTAGTTAGACTTTTGTCTGCTACTTAAATACTGCAGTAGTGAGTTTGCATAGAATATGTCTGATCCACATCCTGCTTAACTTTAAGAAATTATACCCTTACATGAATTATAGTGTGTTGCACTTGTGAAGGTAAAATTTAGTATGTAATTCAACAACTCAAAGAATGAGACACGTTTCTTGTGGTCTCTCTCTCTCTCTCTCTCTGTCCCTCCCTTCCATTCTCTGTGTCGTGTATGTGTGGAGGGAAGGGAAAGGGTTGCGTTGTGAACAGGCGCCGAACGATCACACAGCTATATGTATAATTGATTACAAGGATCTTTATCTCTTATGATGACGACCACCGACAAGATTATCATGAGCTAATGTCAAATAGGGAGTAAAAAGGCAATGATTTCGATCTTAATCATATCAGTTTTTCAAAATTTTCAGGTGTAATGAGAGGCTGTAAAGCCATTTTTGTAAAATTTGCACATCAACAATTTTTGCAAGCGATTTTAGCCGCTTTTTCTCATTTGGAATGATATAGAGACGTAGCTGGTGAATGGCACGGGTGCCTGCACCCCCCCCCCCCAAGTACACCGAACTGCATTGTTATGTTTATATAGGACATGTACGGTGTTTCCCCTGAAAAGCGATCGTCGTCACAGGACTTTCCAACAACTTTAAAAGCAAGCCAATGCTGTTAAACACACGAAAAAATTCATAATGCATCTTCATCCTTTGCACTATGGACTGACATTTACAGAAAACCTGTATGCCTCAGGCAACTTTCAGAAGAATTCATAAGCACAAAAATCGCCTTCAAAAATGGGCTGAGGAGTTACCCGTTTATGGAAATATCGCGAAACTCCGTATGTTTAGCATTTTTTCCTGAGTGCTTCGTAACTTCTACGGGTGCATTGTTTGTATCAGTTCAAAGTACAACTTGTAAACAGACATCATAAACTTTTCCGAGTCTCTAGCGCAATTAATTTTTTTAAAAAGCTGTTCAAACGTTGCATGTTTTTGAAGTGGAACAGCCTTAAGGTTGTTCCTTAACTTCCTAAGCGATAGATTAATAAGAAAAACGCTTAATAAACAGCAACTGTGAAGTCAAACTTTTTCATACATTCAGCTTGTCACGAAGTAAAGTGCTGATAATTTTATAATTGTTATTTAGAAATATGGCAAAGCTAAAACTAAGTGCATCGAAAGCACAAAATTTAAATTTATTTATTGTGTCAGATAGACAAGAGATTTACCTTTGCCAAAGCCAAATTTCCCAACGGCTCATTTCCGTGAATCGGAGTACATTGCGTTTAAATTTCTTTTGTACTTTGTAAGTTGATTTTTGCATTTACAGTGAAACCTCCCAAGTTCTGCACCCCCATAACTTGGACACCTCCATAAATTGGACGCATTTCTGGGGAACGGAATGTGTCCATAATATAGAAACATACCTCTATAAGTTGGACTGAAAGTGAGACACTTTTCGAGGGAAGCGGGGGTGTCCAACTTACGGAGGTTTCACTGCACTATGTTTCTAATATATTTAAATTTTCTCCGTATTCTTTCGTAGGAAAACCTTGTTCATGAATAAACAGTCAGACACGGAAAGAATATCCAGCCATATATCTTCCAATTTTATTTATCCAATTAAAAAACTAAAGCAATTCTGTTAACCATGCGTATAATTGTTATTCCACTCATTAATAAAGGAATCTGTCAATAAAATAATCTCTGAAAAGTTTCTTTAAATGAGTTACAGAATTTTTCAAAACTTTTAGTTCAAAAATTCAAACGAAAGATCAGCGGGAAAAAAAATATATATAAGTCACTAATTTGTCAGTCATTAATAAATCATTTTCAATTTTTGTTTCTCCTATGTTCAGCTGCGCAAAGTTTGCAACTTATGTCAGAGGTTTGGGTTATAAGAACATTTTTGCACGCGATACTGTAATTAAGGCAAGATTCTGCAGAAAATATTTCAATATTTACGCGATTAGTAAGTATCCTTTAACGATAAAACAAGATTATTTTATAATACAAATCATAAATATTGTGCAATATTAGTTGTCTGTTCTTCAACTTCATCAATACGATTAAGCTGTGCATAAAAAGAAATGTAATACGGTGAGCATTTTTATTATTAAAAATGAGAGGAACAAGTTTTTAAAAATACGCACATCAAGAGCGATACAAAAAATCGAAATTAAAATCGTTGTTACATTTATAGTTTAGATCGACGTATGCAATGTTGCAAAATAAATAGATAAATAAATAAATAAACACTTTTTCACGTGTTTTGATATGAATTATAATTCATGTGAATATTTTTTTTTAATTGGAGGGAAGGGTATTGTAACGTAATCACCTTCTCTACAAGTCGGAAATTATTTTGAAATTTGTTTGCCGTTACACAGAAGAATATTTGAATGTTATTGAAATTTCCTATAGGTTGAATTTGTGAATATTTTTTTTTAATTCATACAGCTGAAAAGAACTTGTAGGACATCATTTACCTCTAAAAATGTCTTGTCAGTCTTCGTTTATGTATGGGTGATAGTAATTTTTACTACTGAAAGAGATTGAGAATTATCGTGTTCACTCGCGTACTAGTCGCACCCCCGTTTTGAAGCAGAAAAAATTGCTTTAGAGTTACAATATTATGGTAATAGATTTCCCCCGCATAGCAGTCTCACCTAGACTTTCACCATGAAAAATTGTCAAAAAAAGTGCGACTATTACGCGAGTAAACACGGTAGGCCTTTTTTTGAAAAATTATTTGAAAATACGTTTACTACTTGTCGTTTTTAAGTGTAATAGGTGTTTTAAAAACAATTATGAAATTGTTCTTTAATTTAAGTTGTGAGATTTTTGTCGAGTGTGAGTTGGTTAAGGGTGTATGTCGAAGAAAAAAAACTCTGTTTTCAGTCTTGGTACACAAATTGAAATAAACTAATAGCACCAGCGTCTCCAAAAAATTCCAGATGGTTCTTCATAAGCTGCTTTACACACTACAATAAGCGAAAAAGCTGTGGCTTTTGTGAAATTTTCAGAAAAAATTCTTAAACATGGATCTGAGCTGCAAGATTTTTCGAAGAGTGACACGTTTTGCGAAAATTTCCGATTTTTAAGAATTTTTTCTAAAAGTTTTGAAACTGATACCGATTTATCGTTTATTTCAGTATGTAGTACAGCTTGTAAAGAGACAGTTTCAAAATTTTAAAGTGCCTGGCATAATTAGTTTATTTGTACTTATGTACCAAAATCACATGATTTTTTTCGAACTACACCGTTAAAACCGGGACAAATTTGTCTCAGTTTCAAGTTCTTCGGAGCTATTTTAGTTCCTTCGGGGTAAATTTAGTTCTTTTTCAACGCTTAAAAAATTTCGCCCATTCTCTTTTCTCTTCTCTCTCTCTCTCTTAAATTATTTATTTGCTTTTTTAGATTTTGTGAAAATGGAGAAAAATTTTCTAGAGGCATGATATTAAAATATCGACAGTGAATCAAACAAAATTTAGTTACAGACGAAGACAGATTTCTCGCCTTTAAAAGCTCGTTCCATTAAAATAAATCAGCGCTTTGTTGCTCTCTAACTTGTAATCTTTTAACAAAACACAGAAAATATAGCTTTGCTTTCTATACTTTTGACAATACTCTAACGCTTTTCTTTGTACTCCTACAATTCTGACGAAAACTCATGAATTTAGGAAATTTGCATCACATAGTAACCCGTCAACGACGGGTACTTTAGCTAGTTTGAGCCAACGTGAAAGGACTCAAATAAATTGAGTGGCATTCGAAGCATTTTTAAGTCAGTTATAGCGCGAGCAAACAAACATGCTGAAGTAAATCCTAAACACGTCTCATTCCTGTTGGAAAGTATTTTTAAAAAAAAGTGTGTGTGTGTGGGGGGGGGGGGGGGGTAGACATTCAAGATCTTCATCTCCTTGTCCCAGCAATACATGAGTAGATATTCATCTTCAAAAGAGAATACTGAAAGACTTGAAAATTCCTTCCAGTATTACCCTGCTAGGTAGCTGGAGAGAATAAAAAAGAAAACAGCGTCGATCTGAGCTGAGGTTTGGGTTCAAGAAAGAAATCCAGATGGAAGTGAGCGACACAACGCGACGCTTTGTGTCTATCTTCCTACGATTGGCAAACAAGACATTTGTCACTGTCAGTATAAAGCACGAGCGTCTTGATTGAGCTTTCCCCTCAGCTCCGAATGAATAATTACCTAGTAGTGTGGCTCTTATAACCGCGGTTAATTCGTAATTATGATAATTACTACTCAAGGAGTAAATTTTTGTTGGAAAGAAAGAAATGTTCTTTTCTGCGAAGTTTTATTGACTTTTACCGTAGAATGTAGGACGATTCTGTAGACGTCGTTAATCTGTTGTTTACGGGTTATCGCTTTCTATGTAGTAGATTTCTTTTCTTCCCCTCTTCTCCTTTACTTGCTGGAATATGTTATTCCAATCTTCATTAGTCATTCATTATGAGAGAGCTGCTATTTCTTTTGCCGAGAAAACAATGGCTGGGAATCGATGAAGAACCCGCTGAGATGCTCATTTGAAAGTAATTACTCATAAATGGGAAGGAAAATTAAGCTATCTGACACGATAAGAACAGCTTTCGCATGCATTTCAACTGAATGCTATCCGTGATATTAAAGTACAAGCAAAAAATGAAACTGTTTTTTTTTTTTTTTGTGAAAAAGCTATTGCCATTAGCTAAAATAAAAAGTTTGGCATACGAACATTGATTCCTATTTGATTCAATTTTTTTTTAATTTATTCAATGCTGCTTGTTAAAATAAGTGTGATAAAGTCCATTATACTAAAGTAGCTGCCATGAAAAATGTTCTGAGTGCAATACGTATGACAAAAATGCAAAATAACAAAGGTGTCAGTACGCTACTACTTCTTTGATAATCGAAAAATGTGCCAAAAGCTATGTTCAAGTTAAAGTATATTATGAACATGGCATCTTGTAGAAGAAAGCGCATTCTTAGATCTTATAAATGAGCAGATAACAGTAAGAATTTGTTGGTGGTATCAGGTACTTTCCCAAATGGTTAAAACAAATGCTCAAGAGCCAATCTTAAAAACTCCACCAGTGGCCGAGCGCATAGCACTGTCAACTGGAAGGCGCCTGGTTCAAACTACAAGTTAACCTAGTTCAAACCAGGTTGCGTTCGTTGACCTAACCGTTCGGAGTTTTCCGTAGTTTTCTCAGAAACTTAACATAAATACGGGTTAGGACTGATTAAAAAGACCCCCACGGAGGACGGTGTCGAGCTCATAGCGTCCATCCCCATTAAGGATGCTCGTAGTGTCCCAAATGGTGCTCGTAGCGGCCATCTTCCCCGTCACCTGTTTTCACCCCAGTAATAATTAAAAAAAAATAATAAGAAATAAAAACGAAAATCTCCGACTAAATGTAGATCTACTTTAGTAGCGGCCATTTTAGTCTACAAAAGCCTAGATTTTATTGCTATGGGTTGAGAAAAGCTCCTATAAAGCAGCCATTTTTGAAAATATTTCAATATTTTTGAAGGAGAGCAGATTATTATTATTAAGTCTTTATTCCATAGATATTTTCTTTTGAATGAATAAGAATGAAATTCATTACAAGGAAATGATAACTTTATACTAGTGATAAATTTAGACCTTTTTATAAATACGTGTTTTAATGCAGAATGCAATTTTTTGAAATTTTTTCCTGATTTCGTTGCATATTTGTTTTACGAATAATTCAGATTGGTAATTAAAGGAATTTTTTTAATAAATGCAATGTTTTTCTTATGCAATGACATGCATAATTTCAATGCAATGTTTTTCTCTTTTAATAAATGCAATGTTTTTCTTTCTAATAATATAAATTATAATTAACTATGTGCAAGAATTTAATTCATTACAAAGAAATGTTTGGCGATCAATTCGTAGATTTGTTTTTAAATACTCGTTATAATGTTGGATGCAATTTTTTGAACGTTTTACTAATTTCGTTGCATATTTGTTCCACAGATAATCCACATTGGTAATTAAAGGAATTTTTTTAATGAATACATGGATTTCTTATTTTGTGTCTTTAAATAACATTGTTTCATAAAACTCTGCTTAGTTTTTGGGTTCGTTGTTTATAAGTCCAGGGTATGTGAAAAGTTTTGTTAAGCAGCCCACTTGTCAGACTGGAACATGAATTCGACGAACAATTGCTGTAGAAAATTCACAGGAATTAAAAAGCAATAACACGTCTGATAACACTCCACTTAACACAGAAGAGACATTTTAGATCTGACTGTTTCGACCAATGTAATAAGATTTTCATTTATTTGATTAACTGTTTAATGTTCCTTTAAAACATTGGTTCTTTCAATTATGTAGCTAAAGCTGCTGTAATTCTCACGAAATAAATTTCAAGCCGATTAGTCTAACAGTGTGAATTTGTATACGATTTAAACAAACACACAGGTTTTTATTTTTATTTATAAGGATATTCATTTTGAGGTAATCTAAACAACAGTGATAATTGCTTTGCACTTATCTTACCAATTATCTTAGGTTGTAGCCTCACCATGGCACAGTGGTTATGTCACTGAAAATGGTAGATGGCCGAAGTGTGAAGGTCCCGGGTTCGGGTCCCATCGTACGGCTGTCGACCTAACCGTGCGGAGTTTTCCGTGGTTTTCTCCGAAACTAGCGTAAATACGGGTTAGGACACTTTAGAAAGACCCCCCACGGAGGGCACCTCCCTTGTGTTGTCCTACTGACATGGATTTATAAGCAGACATCAGGCCAAGCACACAAATCCGTAATACATGTTTACAAACCTGATATTAGGTTGTATGAAAACGAAACACCTTGGGTTATGCAATTTGCACAATTCTCGCATGTAAAGGTCAGAAATTTTCATACCCTGACTTAATGCTTATTTAATTTTTAATTTAAGATAGTATTGTACAAGAACTTTCTCAAGTAAATAAAAACATTGATAAAATGGGGAATCCAGGTGTATGTGTGTGTAGTGCGGGGCGGCAGTGGTGATGGTTGTGGCAATCAATTCCCCGCTCCCTTCCTTGAGTAAACTTAACCTAAAAATCTGTCGAGTTCCTACACGCTTAAACCAAACGAGCGAAATTCGATCAGTCGGAGCGATTTTTCGCTCCTTTCCGTACTTGAAAGTGAGCTTCTCCTTTAGGAGCGTTTTTCGATCACTGAGCGGAGCGAAATTTTCGGAGCGATTTTCGCTCCTTTTACATTAAATAATTTCGCTCCTTTTTCATTACTTTTTGATATTAAAAGGAGCGTTTTATAGGAAACGCTCCTTTTAGGAAAAATAATTTAAGATATGATTTCGCTCTTTTTCTGATTAATTTTTAATCTCAAAAAAGCGATTTTCTTAAAAATACTTTTATTTTTGTTTCGTTTTATTTATTTTTATTCCTATCCTGAGCATTTGCACATTTGAAAAAGCCATTTAGTACAATGATTTTGTACCTTTTATTAAAAAAAAAGATGAGTCTTTGTAAAAATACTTTGTGCTGAACACCTTTTCAATAAAACAATATAATTGGGATAATATTAAGTGATATTTCATATTGATGAAAAGTACTTTGAAAATAAAAGTATTTTCCGTATAGCAGCATGATTCTGCAATGTACGTCACGATTACTAATATAAAAGCGTAACTGCGTAAATTAAACACATGATTTATATTGAAATATTATTAGTAATATAATTTACAAAGTACATACCTGCATTAATAATAAATACTTTCTTATCAATTCTAAAACAACAAAGTACATTTAAAACTGTTTGTAAGAAGAGAGAAGGGAGGGTATCTGCAACAATTTATTAAACTTTAAAAGATTATATATGTTAGTTTAAAAAATTGAGGTAAATTACCAATTTCGAGTCGAGAGTGGATTAGGGAAGGGAGGCGGAAGGAGACTAAATTACCTTGAATGCTCGTGAATGACCGAAGCAAAACTACTTAAAAAAAAGTGGGAAATAAACAAATGGGTGAATTTGTAATACACATTACTGAATAATTATATTTTTAAAGATGTACGTGTTTACTCGCGTAATAGTCGTTCAAGTTTTTGCCAATTTTTCATGATGAAAGTCTAGGCGCTACTCTTATGCAGAGAAAATTTACAACATAAAATTGTAACTCTAAAGAATGATTATCAATCATTTTTATATCTAAATAAAAATAACTTACAGTATGTCTTTCTTTTCTGTTTAAGTAAAATAATCACTCTCAAAGTGTCAAACTGTTTAATGTAGAAGAGATAAATTTAAAAGTATATAAGCCTTGTAACTCTATATTCAATAGTTATACATTTTAAAACAATCTTTTTAATAATTTATTTAAACAGGTCTTACAATAGTGTCTTTTTTTCAATAATTCTTAAAAAGAAACTTTTTGAATTACTGAAAAGAAAATCATTCTATATACATATATACTGAAAAAGAAAGTCATTCTATATATATATATATATGTGTGTGTGATAGATAGAATGATTATCAGTTATTTTTTATATGTGAATAAAAATAACTCACAATATGTCTTTCTTTTCTGTTTACGTAAAATAATCACTCTCAAAGTTTCTCAAACTGTTTTATGTAGAAGAGATAAATTAAAAAATATATAAGTGTAACTCTCTATTTCAATAGTTATACATTTTAAAACAATCCCTTAATAATTTATTTAAACAGAAGTCCTGGTGTCTTACAATAGTGTCTTTTTTTTTCAATAATTCTTTAAAAAAAATTTTATCCAACTTATTTCTAATACAGTTTAAGCCTGAAATCAGGATAGGCACCACTTATTTGCACAAATTTTATGGTCCTCAAGCTGTAAATATTTGAGTTTTCTATATCTATTAGTCTTCACTGACTGAATCAGTTTGAAAATTACACTAGTTCCATAATCATGGAGAAAAAATAGATAAGGAAAGAGAAAATGACTTTCATTCCCCATTTAAAGCATTAGAACTTTAACAAAAATCAACACTATATCTTTATACTTTTATTTGAACAAACAAAATGCATTTTACATCCATTCATTGCATAAATCCATTCACTGCAATCCCTGTGCACATCTAAGTATTACATTTCTTGAATTACTATGACAACCATAGTAAAAAATTAAAAAAATTCTTAATAGTAAATAATTTAACAAGTAGTTAAAGTAATAAATATTCATAAAGATCTGCTAATAAAAAAATTACACTGGTTCCAAGCTAAAAATAAATTCCAAAGAGAAATAAATGCACTACAACTAAATTTAAAACTATATATACTATATAAATTCTAATCTATTAAATACACTCAAAATTATCTTTTTTAAAATACAAGATATGATTTTCTATCAACTGCTATTACATTTGGGTAAAATTAATTTGTAAATATCGCATATAAAATTCTCTTTAACAAACAAATATTTAAATTCTCTTTAACAAAAAATTTATTTGTTGAACAATAATGCTTAATTTCCGAGACAAGATATAATCGGTGTTAGCTATCAAGCATATTTGATTTCTACTTCTGGGCTCTGGATATTTTATGTTGACAGCATAAAAACATTTAAACAAGTTATCAAAAGTCTTTAAAGGACATTGGCTAATTTCAACTACGTGTTTGTCCAAAACTAAGAGTATAGTATTGTAGTGGAATCTTTCTCCTGTACATAAAACGTACGGTCCTATCTCAGCAATGTTTTCAACAGCCTCATCCAACGCGCCATTTCCCTGTAAAGTGAAAAAAGATTATTTTAATATATCACAAAATATTGAAAACATTTCTTTTAATGCTGTGTACTTCACAAAAACATCTAAATAACTATTTTGTAACTTTTGATAAGTTTTAAATGACTGTAATAATTTTACCCCGATCTATCTGAATAGCACATCAGATCAGAACTTCGTCTTTTGATCTTCTGAAACTTGAACGACATACCATTTAATTAAACATAACAGCATTTTGCAATACAAACGGCAATTCTTTTAAAAATTAGTGTGTAACTCATTGCTATATTGTTTCATTATAATAAACATTAATCTTAAAGCTGCTCACATGAATTGAATTGCTCATAATTATTAATACATAAAATCAGTATCTCAAAAAAGGAAACACATTCCCCTTTTAGAAAGATAATGCACAGCACCGCTTTCTTTATATGGTGTGTGTATGGGTAGGGGGAGGGGGGTGGAAGTTGTTAAATAATTCCCGATAACGTTTTTCATACTTAAAAATGTGACTTTATTAGATTTTTTTAAATTTAATTTTCTTACTTTAATGTCAACATTTAAAATTGAAAATTTTGCACATACTTTCATTTTAATTATTCCTGCACATAGAACAGCAATAAAATAACTTTGAATGAGTTCTTAAATATATCTTTGGAAAGGATTTTTCTCATACCAGATTTTTCTTTCATCATTACCCTTTCTTTAAGAGGAGACACACATCTAAGTACTTTTGCTTCATAAATACATTTGCAAATTTTTATGCAACAGTTTACTTTTATTTTGATCAATAGCATAAAATCATTAGAAAACACTTTTTTCACATATTTTTCATTTGCTGCTATATGGTGTATAAGTATAATGCAAAGAGAGTAAATATGTATCAACAGATGAACATGATATGAAAATTCCATTAAAAATTTCTCAAATTTAAAATTCACTAACAAATTTTTTTCTTCCCTATTCCAGTTACTGTTAATAATTCTGCCAACATTGATAATGCTGATAATTTTTTTAGAAAAAAAATATCGATAACAAGTATTTTAAAATCCAACATATGCAAACAATAAAGGAAATTTATACAATTGCCTATATATTTTAAATATATAGGCAAACAAATATATTTTTATGCCATATTTCCAAGGAGTTTTTAATAAATTTGCCCAATTTAGAGAAAAACAAAAACAAAGCGTATTGAACTAAGTGTCAGTCATTTTCTAAATGTAATTGAAAAGAATTGCTACATGAAAAATACATAAAATAAGATTCTATAGTAATCAATGCACAAATTTTTTTTAACTAATGCAAAATTAACTCTTTATGAATTTAAGAAACCCTGATATTGATATTTTCTTTTCTTTAGCAGTTTATTATTAGTAACAATGCATTTGGAGCTTTTTAAATAAAATAACTGTTACAGAAGTGTCGTACCGTACGTGTCTTGGTCTTAAAATTATAGCATCATTCAAAATTTTAAGTGGATCAATTAAAATATTAAACAAGAAACTATACTAAAAATCTGTTACATTTTATAAAAAAGGCAATTTCAGGACAAGTATGACCCCTCATTTAATACATCAATTTGAAGAAACAAAGATTTACCTAGTTCAAGAAAGCACAGTAATATTTATTTGTAAGAAAGAAGAAATGACATTTATCAAAGTAAAATTCTGAAACTTTCTGAAGCAACTGCATTATCATTAAGCAATTAAGAAATAAAATATATGTTACTGTATATATTCACTCTCAAATCATCTAGTTCTTCAGGAAAGCTCTTTTTATATCTGCCTGCTTCTGGAAACGTACTTATAGATGCGAGGAGTATAAAAAAGAAAGGGAAAAGTCCGAGAAAATTTCCAGCATCATCCGGGAATATTTTAAGGAATTCTGCATCAATCTGAAATATGTATAAGTATATATAAGTACAAAAAAATACAGTCATGTTAAAAAGGATATTTGACCTAAAAATATACAATAATGCAATTTAATATTTTTTCGGAAAGGTTAATTAAAAAAAAGGCTTCTTTTATCTGGGATTTGCTGCATATGCAATGCAGCCAGAACTCAGCTTCAGAGTAGCTCAGCTTCAGCCCCAAATCAAAAGTAGCTTTACATGTTTTCAATCTTGATAAAGGGAGATATTTGAAAAAATTTCTTTAAATTATATAAGCTGACTACTAGCATTGTTACCACAATATTTATTTATACTTAAAATAATTAAGATATTACTTTATGTTACTGTTTTCATAACTAACTACACTGAAGCTATTAACTATATTCTTAAAGAACTCCAGAGAGCACAGATATCTATAATTTATCAAAAGTTTCAGTACTATCTCCAATGGAGGATTATTTTAGGCTGTAAATCGTTATTTTAAATACATGCTAACAAACAAGGAAGAGATCGCCCCCCCCCCCTCCAGATTTAGCATGCACATTCAAGGCTGTTTACATTTGAACCTGAACTCAAAGCTTTACTCTCCTTCCCTCGGACAAAGATGGGATTTGTGTGTGTGTGTGTGTGGGGGGGGGGGGGTCTGAGTTTATATAACTTACTATGTGGCTAATTATAAAACTACAATTAAAAAAAAGAACTGTTTCAGTTGATATTGCGTTTTTCTTTTTTTTAAATTAGAGAGAGAGAGAGAAATTTTCCTTCTATGTGCAAAAGTACTTTTTGATGAGTGACTATGTGCAAAAGCACTTTCTGTTAAGTTAAAAACTATAAAACCAGTCATAACTGAAAAAATAGATGTTTCACGGGAAACTTCAAGTTACATAGTTTAAACTAATAATTTTAAAGTCTACATTAAATTATTATTGTTTTACTGAATAAATTTACTGATTTAAAATTGATTTTATCTATTTATACCATAAAGTTTAGGCAGTAGCACAAATTTCAATTAAATGCTGTTAAAGTTATCTTTTAATACTAAATATGAAATTTGTCATAGTAATGGTAAAATTCATTTTAACATAAATAGAGAATTTTAAAATTTATACTACTAACATTACGTATACTAAATAACATAAAATGGCATTTAGTAGAAAGAAACAATTTTTAACACAAATAAAATTTAATACACATGCAGAATTAGACAAAAACCAGAAAACATTACTGTTCAATAATCAATAAAAACAAACACATACATACTTTTAGATATTATCTAATAATACAGCTTTAATATTTGATATTTAGCAATTAGTGCAGAGTTTAAAACTTATCGCACTTTTAAGGCACAAAACATAAACCATATTAAAATGAAAAGGAAATTTAAAAAGGAAATATTTTCATTAATGCTGAAATTAATTATTTTCACTATACCAAATATTCAAATTTAAATTCTTATTATAAACCTCAAAATTTATGACACCTCTAAAGGTATGTCCTGTGTAGTGCAATGAAGCTTCTTAAAATAAACTTTTATCCACAGGTGTGAACTTATTACAGTTTTCAGAGTGTGACTTCTAGTTCCTTAACTTAGAATTTAGAGCTTAATATAAGCTATCTGTTTATGTAGCCAACTATTTATCCTGGGATACATTTTATGTGTATAAATATGCTACTATTGCCCCAATCTCATCAAAATTTTTGAAATCTATATCTATACAATAATTATATAGATAAACTAAAATTAAAGTAAGGGGAGAATAATGATCAAGAAAAATTTTTACCCAAACTGGCAAAAAATCTCATTACTGTTGCAATCAGGTTAAACAACAACATATTAAAACATACCATATTACTTTACACCAAATATATATTGCTATTAATTAAAATTATCTCAAAATAATAAATTCTTTGTAATTAATACTTAGCTGCAGTTGTTTTACTATTAAATCTCTTTTCAAGCTTTACAATGGCTACTCTTAAATGATAAGCAATTTTCCTGTATAAAAAAATATAAAACAGTGGATGTATATACACACATATATTTGAAGCATACAATTCAAACTTTTTTAGAATAATTTCTAAATAATCTTAGAATAATTTCTTTTAGAATAAATTCTAAAATTTAGAATTAGAATAGTTATTAAATTTAAAATAAGTCTTGTTAATGTTTGGATGAAGGATTTTTTTTAACTCTCGAATGGATAATCTTTAAGAATATAATTTCTTCAGATTTACATGCAATAAAACAAATGTACTTTGGATGAATACATACATCAATTAAATATCTTTCTAAATTTTTCTGTATGCTGATAATTAGGGAATACATGTCACGGATTTGTTCAGAGTGGAACTAAGTCATTTAACATGTATTTCAGAATGTGTGTGCATAGGTAAAATATTATTTATATCATATAAGTATAATTCAGATTCATACTATAGAAGGAATATAGAAGGATTTATCAAAACATAAATTTTTTGTGCCTAGATAAATTAAATATTGCAAATAATAAATTATCTTTTTCCAAAATGCCAAAACATTTAATTGAGAGTCAGTTTGAAAATTCACATATCATACAAATTAAATAAATAAATTTAATTATATCATATATAATATCATATAAGTATAATTCAGATTCATAGTGTCTAGAAGGATTTATCAAAACACAAATTTTTCGTGCTTAGATAAATTAAATATTGCAAATAATAAATTATGTTTCTCCAAAGTGCCAAAACATTTAATTGAGAGTAAGTTTGAAAATACACATATCGCACAAATTAAATAAATAAATTTATATTAATTAAATATCTTTCTAAATTTTTCTCTTTGTTGATAATTATGAAATAAATGTCATGGATATGATCAGAGTGGAACTAAGATATTTAACATATTTGCACAATGTGTGTGCATAGATAAAATATTATTTATATCATATTTAAAAAGTGTAATTCAGATTCATACTGTCTTTAGAAGGATTTATCAAAACACAAATGTTTTGTGATCACAGATAAATTAAATATTGGAAATTATAAATTTTCTTTGTCCAAAGTGCACTTCAAAATCATTTAATTGAAAGTTAGTTTAAAAATACACATTTTATACAAATTAAATAAATATATCTACATTAATCTTTCTGAATTTTTCTGTATGTTGATAATTATGAAATAAATTTCAGGGATATGTTCAGAGTGGAACTAAGCCATTAAACATATGTTTTGCAGAATGTGTGTGCATACGTAAAATATTACTTATATCATATTTAATAAGTATAATTCAGATTCATACTGTCTTCAGAAGTATTTGATTTACCGAAACACAAGTTTTTTGTGCCTCGATAAATTAAATATTGCAAGTTATAAATTTTCTTTTCCAAAATGCCTAAACATTAAATTGAAAGTAAGTTTAGAAATACACATATCATGCAAACTAAATATATTTATATTAATTAAATATATTTCTAATTTTTTTAATATGTTGATATTTATGAAAGAAATGTCAGGCATTAATGTTCAAAGTGGAACTAAGCCGTTTAACGTACGTTTTGCAGAATGTGTGTGCATAGATAAAATATCATTTATATCATATTTAATAATTATAATTCAGATTCATGCTGTCTTTAGAAGGACTTAAGAAAAATCACAAGAGAGAAAAAACACAGGAAACGAGAGACTGGCTTGGTATTTGGGAATATACTTCAAACGGTAACATAAGATTTTTTAACAGAAAATTGAAAAGGACTTACCATACAGCTTTTGGGTAACTTCTTCTTCAATACCGCTATCCAATAAAATAATGTTAAGATCTTCTTTACTTATCCATTGTTTTTTTATAAAACACAGACGACACGATGACAGTGGAAAAAAAGCCCGCTCTATGACATACCAGGGTCGAAAAGATAAGGCGCTAAAACGTATTGACCAATCAGAATATCCCCCGTTCCTAGCGAAAAGAACATCAACTAATTTTCACTCAAAGACGATCGAACGTTATCAGTATTTTGGGAAACAGGAAGCAGGACGTGGAATTCGCGGAAAACGAATACTTAAAGAGCGTTTTTGCGTAAATACCAATGGATTTCGATGCAAATACATCGAATCCATGAATTTTTCCTTTCACTCCGACATTGATTACTTTTTTCGCTCACTTGGATTAAGCGTGTATGGATTTTAACACACTTTAAAATCTATATTTATCCTGTTTGCTGTCATCACTGAAAATACACAGCGGAGAAGGATCCCCTTCTGTGACTAGTTTTGCTTCTAGCAGTGGGTTTTTGAATGCTCTCTCCGGAACCCATCGATTACGCAAGCTCAACGTATTGCTGATACCAGCAATGGAGCATTAAAAGACCCATTCTAGGAAGCAACACTGGTCAGAGAAGGAGTTGCCTTTGCGCATTTTCAATAACCTTGATAATTGGTTGTAATTTTCAATAATGATAGCGATCACGATAAACATGGGTTCAAGATTTAAAATCAGTTGTAATGAAGGAATGACCCAACTCTGGTAAAATGCTCTGCCATACTAATGTTTATTAATTATTAATACTATTAATTATTACTTTATACCGTTAGAAGTAATTGCATTTGTTAAACAAGATATTATAAAATGATTCATATATTCATTATTTTATTAATAATTAATATTATATCATATCATCCCTCCCTTGATACTTGAAAGTTTTTAAAAAGTTTTTCATGTATCGTCTGAGACTTTCATAAATCTAATAATGCGCAATTTTCTTATGGGTTCTGTGCAAATATATATAATGAATTTTGAACTCACCTATTTCTTTCCCAATCCTTTCCCTGTCCTCACTCATATTGCAAGAACACCTTCCTTTTTCTTTTCTTTTTTCATTTTCTTTTCTTTCTTTCTTTCTTTCTTTCTTTTTCTTCTTTTTTTGGTCAATAATGATATCGAGATACCTTGTGTTTAACTTTAATGTTTTATAGCCAGGCACTAGCTTCTAATATTTGAGGCTCAATCCAGTATTTGAACATACTAAAAGAAATTTTGAAATATACATAGATATACAATTTTTTATTTTAAACGCTTCGTTATAATTGGAAATCCGTCCTAAAACAGTTCTTTAAATAAAAACAAAATGTACAATGACTTTTGTTTGATTTGACTTAAACTTCGCCTTATTTGTTGAAAATAAATGGTAGTAATCAAATCTACGATTTTGTGGACTAAAATGACCACTACTAAAGTAGATCTATATTCAGTTGGATTTGCCTTTTTATTTCTTCTTTTCAATTGTCACTGGGGTGAACGCAGGTGGCGGGGAAGATGGCCGCTACAAGCACCCTTAATGCGATGGACGCTATGAGCACGACCGCTACGAGCACGGAACCCGGAACGCCCCCCCCCCATTCGATCTAGATCCTTAGTGTAGATAATCGTCTGTAATCCCACAAACAAACAATCCAATCTTAAAAAAATTTCATCGCATTTATTTAAGAGAATATAAATCAATACGAACAAAAAAAAAGGAAGATTAATAGCAAAAAATAAAAGAACGCACTTTAACGGTACTGGCCTAAGCAGCAAAGGTGCTCATATGAGTACACTGAAAAGAGTTTTGTTTGGCTCTATTTAGGGATGGACGCGAGACGCGAGAATTATCGCATTGTTTCGCGTTCTCGCATTGTCTCGCGAGACGAGACAGGCATTTTTTGCGAGACGAGAAAGAAAATATTTTGCGGGACGAGACGCGAGACGAGACAGAGTCTTGTCTCGCGCGAGATTTCTCCCGAGAATTCTCGCATTTTTTCCGTCTCGCATAAATACGATCTGAAAAGCGACAATTTGCCTGAAGCCTCTACCGTTTAACTTGCGTCTCCTTCGTTTTCGGTCCTGGTATACTATCAGCACTCTACAATACGCACAAACACGTAACATTTAAAATTAGAACAGACGAGAGATATACAAAACACACAAAGGAGACGATAAAGAAAGAGGCGGGGAAAAAAAAGAAAACAGAGAAGAGTTGAAAGAAAAATAATAAGTAAATAGGAAAGGCGGTACGGTATGTTCAAATCTGACCACTTTTAGACGGGGCCTGGGGCATTAAGTTTGGGGCCCCCCTTACTATCCCCTTTGTTACGCATTAAGCCCCTTTACTGAGCCCCCCTTTTTTAAGCATTTTAACCCAGTTTTGACCGCTGTTGTACTCGAAAATTGCATTTAAGGTAACTGTAAATTTTGTACTTTAATCAAATCGTATTTATCACCCCAAAAAAATATCTCTAACTTGATCTAACGATAGACAATTAGGCAATACCTATATTATAGAGGAAATTCAGTTTTTTCCCCACAATTACTATTTCAGTACATATGAATTTATAATTTAGATAATCGGGATATATATGGGCCCCCTTTTTCTTCAGGGGCACTGGACTACTGCCCCCCCTTGCCCCTGTGATAATCGGGTTTCGGGTATATCAGAGAGAGATTAGAAGTAGAGCAACTTGCATTCGCATTGATGCTTAGTCTGAGTAGGTTGAAATATGGTTGAATATCCTTGGTTGAAATATCCTTGTACCGATATTATCCTCAAACTTTGCCGCACGTTGCGGCGTGCGTAGGGGGGGGGGGGGCGCCCACCCTGGTAACAACTTTCTAGGGGCGGTTAATTCCCTATTGTTGGCCTATTTTAAAGAGATTAAAATGACATTTTTTATTCTTATATATTAATATCGGACGGAAAGAAATGCAAGCAATTTTTTTTTTAATTATTTCTCTTTTCGTTTATATTATCATGTTTTCCCTTCCTTCGGCTTGCAAAACTTTTATAATTTTTTTTCCTCCCCATCATTTTATCTTGCAGTTGGGTTCCTATTCTAAAATTATCTTCGCCTGTTAGATGTCTTTTCATTTAAAAAAAAAATCCACACTGGATATACATTAGGGGGGTTATGGTTTAATTTTTCTGTAAACAGGGCGACCATAACGACTGTAGTACTATCGCTAAAAATTATTGTGGAAAAGTACAAACGGATAGTCGTCAACAAATTAACTGTTCAGTAATTTAAAATATAAACAAAAAATAAGACGTCTATTAACCAACTGAGATACTATAATGAAATCTAAAAATGCACACACAGTAATGTTATTGGAAATATTAGGAAAATAATTATAATTATCGTTAATATCATCTTGTTTTCATTAATATAAAAATTACACATATTTTAGAGACTTGAAATTGACGTTAAAGTAAATAGTAGAGATTTAATAAAGACTAAAAGTGTTCTGTTTATAATTTTTCAAGGGTTATCTTACAACCAACTGAACGATAAGTAATTCTAATTTGTGTTAATATATCCCGCAGTAATTTCAACAGAGGAGATTACTTGAACTTAAAAAAAAAAAAAAAAAAAAAAAAAAAATCTGTTTTGTCTCATGCAGATATGATTTTAGTAAAATATTCGCTACTTCTCGTATGAAGAGCGGGTGCGCAGCTATTTTAAAACAAAAGGTTGTCCATTTCATGTAGTGTCTGAGGTATTTAATGCTACAACTTGAACAGTATGATGTAGAAATAACACATTTTGAAAGTCGGGAGTTCTCTGCAAACCGCTAAGCTTTTCACTTTTCTGATCGCGAATGACACTGACGTAGTTTTTTGAGTCATTATATTGCAATGATGCCAGGTTAATACTCATGACGCTAACTTTACTTCAAGAGTCAAATAATTTTGCTTTTATTTTAGATTCCACATCACTGGAATTAATTGAAATTACCCATGTTAGGAAAATTTTCGTTTACTACAGTGCGAAGAACGGGCACGCAGCTAGTAAATAAAAATAAATACTATATTTTCGGTGTAACATTATATATACGGATTAAATCTCAATTTCTTTTACTTCAAATGTCGATATATGCTGATATAGTTATTAATATATCTACTAATGTGGCTATATGTAAGTAATTGTTATTATTAATATTAATTTTCAATAAAATCCCAATAATAAGTTAGTATAAAATGGTAACGAAATCGCAGTCTTTAATTTTGCGAGACTCGCGAGACGTCTCGCGTCTCGCGCGAGACGAGACTGCAATTTCTTTGCGAGACGCGAGACGAGACACAGCGTTTGCGAGACGAGACGAGACGCGAGACGAGACAGAGGTTTACCACTGCGAGACGAGACGAGACAGCCCCGATTCTCGTCTCGCACGTCTCGCGTCCATCCCTAGCTCTATTTTGAAGAAGTATTTTTGTTGAATCCACAAAATTTCTGTTAATTCAACGAAATATTTTGTTAATTTAACAAAAGTTTTGTTAAAACCAACAAAATTATTCGGTTGAAATAGTACCAACCAAATTCTGTTGAATCAACAAAATTTTGTTTAATTCAACAAACCATCTTCTTCCGTGCACTTTATGAAGTGTGAAAGCCCCGGATTCGGGCCTCTAGAGCTGCCACCGATCTAATGCTCTGGAGTTTTGAGCGGTTTCCTCTAGATGTAACATAAATAAGCATTAGAACAGCCTAGAAAGTCCTCCTCCCAGTCCCCCCCCCCCACGCAGATACCCCTCGTGTAAGCTTGCCATAGCACTAAAACCCTAAACACAGAGGAAATTGGCACCTTTCTTGCAGTACGGTAACAATTCATTGTCAAACGCTGAAAAAAATATCATCGCCAAAGTTTAGGTTAAAGCATCCCAGTTGTGTTTTATTTGTAGATTTGGTAGGGCAAAACGTAATACGTTGGGCATCTTCCTATGCTGAACAAATATATTCATAAGATTTATTTAGACGCCTCCGTAAATTGGATACTTTTTGAGGTAACCAGAAGCACCCAACATTTGTATGTTTCATAGTACATCTTCACTGCATCAACTTAACCTACCATCAAGATGAATAATAGAAAAGGATGAAAACAGATCAAATAATGCAATCTATACTTTCTTCGAATAAAACCCGAATGACTCTCTCTCTCTCACACACACACACACAAAAAAAAAGTTTAAACTTTGTTGTTAAAACCCATTGGTGTTATATCTATTTTCAAAATCAAAACATTTCTCTCGGTCCCTTTCAGTAGCGGATCAAGGAGAGATCTCCATCCGCCTTCCGCTTCCCTTAATAAATAAATAAAGCATTGTTTTATGATACACAACAGTCCAGTGGCGCACCCAGGATTTTAGTTCAGGAGGGGCTGGCCTTCAAATACTGCTGAAGTCGATTATAGTTAGAACTCTCTTATAACGTCAAAATATTCGATACTAGACTACTTGCCCGTAGAACATAAGCTCACGAGCAATGTAAAACATTATAGAGTCAAATAATTATCTGCTCTTCAGCTCATTTCATTGATGTTGTAGCAGACTTTAATTGTGTTTCATATACTAAGTTTTTATTTAAGAACTAATATCTTTTTTTGGTAAAAGGTATTTCAGAAATAATTTGAAAAGTAATTTTAAAAAAGAAAACAAATAAATCATTTGTGACAATTTCCAATTTTTAATGCTTTTCAATTCTAACTTTCTACCTTTAGGAGGGGCTTGAGCCTCCATAGCCCCCTCCGTGGGTGCGCCTATGCAACAGTCTCTTTTTTTACTTTTTATTGTACATTTCGCTTAGATTTAATATGTGTGGAAGACAGAAAAAAAAAATCTATATTTTCCATTGGTCTCTAGATTTCGATGTTCAATGTAAACAAACCGGATCGTTTGTGTGTTTATTCGATAAAATAAACTTCTTTATTTAAAATATAGTTTAGATTTTTTTTTTTTTTTTTTTTTTGAAAAAGCGTTTCTATCAATACATGAAAGGGGAACACGTGTACCTTTAAAAAGAATAAATAAATAAATGTAAAAGAAAGAAACAAAAGTATCTTCACTTTCAAAAAACAGAAGAAAATAAAAACGCACTTAGAATCCTGAAATCTTATTTCAGGATAGAGACATTTGTAGATGGAATGTTAATCCGACAGCTGGATCGTCAACGTAACACGCGATATCCCAACCCCTTTTCTACTCTTGTCTAGCATCATAGACATAAATAGGTCCCAAAATGTACCAAGAAAACACCATGCAGTAGTTCGCGAATTCTGGGGACCTGTCATCGAGGATGAAAGATTGGTATTTGTGCAAGAAAGGAAAATGAAAGTTGTAGGGGGAGGAATGATTGAAATGTCCGGCTGGCCGACCAGTGTCCACCTACCGCTGTCGCCAGTTTGTAATGCAACTCCTCCTTGCACCCTTATTTAATAGCAATTGCTTTATTTTTCCTTTTAGTTTATTCTCATCAAGGTTTCACAAGACCAATTAAAAGATACTTTTGGGACAATCTGTAAATTGTCAGAAGTTCCTACAAAACTTTTTCCTTCGTTTCAGACAAAACGGATTTTCAGAATTCATTTCTTATTAAAGCTTAATTTTTTTTAAACCAAGGAAATAACTTCATTTAGGGAGCCAGATAATAAACGCTACTCTTATTGTTGCTATTATCATTATTATTTTGATAAAACATTTATTTGGGATTCTGAATTGGATCTATAACACTTATTCAAATAAAGATCACGAAGGTTGTTGAATTTAGATGTAAAACTGCTGCACCTAGGTGATATTAATTCCTTATTTAGTAATGGGAAGTGGAGAGGTCCAATTATTCATCTTCCATGTCTATGTTCTAGGGAACTCCAGACACAATTTCTTATTACTGACTTTAAAAATGCAGTGAGGTGGAAATGGTGTGAAAGAAAGACTAAAATTTCCAATGCTCTAACAAGTAAGCATTCTACCTGCATTTTATAACGAAAATAATGAGCAGTTAAAGACGAAAGTTCAAATAATTGCTGGGAAAATGCTGCAGCTATATAACAGCATCACTTAAAAATTATCATAATGACTGTCCTAGCATCATTCTAGTCTTCTTCTTTAGAGTCACACCTTCAAAATGAATGACATCACAAATGATTCAAATAAGAGGTGAATGACTCGCATCTAGTTTAATCCAGAATGTTCCACAGAAATGCAAATAAACTATTCTGGTCACTTCCTAATGTTAGCTAGGGTTGTAATTTGAAATAATAAAACGCGTTTCATGGTTCCATAGACGCACTTTCTTGCCTGTTTTTTATGGTGAAAGTATAGCTGCGACTATTATGCAGGGAAATCTGCTACATAGTATTGTACACTTTAATACTCAGACTTTACTGACATTACAATAAAATTACTAACTTAGCAAATGTATCCAGATTACGTGCCGTCCAGATAACGTACGATCGTTTGGTCAGTTGCATACAAAAGGATGCTTTTTTTTTTTTTTTTTTTAATTGTAATATTTTTACATACATAAAGAAGGTCAGATGCATGACTGCGACTTTTATGTGAGGAAAATATTTTGATGATTTTTAGTGCTTCAAAACGAACGTGCGACAATTATGCGAGTAGAGATGGACGCGAGACGAAAAATACGCGTCTCGCAAAACAGCCTAAAAGCTTCGTCTCGTCCCGCAAAATCCCCATATCGTGAGGTTAAAAATGCGTGTCTCGTCTCGCAACGAAGCTGTAAATCTCTGTTTCGTCTCGCAAAAAATCGTCTCTCGTCCATCCCTATATGCGAGGGCAACTATTACCCGAGTAAACATTAGCATCAATGATTGGAATTTTTCCAGACTGTCTCTTCACACTGTAGTTACTGTACACTGTACTAATCAATAAATCTATGGAAGTTATGAAACTTTTTGTAAAATAGTTTTTTAAATATATAACTGAATCGAAACCTTTTCTGAAGTAAACACATTATAAAAACGACGTAATTATGACATATTTCATTCTTTTTAGAATATGTTCGTAAATCAAATTAATATTCCGAATTACAGTCTCGCGCCTTTTAAGAATTAGCTTAATGACTGTCCTTGACATCAATAACAGGAAAATATCAACACACTGCTTTCTAGACAGTTATACTAATTAGTTAAAGTGAGTAATAGTATATGAGGGGCTCATAATAAGAGTGGACCAAGTCCATATTTTTTTTTTTAAATGGAGATAATTCATGTTGGAGTAACCTAAAACATGATCGATTCACTGCCGTTGCCCAGGCGGTGTACCACAGGGGTGGGTAGCGGCCCTATTGCTATCCTTTGTGTCCGGGTTCGACTCCCGGGTTTGGCCGTGGATGTTAACTTTTCCGTTGTGATGTAAATTGTACTAACCAATATGAACTTGTACTTAGAAACAACTGAGACGAAAGTCATAAAAGAGCCATAGATCTCGATTAACTGTGTCTTTCAATTGTCCTATTATTCACTGGCATAGTGAATCAAGTGATTAATACGTTTTCTCTCCCAGATATGGCATTTATTACTTGGCTCTATAATGTCACTGTACTATAATGTGCAACTCCAAACCGTCACTTCTTCAATTTAATTTAGATGGACTTGGTTCACTATGGTTGCTACCCCCTCATAGATGCATTTAAATAATTAAGCTGAAAGTAGATGGAAATAAATACTGTGTCCCAGGGTGTTAGTGGAGCCAGAATGCCTTTCTGGCATTACTCTTTACCGTATTTTTTCCCCCGAATGTTTTTCTTTTTTCAACAATGAGTATTCCTTCAAACAGAACATTTGAAAATTTAAACTGATAAATTTTAACCATAAAAACATAATAGATCTTTTTAATTATACTTCTAAAAATCATATCAAAATGACAACTTTTAGGTTAGCATGTGTTCTTTCATCTGCATGTACGAAAACCGTCGTTCCTCTCTATTTTTCAGTGTATGAGAAAATAATGATAAATAAAAAGAGTAGAATGTAGTGATTCATTACCTACAACGCAATAGATTCTGGAAAAACAGAATAATATTACTTACAACAGCCTGACAAACGTCAAATCGTTCTAATTTACGACTACACTCCTGGTCCCATCAAAATGCATGCTAACCACAAGAAGTCTCTTCTCTGTCGGATGGTCTTCAATTAATTTTTGCGACACGAGACTGTGACATGAGACCTAGGTGTGCGAGACGAGACCATGAGATGAGGTTTAGGTAGGCAAGACGAGGATTCGATTTGAGAATGTGAATTGGCGAGACTTCGGCGAGATGAAACTTACGTATGTCAGATGACACCAGGAGACGCGAACTGGGATTGCAAGACGAGATCGTAAGACGCGAACTGGGATTGCAAGACGAGATCGTAAGACGGGGCTTTGATTTTAGAATCTGAGTTGACGAGACTTGGGTCACTTGCGTCAAATTGAATTGTCTCTTTTCCATCTCTAGCGATAGGGGTGTAGTATGTTAAACCTAATATAGACAGCATGTACTCTCGCTACGAGGTGGGAACCAGAGTGGAAATAACCCACTCTTTTCTAAAGATGTTCTAAACCACATATGGGCAACTGCCGACCCATGGGCCGGATGTGGCCAGCCGCGGCTTTTGATCCGGTCCGCGCAACATATCAAAACCACATATAAACCATTCAAAATTCCATACAATTCCCAATTATAAGGCCCGCGACCTCGCAAACATCCTAAAGTTTGGCCCTCAACTTTTCAAAGGTTGCCCATACCATAGAGAAGGGATACCTGTTCTAAACGGTTCTAAAATGTAAGGAACAACGGAACTCAATCCTCAAACCCAGAGGATGACGTAAATGTAGCTTCGGGGCAATTCAATTCAGCTTAGTTGCCAGTCTTTAGCTGTATGTACATTTAAATAAGCAGCCAAACAAACCATTTTTGACAATTTTATTCGACATTTCAAAAATTTAGTTATTCGCAATCACCACTATCACCTCATCGTTATGCTTTTTGTAAGTTTTTGTAACAATTCCATGATGATCCACTTCATAGACCCCCATGGAGGGGCTCACAATTTCATGATGATCCCCTTCATAGGCGGGCTAGAGGAGCGAAAGCCCCCCACACCACACCACCACACACATACACTAAAGGCGGAGAGTTAGAAGAGAAAAGAAGAAAAATAGAAAATTGTCACTTAATGAATTAAAGATGTATGTCGAAGAAAAAAAACTGTTTTTAGTCTTGATACACAAATTGAAATAAACTAATAGCACCAGCGGCTCCAAAAAATTCCAGATGGTTCTTCATAAGCTGCTTTACACACTATGAGCGAAAAAGCTGTGGCTTTTGCGAAATTTTCAGAAAAAATTCTTAAACATGGATCTGAGCTGCAAGATTTTTCGAAGAGTGACACGTTTTGCGAAAATTTACGAATTTTTAAGATTTTTTTCTAAAACTTTTGAAACTGATACCGATTTATCGTTTATTTCAGTAGGTATTACAGCTTGTAAAGAGACAGTGTCAAACTTCTGAAGTGCCTGGCATAATTAGTTTATTTGTACTAATGTACCAAAATCACATGATTTTTTCGAACTAAACCGTTAAGATATTTTATTTTTAATAATTCTCTTCAAATTACTTCTAAAATATTTTTTTAAAAGCTGCTTTTAAAAAACCGTTGGTGGTTATATTTTTTTATTAACAGTTCTGGACCAATATTTTTAAGGAAACAAACAAAGTATTAATCAAACAGTGAATTTAAATATTGCCAGTGTTTCAGTATTATTCAACCTCCTAATATTGACTGTAAACATTTCCAGCGTATATAATGCAGTTTAACTAGGAAAATAAACAGTAGATATAATATATATATATATATATATATATATATATATTCATATATATTGGTTTATTGTAATTTGACTTTCATAGTGTTTGGCCCTCTGATTCTGCTAATATGTACTGTTTTTTTTTTTCCTTCGAGCTGTGTCATTTTCGTCGTAATGTTTTTTGTGTTTTACTTATTATATATACAGGGTGTGCCATAAATACTGCCCAAACTCTGCAGAGCCAGATTCCTCGCTGGGAGTACATATAAAAATGCCCAAGGAACTGTACTTCTACGATCCATAGTTTTCGAGAAAAATAGGAAATACAAAATGTATGTGTCTCTAAGTGAAAAGTTAGCAAAAAATTTATTTTTAAAAATAATGACTTACACCACTTTACCTGTTCTGATGGAGTCGTTTTTCACGTGAAAAAAATCTTTACTTTAGGGCAGAGGCGTAGCCAAGGGGGGGTTAGGGGGGTCATAACCCCCCCATGAGGAATTTTTTGCCATACAAAATGTATATTCTTCACTACATTATCACACACAAGGTATACATGTATATGAGTTGCAGTAGTCGTAACCCCCCCCATGAAAAATTTCTGGCTACGCCCCTGCTTTAGGGGACCAACTATGCGTTGATAAAAGTTAAATAGTGATCCCTTTGTTGGAAAAGCAATTAAACGTGTTCAAATGTGTGAAATTAGCAGGTGCAGTTTTACCTAAAATGATCGGTACTGTTTTATGAAAGTAGCGAAAATTTAGTCTTTTAGGGGGAGGGGGGGTCATCCACTAATTACTTCACGCTTCTGGAGACGGGATTTTAAGGTGTAAAAGAGAATGCCAAAATAATATTGTGGGTTACTGTGGTGTGATAACTTTCACTTGAGACTACGAAACATGCGTTACAGAAAATGCTTGCTAAATTGTGATTTGAGAAGTCAACTATGTTTATCGAGTTCCTGTTAACATAAATTAACGTCTTTTGAAAAGTAACTACATTTTTCACACTTTGGAGACATCCCCTTATTGCTTGGCGATGAATGCCAAAATTTTCAATTTGATCTATCTCGGAAACTATTCCAGGTAGAGACACGGGATTTCTTTTATTAATTTTTTTAGGCAAAGAGCAACATTCTTCTAAATATAAAGCGTAGGAAAGGAGGGACCGTATAAAAATTAAATTTTGTATTTTTATATATATACAACCCCCGATAAAAAAAAATGGCAAATCTGAAAGCTATTCTTAATTTGATGAACTTTTCTAATTGGAAGTACGTTTCGATCAATTACGTTTTAAAAAATAATCACCTTAACATCTATTTTGAATCACCCGGTTTAGTATCTGATGCATCTGTAAATATGCTTGTACATTTATTGTTTTTTCTGCTGCTTTCGTGCTCACTGATGACGTACTTGAAAGACTACCAAATTTATGAAATAAAGGGAAATTTTCATACATGGGAATATAATTTACTTATGAGCCACATAAGCCTTTTTTTAATAGCAATTTTCATCTAAATAACAGAAATTCAAGATGTCCTTATGTCTTCATTACTTAAAGTTTCACTGAGAAAAATTTTGACAGTTTCTTTTTTCTTTGCAAATAAAGAGCAATGTTTGAAACTTAGTATCCGTGAAATCGATTATTTGTCTACTATGAAACTCTCACATTTATTATTTTTAATTATACTTAAACCCATTAGCGGAGCTTATTAGAGGCTTTTATGAGGCACATGCTGTTTATAATAGACAAATAATCGACTGTGACAAATTCTGTCAAAAATATTACAATAAAAAATCTTCGCTTTATTATATCAAAACTTTCTCGAAAGGATTGCTGTTAGTGATAAGCCCTGGAGATATCTTCTGCACCACTTCATTCATGAAGCACGATAAAAAGGGTCATCAATCAGCTGATTCAATTCTCATAATCCTGTTGACAGTAATTAATCTGTTTTAACTAATGTAATGCAATCACGAATCCTCCGTTACACAATAAATATACACTACGGTAATACGGTAAAAATAAAAAAAATATAAAAAAAGAAGATAGGTTCCGACTATAGACATGACATATGATTGACAACATTTACGATGTGACACAATTTGATAAAATGAATGATACAAAAAATCAAAAGTTACTAATAGTTGGTCTTTCTGAAGATGACACATGTACAACTCCGTTCATGAAGTCCCCTACAGGAGACAAGAAGCCCTTTGATATCCCGTTTAAATTGTGTCTCCAGTCATCAATCAGCTCATTCAAAGCAAACAATCGCCGGAGGGTACCTGTTTGAGGTTTGTGGCTCTGTATGCCCAGTTGGGGCACCGCATCAATCAAGATTGATTACGTGGTATCAGGAAATTTTTTAGTCTCTACAATGCAATACTCACAGGAGGCCTATAAAAACTCTTGATCTGTCTTGCTTTTTCTTTATTTGTTACCGCATTTGAGACATTTAAATACCTATTATTACCACTTGAAAGGAGCATAGAAGCACATTTACGGCAGTCGTTTTCATAACTAACTAAAAATTGTAACATTGTAACAGTTTTAGTATGTACAGGAGTGCGGTTTTTTTTTTTTTTTTTAGAAATACTGAAAGTAACACGAGGCTTATAGAATTTTTATTAAATCTTTTTAAGCAATATAAAGTAAGCATTTGTTTTTGTATTTTAAATAATAAGTTCCTGAATTATGTTAAGTAACATGAAGAGAGAGAGAAAGAGCTTTCTCCCCACATGGTATGGGGAGATGGACCAAAGGGATGTCAAAGATGCATCACCACTGGGTTACGCATATTTTTGGAAAGAAAAGTTTCTCTGAATCAAATAAATACTTGCATGAAATATTTACCGCTTGCTTATTTATTTCATGAAGGGAAACCATAATTCGTAATTTGTGTTTCACATAGTGTCTAGATCGCCATTGTTCCTTCTCAGTTTTTTTTTTTTTTTTTTCCTGACCTGAGAAGCCTAATTTAATTTCCCCTTTCATTGGACTGTATACAAGTATTTTTTCTTAAAACAACTGTAGTTGGTAGATGAATTAACAATTTTTTTGAATAGTAATAAAAAGATATGCTTTTAATATTGCTTTTAGTGTTTAAACTAATCAAAAAATTGCTGCTTAAAGTAATAATAACAATCCGTTCGATAAAAAATTCCTGCAAATTGAAATTCCTTATATAGTTTAAAAGCAGAAAAGTATTACTAAATTGAATTTCATTTATGTAATTTACAAAAGAAAAACGAGAAAACTAACTCAGGAAAATTCCCAAATGTTGGACTCTTGCTCTTCCAGCAATAACAGACCTACTGATGAAAGAGTCCGAATTGTAGATTTCGCTGTGCAAATTCATTTCGTCAACAAATTGTTCTGCACATTCCTACAAATAAATGTCTCCATAAAATAAAATTAAAATATCATATACAACATCGGGGGGGGGGGGGACTTTAAAAACTAGTTTTGATTATACATGATTCATAAACATACCAATACTGTTTATTTTGTGTTTTGCTCTTTTTTTAATGCCCATTTACATTCAGCCCTTCCCACTTCTTCTCTCGCTGCAGCTTTTTTTCCAGAAAATATAAAGTAAAATATAATACAAATTTTTACAATTACAATTTCAACGTTTACCCTAGTAGCACAATTAGTCCAATAGACGTTTAAAACACGTTTTTTAACGCCAGAAAACGTGTTTCTAACGTAATTTGAATGTTTTTTGAACTATTTGTGCTACTAGGGTAAGGCTGTTTCACTTGAAAATCAACTTTGGACAGATTTTTAAAAAATTTAATTGAAACTCAGAAAAACTTAGAATGTCTCAACAAGCTTTACTGTGAACTGACACAAACAGTGAGCCTATAAGAGTTACGAAACACCCAGGAAAAATTGCTAAACATGCAGAATTACGCAATATTTCCAAAAATAAGTAACTCCTCGGCCCATTTTTGAAGGCAATTTTTGTGCTTATGACTTTTTTTTTTTTAAAGTTGCACGAGACATACAGGTTGACTGTTAGTGTCAGTCCATAGTGCATAGGATGAGGAAGCATTGTTAATTTTTTCAAGTTTTCAGCATCATTAGTTAGTTTTTAAAGCTGTTCAAAGTTGTATCGCTCTTCAGGTAGAACATCCCTAATAGTAACCCAAACCTACGATGGAAATTTATTAGTAGAATTCCATTTCGAGCAATGGCATCTTTTACCGTAATAATACATTTCAACTCATTCCTGCAGTTTTTAATATTTTCCCCCTAGATTTTATAATACGCAATTAAATTATCAGCAATTAATTGACCGAGAGGAATTAAAAATAATGAAATGAAACATCAAAAACGTTTAAAAAGAAAAGGAAGAGGAATCTGTATGCCATTCAAAAAAAAAGAATAATAAATATTTCCTCCTCTAGAAGCATAAGATTAATCATCTATGATGTCACATCAAAATTCCACATGTTTTCGACAACGACGATTAAGTGATTGTAAATCTCTTAAGCACTTTTCTTCGAACTGCCTTTTCTTTGAGAAGCACTTTAACTTATTATTTCATCTGAATTTTTTTTCCTGTAGCTGTTGCAGGAGAAGCCTCCACTCCTGAAATTTGTATTAGTGATAATAAAACTATAAAAATTAATAGACTCTGATTAGTAACATAATTTCTGCTAGGAGGGGGATATCCGGATATATCAGCCCCCCCCCCCTCCTAAAATTTTCGCTAGCATGTGTTTTCTCACTTTTATCACGCGCATAAATTTTGTTTATACACGAATATTTTTCAAATGCTTCCCCTCCCCCCCCTTTCGAAAAAAATTCCGGACATACGCCTCTGGCAGGGCCAAAAGGGAAATGCACATGGGCCCTGAATTTTGACGGAGATTCCGAAATAGCAAATGTAGGCAATTTAAAAGGGGGGGGGCAATTACGCAGAACATTGATTTTTCGTGAGTTGTTGCTGTCATAATAAGATAGTTAAATAGCTTAGACGTAGCCAGGGGATATCTATATATATCCCCCTCCTCCCGGGGAAAAAAAAAAAAAGAAATGCATTAGTTATCATGAGCTTTCAGATTTTTTCGTCTTATACAAATTTCGTTTATCTATGCAAAGCTGGATTTTATACCCCCCCCCCTCCCCGAAAAACTTATCAAGACCTTGCAAATATCGAAATCACATGATTGCGAAGATCCAACTGCAATTCCAATATCATAACTGCAAAGGTCCAATAGTACTACCGTGTTTACTCGCGCAATATTCACCCTCGTGTAATAGTCTCACCCCGTTTTGAAGCACAAAAAATCATCAAAATGTTTTCCCCCGCATTAAAGTCGCAGTCACATATTTGACCTTCATTTATGACTATGAAAGTACTACTATAAATAGAAAAATGGCTCTTTTTTATATTCAGCTGACGAAAAGATTATTTAATATACGGCAGATAATCTGGAAACATTTGGTAAGTTACTAATTTTATTATAATACCAGTAATGTTTTAGCATTAGAGTGTACAGTATTATGTAGATTTCCCCGCACAATAATCGCACCTAGACTTTCACCATGAAGAACTGGCCAAAAATAAGTGCGAACATTATGCGAGTAAACACGGTACTTGAGCAGTGTTTCTCCCTCGCCTTAGTCATTGAATCCCTTACTGTTTATTTGAGAATACCCGTATAACATACCTAATGCCTGAAGTTTTTCTGGTTATTTAGGCTTGAAAAATTAAAAATCATGGACCACTCTAAAGTTCATCTAATTTTGAGGACAGTAGGTAAACTTAGACGTGAATAAAGGAAAATACATCCGAAAATATTTTTCCTCTCCTTTAAAAAAAAAATGCATATTTTCAATCTTTTATTTATTTATTTATTTATACCGATAAATTCTTCCTTCATTAAGAAGCATTATATAATGCGCTCAAGAACCGGGGTGCTTGGAATTTTAGCGGAGTTTCGAAATTCTCTATTTTTTCAGTCTAGGATCTCTTAAAAGATGCCTTTCTCTGCCCCCCCCCCTCAGTTTCGGGGGGAGACCTTCTGTTATGACTTTATTAGCTGATATCTAAATATGCTTCTATATTGCAAAATCTACATTTTAGCACCTAAAAACGTTTTAAATTCATTTTGCACTACTTGATGAACAGTCTTTCTGTTGTTTGCTTTCCGACTTAACCTAACCTTTGAACCTAAGATTTGAGCAAGTATTCCCACGTAATAATAAGTTAAGATTTTCCATCAGTGCACAATGATTCTGTGCAAACGGAGAGAACAGATTATAACAAAACGATTTAGAATATATTTTTCTGCACAGAAACAGCATAAAAATTACATTTTAAGAAATCAGTGTTTTGTTTTAATTTTACGGAAGAATTTTTTCCCTACGGATAAAGAAATACATTTCTGACCAGTTGGGTTTTTTGTCGATAAAATGTTTGAAAACCTTTTTTTCTAACGATTCTTCCCAAGCATTAGAATCAAACTCAATAAGTTGAATTGTAGAAACCGAGAGTGTTTGTGGATTTCTTAAAAAACCGGTACATTCTAGAAAATTGTCTCAAAACAAGAAGAAATAATAGATAAATAATAAAAAGACGTGATTTAACTAGTGAGATAAGGTAGGAATTTGACATTTTGTGCAAATCTAAATTGTAGCGGCCCCGAGTGCTTGCCCAGTTTGCCCGCTCTTAAAGGTCTGGATATTTTGGTACTTTTAATGATTTTTTTTTTAAATACTTGGAACACTATACTTATTTTCTTCTGTTTTTAATTATAAACTTCAAACTTTTGTTATTCGTAATGAAGAAACTAATCTACTAAGACAATGTTTCATGAGAAATTATTAGAAAAAGCATGTTTGAAAGTGAAAAAATAAGTTCCGGACATGAAAATATTATTTTTAACGTACAATTTTACAGACTTGCGCAATAAAAACTTACTAAGTCTTGTGCAAATACCCCAAAGTAGGTTTTATTTACAAATAAAAATTATTTAGTAAATTGTGTTTAAACATTGCAAATATGGCTACTGAATGGTCCAAAGGTGACTCTAATTCTAGCTAGTTTTTATATAGTACTTAATTCAGTTTTTTGCTGATATATATATATATATATCAGCAAAAAACTGAATTAAGTACTATATAAAAACTAGCTAGAATTAGAGTCACCTTTGGACCATTCAGTAGCCATATTTGCAATGTTTAAACACAATTTACTAAATAATTTTTATTTGTAAATAAAACCTACTTTGGGGTATTTTATATACCCCAAAGTTTATATATATATATATATATATAAATTTCTTTCTTGGTGTTGTGGGGGGAGGGTTATTTATATCTCCTTCCGTTGAATTTTATACCTATGGCATAAATGAATATGGATATCGTCAAAAGAAAAAAAAATGTGGGCATTTTAAAAAAATAATAAAAAAATAACATAATAAATTAAGAAATGTCATTATTTTTACTGTTATTATTGCTTTGAATGTAAGTCCACCATAATAAAATATTTCTTAAGGATTTTCCATGAAATTTGTTCTAATGTAAAATATTTTTGTTATAATTTTCATGCTAAAATGGATAAACAGAAATAATGTAAAAATATAATGAAATGTATTTAATAAAAATATCTGTGTACACTTTCGAAAAGAAACACGTATGAAAAAGCAATTAATGGATAAGTGATGAAACACGAAAAAAAAGAAAATTAAAAGTATCAAAAGAAACATAAGTTGTTAAATAACTTATTAAATTAAACTTTTTAAATAATACATAAAACAAAATCATATAAAATACAAAGAAGAAACAGAAATCTCCTTTAAATAACACTATGTTGGCATATGGGCAGACAGAGAGGCTTTTTTTTTTTTTTTTTTTTTTTTTTTTTTTTTTTTTCTTAATCGAACAACATTTAAAAAAATTGCTGCAGTTGTGCTAGAGATTGTTAATTGTAATCCAGCAAAATAATTCATTTGTGTACCATCAATGTTATTTGTAAAACTGACATCTGAAAACTGATAATAACTCAAAATCCTCTGATCATTTGGCTATATACATCATACTGAAATGTAACAACACTATTATTTAACCCATTTGTGCCTGGATATTTTTGCGACTTTCTTCGATTTTTACTGATATCAGAAATAATAGATAAGTTTCTGATGTCAACTTCTTGAACAAGGGATGATTTCTTTTAAAATCATTATGGATAAAAATCGAAATATCAACATCCTACTTGGTCATGTTAAAATATTTTGTAGAGTTGAGGCTCAATACTCACGAATAAAGGCTAGGAAAAATAAATAACGTTTTCGACTAATAGCGAAAATGCCGTCCCAAAAAAGGGACGCTAGGCATAAATGGGTTAAATTGTTCATAGCAAAACAATTAACAGAATAATGACCACACACAGACAGCCATATGCATTAATCAAATCAAAAGGTATGGGAGAAATTTTAATCTACATTTGCACTGTATCACAAACAGGCAAGGAATAAAAGCAAAATGAAAATAATAATTAGATAAAAGCATATCAATATTTACTATATTTATTATCTTTTTCTATACATTTATAATGCTTTATCTGACATTAATACACAATTTCAACGACCGTAATTTTATAAACATAGTTCACATTCGATTACGTATGACTGATTAGTGTGAGTATCTATAAAAAATGGATAAACTTATCTTGCACACGAAACTAAATTTTGTTATTCTTGCTTAAAATGAAAAACATCACACGTGAAAAATTTTTCAGTGAACAACACGGGCGAGCAACATATATATTAATCAATCACATTTTCTTTCTCTTAAAACAAAACAGAACAAAAAGCAAAAATTTAAAAAATAAAAATAAAAATATATAAATGACAAGAAAGATTATTTTTATCAATGCAAACTGATATCAAATTTTCCCTCCCAATAATTTTATTATGACGTTTTATAGAACGTCATATTACATTTATTGCTTTATTTAATCGGGGGATGTCTAAGTAATGTTTCATCTAACGCAAACCAACGCATAATAAAGAAAAATAATGGATATACCCTACTCAAAAAGTAGCACAACTCTGTTTTTGACTACTATTTGTTTTCCTGTAGCAAATGAATATGAAGTACTTTGCTAATCGTATGTGAAGTCCCTCCCAAACAGAGAGAATATTCAGTTTTCCATTGGTTTAAAGTAAGACTACTGGAGCCAATTGGATAGTGTCGGCAGTTACAAAGTGAAAGCGGCTTTCGCTTTCTCCAGCATGCAAATCCAGAGAAGTTTTGCGTACACAGCGGCCTCTGTTGGAGAATAATGCATAAGAAAACTATTTTTTCTTGTACAGAAATTTATATTTTAAATTGACATTTATGAACATAGGCTTTTACGATATCAATACAATAAAGAAAATAACTTTCGGAGTACTTTGCGTGAATACTTAGTGAACTCAGAAAACTTTATATTTTTATAATAATAGTAATAATAATTTAATAATAGTAGCAGTAATTTGATAAGAAGGTTATTATTTTCTATTTTTACCCCTCTACCCAGAATGGTTTTATTCGACAAAACGGTCGAATAAAACCATTCTGGCCAAACTTCCCCCCTGCAAAAGGTCCCCCGCAAGGGGGGGACCTTTTGCAGGGGGGCTCGAGAAAAACAGGCAAAGAGCAAGTCATAATCCATGTTTTAAAAATTCACCTTATTAATTCTTATTTTTACCCCAAAACATAACTGTTTCAGCTTAGAATGTTTATTCTAACTTTACCGATAATAGTATTTTGTAGAAAAGACGACTAAATGTGTGTGTGTGTTTGGGGAGGGGGGAGGGAGCGCCATCATAAGTTATTATACTTTGTTGGAGGGGGGGGGCACTGTGTTAAAAGGTTGAGAACCGCTGAATTAGACCCATACAGGCAAATGTAGCATTTTTTTCAACAAGGTAAGAAGGCTAAATTACTTGGGTGTTTTTTTTTTTCCTTGAAGTAACCTCCCCACTGTTTGATAAATATCAATAAAGCACTTTGGCTACAAGCAGGGCGACATTTACCTACCTTTATTTATTTATAAGGTAGAGCCCCCCACCCCACCCCCTCCCGATGAACTTAAGGAGGGATCTCACTAACAAATATCTTTAAATTCCGGAGGAAATAGATACTGACAAAATATTTACGATACTTATTCTAAAATTATTTTTGCTTCCAAACAAACCTGTTTTCTATCAATTACGGTTTAAAACACTGGGGATCTTTTCTATGACCCAAATTCGTTTATTTGTAGGAGGACTCGATAGTCGCGCGATTCTTTATTGCAATTTAAAAGGGAAATGGACTAGAATTTTGAATAAGCCAAATGAAATTATTATGATACCAAACATGAAATTAAAAAGAAATTAAGAATTTCCCATTTGAATTAAAAATAAAATGAAAAATTTCTTACTCAAAGAAACTAAGGTTGATTCTGGACTTTTAAATACGGCGGTAGTTCACTCATCTGGACTTAGGAAGATGAATTCAGAACCTCACGCTTAATCCAAGTGAGCGAAAAAAGTAATCAAAGTCGGAGTGAAAGGAAAAATTCATGGATTCGATGTATTTGCATCGAAATCCACTGGTATTTACGCAAAAACGCTCTTTAAGTATTCGTTTTCCGCGAATTCCACGTCCTGCTTCCTGTTTCAAAAATACTGATAACGTTCGATCGTCTTTGAGTGAAAATTAGTTGATGTTCTTTTCGCTAGGAACGGGGGATATTCTGATTGGTCAATACGTTTTAGCGCCTTATCTTTTGGACCCTGGTATATCATAGAGCGGGCTTTTTTTCCACTGTCATCGTGTCTGTGTTTTATAAAAAAACAATGGATACGTAAAGAAGATCTTAAAATTATTTTATTGGATAGCGGTATTGAAGAAGAAGTTACCCAAAAGCTGATGGTAAGTCCTTTTCAATTTTCTGTTAAAAAATCTTATGTTACCGTTTGAAGTATATTCCCAAAGACCAAGCCAGTCTCTCGTTTCCTGTGTTTTATCTCTCTTGTGATTTTTCTTAAATCCTTCTAAAGACAGCATGAATCTGAATTATATTTATTAAATATGATATAAATGATATTTTATCTATGCACACACATTCTGCAAAACGTACGTTAAACGGCTTAGTTCCACTTTGAACATTAATGCCTGACATTTCTTTCATAAATATCAACATATTAAAAAAATTATAAAGATATTTAATTAATATAAATAGATTTAGTTTGCATGATATGTGCATTTCTAAACTTACTTTCAATTTAATGTTTAGGCATTTTGGAAAAAGAAAATTTATAACTTGCAATATTTAATTTATCTAGGCACAAAAAACTTGTGTTTTGGTAAATCCTTCTGAAGACAGTATGAATCTGAATTATACTCATTAAATATGATATAAGTAATATTTTACGTATGCACACACATTCTGCAAAACATATGTTTAATGGCTTAGTTCCACTCTGAACATATCCCTGAAATTTATTTCATAATTATCAACATACAGAAAAATTCAGAAAGATTAATGTAGATATATTTATTTAATTTGTATAAAATGTGTATTTTTAAACTAACTTTCAATTAAATGATTTTGAAGTGCACTTTGGACAAAGAAAATTTATAATTTCCAATATTTAATTTATCTGTGATCACGAAACATTTGTGTTTTGATAAATCCTTCTAAAGACAGCATGAATATGAATTGCACTTTTTAAATATGATATAAATAATATTTTATCTATGCACACACATTGTGCAAATATGTTAAATAGCTTAGTTCCACTCTGATCATATCCATGACATTTATTTCATAATTATCAACATAGAGAAAAATTTAGAAAGATATTTAATCAATATAAATTTATTTATTTAATTTGTATGATGTGTATTTTCAAGCTTACTCTCAATTAATGTTTTGGCATTTTGGAAAAACATAATTTATTATTTGCAATATTTAATTTATCTAAGCACAAAAAATTTGTGTTTTGATAAATCCTTCTAGACAGTATGAATCTGAATTATACTTATATGATATTATATATGATATAATTAAATTTATTTATTTAATTTGTATGATATGTGAATTTTCAAACTTACTATCAATTAAATGTTTTGGCATTTTAGAAAAAGATAATTTATTATTTGCAATATTTAATTTATCTAGGCACAAAAAATTTATGTTTTGATAAATCCTTCTATATATCCTTCTATAATCCTTCTACAGTTTGAATCTGAATTATACTTATATGATATAAATAATATTTTACCTATGCACACACATTCTGAAATACATGTTAAATGACTTAGTTCCACTCTGAACAAATCCGTGACATGTATTCCCTAATTATCAGCATACAGAAAAATTTAGAAAGATATTTAATTGATGTATGTATTCATCCAAAGTACATTTGTTTTATTGCATTTAAATCTGAAGAAATTATATTGTTAAAGACTATCCATTCGAGAGTTTAAAAAAAAAAAAATCCTTCATCCAAACATTCACAATACTTATTTTAAATTTAATAAATATTTTAATTCTAAATTTTAGAATTTATTCTAAAAGAAATTATTCTAAGATTATTTAGAAATTATTCTAAAAAAAAGTTTGAATTGTATGCTTCAAATATATATGTGTATATACATCCACTGTTTTATATTTTTTTATACAGGAAAATTGCTTATCACTTAAGAGTAGCCATTGTAAAGCTTGAAAAGAAATTTAATAGTAAAACAACTGCAGTTAAGTATTAATTACAAAGAATTTATTATTTTGAGATACTTTTAATTAATAGCAATATATATTTGGTGTAAACTAATATGGTATGTTTTAATATGTTGTTGTTTAACCTGATTGCAACAGTAATGAGATTTTTTGCCAGTTTGGGTAAAAATTACTTCTCTTCGGTACTTAAATTCTTGATCATTACTCTCCCCTTACTTTAATTTTAGTTTATCTATATAATTATTGTATAGATGTATATTTCAAAAATTTTGGTGGAGATTGGGGCAATAGTAGCATATTTATACACATAAAATCAGGGGCGTAGCCAGAAATTTTTCATTGGGGGGGGGGGTTACGACTACTGAAACCTATATATGTGTATACATATGTGTGATAATGTAGTGAAGAATATACATTTTGTATGGCAAAAAATTTCTCATGGGCAATTTTTTGCCATAAAATTCTCTCTCATTTCTCTCTCTTCTGAGAATTCTCTCAGAAATTCTCTTGCGAGAATTTCTCGCAAATTCTCTCTCTCTTTCCCCAGGGGGGTTAGGGGGTTTTATGACCCCCCTAACCCCCCCCCCCTTGGCTACGCCCCTGCATAAAATGTATCCCAGGATAAATAGTTAGCTACATAAACAGATAGATATGTTATTTAGTATAACTTGTGTGGTATGCGTAATGTTAGTAGTATAAATTTTAAAATTCTCTATTAATGTTAAAATGAATTTTACCATTACCATGACAAATTTCATATTTAGTATTAAAAGATAACTTTAACAGCATTTAATTGAAATGTGTGCTACTGCATAAACTTTATGGTATAAATAGATAAAATCACTTTTAAATCAGTAAATGTATTCAGTAAAATAATAATAATTTAATGTAGAGTTTAAAATTATTAGTTTAAACTATGTAACTTGAAGTTTCCCGTGAAACATCTATTTTTTTTCAGTTATGACTGCTTTTATAGTTTTAACTTAACAGAAAGTGCTTTTGCACATAGTCACTCATCAAAAAGTACTTTTGCACACAGAAAGAAAATTTCTCTCTATCTAATTAAAAAAAGAACACAATATCAGCTGAAACAGGTCGTTTTTCTAATTGTAGTTTTATAATTAGCCACATAGTAAGTTATATAAACTCAGAGCCCCCCCCCCCCCACACACACACACATCCCGTATTTGTCCGAGGGAAGGAGAGTACAGCTTTGAGTTCAGGTTCAAATTTAAACAGCCTTGAATGTGCATGCTAAATCTGGAGGCGGGGGGGGGCGATCTCTTCCTTGTTTGTTAGCATGCATTTAAAATAACGATTTACAGCCTAAAAAATCCTCCATTGGAGATAATACTGAAAGTTTTGATAAATTATAGATGTCTGTGCTCTCTGGAGTTCTTTAAGAATATAGTTAAAAGCTTCAGTGTAGTTAGTTATGAAAACAGTAACATAAAGTAATATCTTAATTATTAAGTATAAATAAATATTGTGGTTACAATGCTAGTAGTCAGCTTATATAATTTAAAGAGTTTTTTTCAAATTTCTCCCTTTATCAAGATAAACATGTAAAGCTACTTTTGATTTGGGGCTCCTCTGAAGCTGGGTTCTGGCTGCATTGCATATGCAGCAAATCCCGGATAAAAGAAGCCTTTTTTAAATTAACCTTTCCGAAAAAATATTAAATTGCATTATTGTATATTTTTAGGCCAAATGTCCTTTTTAACATGACAGTATTTTTTTTACTTATATATACTTATACATATTTCAGATTGATGCAGAATTCCTTAAAATATTCCCGGATGATGCTGGAAATTTTCTCGGACTTTTCCCTTTCTTTTTTATACTCCTGGCATCTATAAGTACGTTTCCAGAAGCAGGCAGATAGAAAAAGAGCTTTCCTGAAGAACTAGATGATATGAGAGTGAATGTATACAGTAACATATATTTTATTTCTTAATTGCTTAATGATAATGCAGTTGCTTCAGAAAGTTTCAGAATTTTACTTTGATAAATGTCATTTCTTCTTTCTTACAAATAAATATTACTGTGCTTTCTTGAACTACGTAAATCTTTGTTTCTTTAAATTCATGTATTAAATGAGGGGTCATACTTGTCCTGAAATTGCCTTTTTTATAAAATGTAAGAGATTTTTAGTATGGTTACTTGTTTAATATTTTAATTGATCCACTTAAAATTTTGAATGATGCTATAATTTTAAGAGTGTTTTTAAATCTCAGAATTACCCAAGACACGTACGGTACGACACTTCTCTAACAGTTACTTTATTTAAAAAGCTCCAAATGCATTGTTACTAATAATAAACTGCTAAAGAAAAGAAAATATCAATATCAGGGTTTCTTACATTCATAAAGAGTTAATTTTTGCTTTAGTTAAAAAAAAAATTGTGCATTGATTACTATAGAATCTTATTTTATGTACTTTTCATGTAGCAATTCTTTTCAATTACATTTAGAAAATGACTGAGTTCAATACGCTTTGTTTTTGCTTTTCTCTAAATTGGGCAAATTTATTAAAAACTCCTTGGAAATATCGCATAAAAATATGGCACCTGTATAAATTTCCTTCATTGTTTGCATAAGTTGGATTTTAAAATACTTGTTATCGATAATTTTTTTCTAAAAAAATTATCAGCATTATCAATGTTGGCAGAATTATTAACAGTAACTGGAATAGGGACGAAAAAAATTTGTTAGTGAATTTTAAATTTGAGAAATTTTTAATGGAATTTTCATATCATGTTCATCTGTTGATACATATTTACTCTCTTTGCATTATACTTACACACCATATAGCAGCAAATGAAAAATATGTGAAAAAAGTGTTTTCTAATGATTTTATGCTATTGATCAAAATAAAAGTAAACTATTGCATAAAAATTTGCAAATGTATTTATGAAGCAAAAGTACTTAGATGTGTGTCTCCTCTTAAAGAAAGGGCAATGATGAAAGAAAAATCTGGTATGAGAAAACTCCTTTCCAAAGATATATTTAAGAACTCATTTAAAGTTATTTTATTGCTGTTCTATGTGCAGAAATAATTAAAATGAAAGTATGTTCCGAAAATTTGTGCAAAATTTTCAATTTTAAATGTTGACATTAAAGTAAGAAAATTAAATTTTAAAAAATCTAATAAAGTCACATTTTTAAGGATGAAAAACGTTATCGGGAATTATTTAACAACTTCCACCCCCCCCCCTACCCCTACCCATACACACACCATATAAAGAAAGCGGTGCTGTGCATTATCTTTCTAAAAGGGGAATGTGTTTCCTTTTTTGAGATACTGATTTTATGTATTAATATTATGAGCAATTCAATTCATGTGAGCAGCTTTAAGATTAATGTTTATTATAATGGAACAATATAGCAATGAGTTACACACTCATTTTTAAAAGAATTGCCGTTTGTATTGCAAAATGCTATTATGTTTAATTAAATGGTATGTCGTTCAAGTTTCAGAAGATCAAAAGACGAAGTTCCGATCTGATGTGCTATTCAGATAGATCGGGGTAAAATTATTACGGTCATTTAAAACTTATCAAAAGTTACAAAATAGTTATTTAGATGTTTTTGTGAAGTACACAGCATTAAAAGAAATGTTTTCAATATTTTGTGATGAATTAAAATAATCTTTTTTCACAGGTAAATGGCGCGTTGGATGGGCTGTTGAAAACATTGCTGAGACAAGACCGTACGTTTTATATACAGGAGAAAGATTCCACTACAATAATACACTCTTAGTTTTGGACAAAAACGTAGTTGAAATTAGCCAATGTCCTTTAAAGACTTTTGATAACTTGTTTAAATGTTTTTATGCTGTCAACGTAAAATATCCAGAGCCCAGAAGTAGAAATCAAATATGCTTGATAGCTAACACCGATTATATCTTGTCTCGGAAATTAAGCATTATTGTTCAACAAATAATTTTTTTAAATATTTGTTTGTTAAAGAGAATTTTATATGCGATATTTACAAATTAATTTTACCAAAATGTAATAGCAGGTGATTGAAAATCATATCTTGTATTTTAAAAAAGATAATTTTGAGTGTATTTAATAGATTACAATGTATATAGTATATATAGTTTTAAATTTAGTTGTAGTGCATTTATTTCTTTTTGGAATTCATTTTTAGCTTGGAACCAGTGTAATTTTTTTATTAGCAGATCTTTATTTATTACTTTAACTACTTGTTAAATTATTTTCTATTAAGAATTTTTCTAATTTTTTACCATGGTTGTCATAGTAATTCAAGAAATGTAATACTTAGATGTGCACAGGGATTGCAATGAATGGATGTAAAATGCATTTTGCTTGTTCAAATAAAAGTATAAAGATATCGTGTTGATTTTTGTTAAAGTTCTAATGCTTTAAATGGGGAATGAAAGTCATTTTCTCTTTCCTTATCTATTTTTTCTCCATGATTACGGAACTAGTGTAATTTTCAAACTGATTCAGTCAGTGAAGACTAATAGATATAGAAAACTCAAATATTTACAGCTTGAGGACCATAAAATTTGTGCTAATAACTGGTAAGTAGTGTCTTTTGGTGCTTATCCTTTAAGGATGAAGTAATTATTGAGATTTCAGGCTTAAACTGTATTAAAAATAAGTTGGATGAATTTTTTTTTAAGAATTATTGAAAAAAACAAGACACTATTGTAAGACACCAGGACTTCTGTTTAAATAAACTATTAAAGGATTGTTTTAAAATGTATAACTATTGAATATAGAAAGTTACGAGGCTTATATATTTTAATTTATCTCTTCTACATTAAACAGTTTGAGACACTTTGAGAGTGATTATTTTACGTAAATGGAAAAGAAAGACATATTGTGAGTTATTTTTATTCACATATAAAAAATAATTGATAATCATTCTATCTATCTATCATATTATCTCTCTCTCTCTCTCTCTCTCTCTCTCTCTCTCTATATATATATATATATATATATATATATATATATATATATATATATATATATATATATATGTAGAGAGAGAGAGAGAGAGAGAATGACTTTCTTTTTCAGTATATATGTATATAGAATGATTTTCTTTTCAGTAATTCAAAAAGTTTCTTTTTAAGAATTATTGAAAAAAAAGACACTATTGTAAGATCTGTTTAAATAAATTATTAAAAGGATTGTTTTAAAATGTATAACTATTGAATATAGAGTTACAAGGCTTATATACTTTTAAATTTATCTCTTCTACATTAAACAGTTTGACACTTTGAGAGTGATTATTTTACTTAAACAGAAAAGAAAGACATACTGTAAGTTATTTTTATTCAGATATAAAAATGATTGATAATCATTCTTTAGAGTTATAATTTTATGTTGTAAATTTTCTCTGCATAAGAGTAGCGCCTAGACATTCACCATGAAAAATTGGCAAAAACTTGAACAACTATTACGCGAGTAAACACGTACATCTTTAAAAATATAATTATTCATTAATGTGTATTACAAATTCACCCATTTGTTTATTTCCCACTTTTTTAAAGTAGTTTTGCTTCGGTCATTCACGAGCATTCAAGGAAATTTAGCCTCCCTTCCGTAATCCACTCTCGACTCGAAATTGGTAATTTACCTCAATTTTTTAAACTAACATATATTAACTTTTAAAGTTTAATAAATTGTTGCAGAACCATCCCTTCTCTCTCCTTACAAACAGTTTTAAATGCACTTTGTTGTTTTAGAATTGATAAGAAAGTATTTATTATTAATGCAGGTATGTACCTTATAAATTATATTATTAATAATATTTCCATATAAATCAAGTGTTTAATTTACGCAGTTACGCTTTTATATTAGTAATCGTGACTTACATTGCAGAATCACGCTGCTATACGGAAAATAATTTTATTTTCAAAGTACTTTTCATCAATATGAAATATCACTTAAAATTATCCCAATTATATTGTTTTATTGAAAAGGTGTTCAGCGCATAGTATTTTTACAAAGACTCATCTTTTTTTTTTAATAAAAGGTACAAAATCATTGTACTAAATGGCTTTTTTAAATGTGCAAATGCTCAGGATAGGAATAAAAATAAATAAAACAAAACAAAAATAAAAGTATTTTAAAGAAAATCGCTTTTTTTAGATTAAAAATTAATCAGAAAAAGAGCGAAATCATATCTTAAATTATTTTCCTAAAAGGAGCGTTTCCTATAAAACGCTCCTTTTAATATTAAAAAGTAATGAAAAAGCAGCGAAATTATTTAATGTAAAAGGTGCGAAAATCGCTCCGAAAATTTCGCTCCGCTCAGTGATCGAAAAACGCTCCTAAAGGAGAAGCTCACTTTCAAGTACGGAAAGGAGCGAAAAATCGCTCCGACTGATCGAATTTCGCTCGTTTGGTTTAAGCGTGTATCAGGATCACAACTAGAGTTTACGTGACCCGGAGCAAAACCTTAATAAGGCCGCCTCCTTTTATGTAACCGCAATTGACTTTGCGCCCCTCTTAGCACAGCTCCCGAATCACGTGCCCCTTTCGCAACCCTCTGGCCCTGCTGGCTATCACTCGAGCCAGCGAAGTCACGTTAGCTGAGCCTTTACATCTAGAAAGTAAGAAAATATTGAAACTGTTTGAGACATTTAAAAAAAAATCAACATCACTTCTATACTTGTGGAGCCTTATCTTAAAATTGCTTTTAACGCCTGTTCAATCTATACCAAAATTATAGCCAAAGATAGATTCTTATACTTTTTTGAAAAATTATAAAACTCCGTTAAAGGAAACTTTTCTACACCAGCTTTTAACCCACACCCTTTCCAGGCTGCGTACCTCAATTGCTACTCAATAAACCCGGCGAATTCCCAGGAATTTAGAGTGGGATTTCCAGGGATCCTAGTGGCGAATTCCCTTAGGAGCAGATCTCCACCCCAACACTCGCAGAAATATTACAACAGGAACCTATTAATTCAGTAAGTTTGGGGAGACTCAATATGTTTCTATCGATCCTAAAAATGACACCATAGTATACTGATTTGTGGTAATTTTTTCCCTTTCTCCAAGGGTATGAGAGCTCGATCTTCCTTGAGACCCTTTTTTCCTTTGACACTGCATTATAATTTGTATATATAAGTGCTGAAATTTTGTATTAGTTCCCCATATGCAAGGGTTTTGCTTAAGCTAGAAATTCAGTATGACTTCTGTGAAAACTATAAATTGAATGGTTCTCAGTACAAGAAGAAATTCCGAGAGGAGCGGCAGGATAAAGAGAAAAACTTTTGAATAAAATCTCAAAATTAACGAACTTTTTTTTTTATTTTTTTTTTTTTTTTTTTTGATAAAGAGAGATTGAAGAAGATAGTGAGGAATCCTCAAGTTATGGAGGTTTAATTAAAATAGAAGAGAAAAATGAATCATCTGAAACTGATTCTTTCGTCAGAAAAGCAATGAAAAGTACAGAAAATGTAGAAAATTAACCAGAAAACCTTGATACTGTGCATGCCGATACTGTTTCACCAGTGTTTGAATTTAAAGCTGACTCTAGTCTCTGGAAAGTAAGTGAAGAATTACACGAAATTACAAGGCTCAGCTTGGTGCACTACAAAACCGGCAAACTAATTACGCTTCCTCTAGCCAACTGTTTCCAACATACAAGTGCTCCAGGGCCGCAATCGAATACACTTGTCTATAGTGGTGGGCCGTAATTAGGGATGGACGCGAGACGATTTTCTTGTGAGACGAGACAGAGATTTACTGTTTTTTTGCGAGACGAGGCACACATTTTTAACATTACGATATAGAGATTTTGCGAGACTAGACAGAGATTTACAGCTTTTTTGCAAGACGAGACACACATTTTTAACATTACGATATAGGGATTTTGCGAGACGAGACAAAGCTTTTAGGCTATTTTGCGAGACGCCTATTTTTCGTCTCGCGTCCATCCCTATAGGATCTTATTCAAAACATTTTCAAAATTCGTCAATTTTCACCAAGTTATAAAAAATAAGAATAAGTTTAAATTACTATTCAAAGAAGTGGATAAATTTAAACGTCAACCCCTGTGAAGGGACGGACAAATTACAGTGGAACTTCCTAAGTTGGGCACTTTTCTGAGGAACGGAACGAGTCTATAATGTAGAAATACTTCTATAAGTTGGACATCTCTGAAAGTTGGAAAAATTCTTGCGGGAACCGCAGGTGCCCAACTTACGAAGGTTTCATAACAATAAAGCCCATATCGTCGTCGAACCCATGCTCATAATCACAAAGAGTGGCGTGCTAACCATCATCAGGACCGGCCCAAGGGGGGTGCGAGTGTAGGCAATCGCCTAAGGGCAGCGCTTAAAGAGGCCCCGCTCCTGGGCCATTTTTTTTTTTTTTTTGCTATTAGACGGAGCTTCGTAGATGGTAGCGATATATGCCGAAAAAGCAGAGAAATAAAACTAATATGTACTAGCAGCGTTAGTTGTAACTTACATAAGACATGGTAGAAAAGAGGCCCCGCTCTTGCGCTTTGCCTGGGCCCGCACGCCCCTCGGGCCGACCCTGCCACCATGCAATATTGGAATAGCATGGCAAAATGATTAAATTTAAACGAAGTCTTTAAAATTACAAAAGGAGGAAGGATATAAAGTAAAAGCGCACGAAATGTTCAGTAAAATGGAGTCTGTCTGCTGTAACTCTTAAAGAAGGGATGTCCACATCAAGCTAAGTTGTTGAGAGTGTATAGGGAAATAAAGCATATTAAAATCTAAGAGGAGACGAGTTTACAGACGTGGAAACAGAGCCTTATTATCGCATGGGCAAATCGGGACTTTGCCCAGGGCCCCTGGCTCGAAAGGGCCCCCAATTTGAAATAATCTTCTGAAATATATTTTTTATATCAAAATTTTATGAAAAATAAAACACATTTCATAGATTGGGGGCCCCCAAATTCATCAATGCCCGGGGCCCCCGTTGATCATAATCAGGCTCTGCGTGGAAAGCTAAGAGAAGGGTGAAGCAGAACACAAGTCGACGTACTAAATTTCGCGGTGACCAAGGGAAATTAAATAATCTATTAGCATCTTACTATCATTTGAAACTAATATGGATATCCACACAAAAAAAAAAAAAAAATCCGTAAATAGAACATGTAAATTTAATGATTCAAATTCTTTTCCCAGAACGCTTCGCGGAACGAGAGTTGGAAACTCCTGATCTAGACGGCAGTACCTCCCGGAACACGACAATATATCAGTATCAGACAAATTGTTTACAAGAAAAATTTATAACGGGGAAGTAATAAACAGGAATTCGATGGTGTGCTTTCCAACTAAAGGGTGTTATTCACTTTGTTAAAATTATTCACCTTAAAAATATTATGTACTCTCGGTCCAAAGAGATGATGCCATTTATTATCTTTAAATAAAATTATAAATTTCTTTAAGAACTCAGCAAAATCTTCTGCATAAATATCCGGTATATACAGAGTAAATCTTCAGAATAAAAAATTCCATAGTAGACAATGGCCAGTGACTACGCAAAATTCAGTGGTGGCTTTGATATTGTTAGTAGCCATAATTTTGGTACGCCTCTAAAAACAGATCCACATTTCGCGTGTATTTCTTCCCATCCCCCCCCTTTTTTTTTCCTGTTCCCAAAATTGTTCTGCAGCAGAGATGTTTTTTCTGCAACGCTCTTCGTCAATTTGGGTAGGTTCAGCGTTAGGTTCGGTACTCATCCCCAGTACTGCGGCTTACAAAATGGTCAGTTTTGCAGGTCGCCAATTTTGGCGATAGACTGGCCGTTCTATAGTCGCCAGGAATAATTTCACAGTCGCCACTGGCGATCTGGCGACCACTAATCTGAAGCTTTAAAGCAGGTTGTGTTTCAAAAAGGTGATAACGGGCATTAATTCTTCATACATTAGAGATAAGTGGGCAAAGTAAAGTGAAAAAATATTCAAAATAAAGTTGGAAATAAGATTCCGTTAAAAAAAAATCTCTCTTTAATTTTCAAAAAATCACACTTTTCAAATTTGCATACGACCCCGGAACAAAGGATTCCTAATTAGTAAAATGTGCTCCATATATTAATGAGGCAGGGGCGTAGCCAAGGGGGGGGGTGTTAGGGGGGTCATAACCCCCATTAGGAATTTTTTGCCATACAAAATGTATATTCTTCACTCCCTTATCACACACATGTATGCATATATGTGAGTTGCAGTAGTCGTAACCCCCCCCCCCAATGAAAAATTTCTGGCTTCGCCACTGTAATGAGGTGAGGTACAAAATTTCAGCCTTTCATCATAAAACGTCCCAGAGATATCTATAAACAAAGATGATCGGGGGCTATATAGTTCGGTTCTGTTTTCCTGGCGCTTGGCTTTGGAAAATTCCATTCCAGAAGAGGAAACGTGAGTGATTCCAGGTTAAAGGTTACCATCTTGGGTTATAAACTCCGTTTGCTAAGTGGGGAGAATCTTGTGGTGATCAATCATCAGGCTTCAACCTTCCCCCATAGTACACAAAAATTTCCGTAGGAGGTTTTATCGCGTCATGCGCGCTAAGGCGCCAATTAGGTGGACCCTAGTTCGGATAGTTCGGATTTTCTCTTCTAAAGGATGAATTCTGTTGCCGAATCTTCCCAATAGAACCTTTCAAAACCACGCGACCCAGGAGACACGAATTCGGAGCCGGACTATACATGAATTTAAATGAACGCTCATTGCTAAGGGAAAAAAAATTCGTAATTTCCATACGACCATAGGCGCACCCACGGAGGGGGCTATGGGGGCTGAAGCCCCCCCCCTAAAGGTAGAAAGTTAGAAAGCTTTAATAGGTAGAAAGTTAGAAAACTAAAGGTAGAAAGCTTTAAAAAATGAAAATTGTCGCTAATGAATATTTTGTTTTTCCTATCTTTATTGTCTTATACATGAATTTACTAGTTATTTCTAACCAAAAAAGATATTTACAGTAGACACTGGTTATAATGTACTATCACGTAAAGTAAAAAAGTAGTACTTTAAAAAAGTAGTATGTTATAGCCGAAGTACGTTATAAGCAGTACCGCCGGTAAGATTCAATATTACACAAAAAAAGAAAGTGGGCTCATAATTTCATTGTAATATGTGTTTTAAACAGGTCTGGTTTTTTAAAATTTAACTAAAACAGAAAAAATTCTTTATTACTTACAACTGTTATTGAGATAAAAAATTTGTAATTTTCTTTTATTTTAAATGGGCAGATGCTACTTTAAAAATACCGTTTTGGATATTCATAATAGACTTCTGTAGTCACTGCATCATCAATGCGACATCCAAAAAATTCGTGCAGAGACTGATCATAGGTGGTCGGGGCCCCGGGGCAAGAGGTTATTTTGGGGTCCCTATACTATCACAAGCATTTTAACTTATTTTTGTTTGCTGTTGCATTTTCCCGAAATAAAAATAAAACATTTTTAAAGAATACTAAAGTTGAATTAAAAATTACCTATTTATTTATACTTATTTAGAACAAGACTATGTATTTAAAAGTGATTTTAATATTTTTTTAGTCCGTTTGTATTATTAGCGCATGGGTGCGCAAATTCCAGGAATGGCAATTACGAGGCATGGGTGCAAAGTTTCTCACTCCAAAAAATTTTCTTGATACACCAAAAGTTGGGAACTTTCTTTCCTTCATCAGGAAATAAAAATGTTAACTAATGGATATTTTGTGATAAGCATATATATGGCCATACCATACGTTTTAAAAAACTCCTAACTTCTTGTTTATTGATCCATGAGTCTTAAAGACCATTGAATTAGAAGAACAGAAAATAAATCTCTATGTCCATTTATTGTTAAAAATTATGCTATAGATATTACAAAGAAAATTTAGTTGCAAAAAATTTATTATTGCAGCATATATGAATATGTAATAAATCATGATAACAATAAATCGGGAGATTTGGGGGGCCCTTATTTTTCCGGGGCCCCGGGCTATTGCCCCGCATGCCCGTATGATAATCAGCCTCTGAATGTTTTTGCAACATTTAATGCGTCAAATATGCTTGGTATAGGCTCCCATGTTTCTTCTTCACTATCATCAGAAGCATTATAGAAAGGGTTTTTCAGGAGGCATTTACTTTGATGAATGACAAATAAAAAACATGGTCTTTTTCTTAGCCCTACCTAGCAGGCGAAAAAGATAAAAGATCGCTCCCTTCATTCATACGCAATTCATCTCGCTATAGAATCTGAAAACTGATAACGAGTGTTTTTGAAGGTACTGAAATTTCCGAGAAAAAGGAAATAAAAATTTTAAGAAAAGCAAAATTTTATTTTTGGCTTTGGTATAAAAAGAACGTTATAGCCGAAGTACGTACTTTTGTTGAGTACGTTTTAACCGAAGTTAAATAACATTATAAATATAGGACTTCAATCGGTAAGGACTTAATCGGTCTAGCTTCTAGGTACGTTATAACCGATAGTATGTTATATCCCAGGTCCTTTATAACCGGCGCGCACTCCTATTAAAAATGATTTTAAATAAATGCTTATAGTTAGTTTATGAAACACTGTTGATCTCGGTTACAACATCACAAAATCGAACGAAAAAATCAGATAATTATTTATGACTCCATACCGAGTTACATTGCTTGTGGGCTTGTGTCTTGTGTTCTATGGTACAGTCAAGTGGTACGTTAGAACGTATGTGTAGTCGTTATAAGAGAGTTGTAACTAATCGAGGTCACTATGACCGAGTTCAGCAGTATTTGCATGTCACCCAGCCCCCCCCCTACACTAAAGTCCTGAGTGCGCCACTGCATACGACCATCCATAATTTTATCCCTTTGAGAGCCACTTAAAAGTGGTTCAATTCAGCATATTTTTAGTCTTCATATCTCTGCCATCACTTTTTAAAATATAATTCTCAAATTTTGAGCATCACCTCATTAATGTATGGAACACATTTTACTAACTGAGAAACTTATTTTGAACATTTTTTCTATTTACATTGTCCCCGTATATTCATCGGGCCTGTCGAGGGGTTAAATAAACCACAAATTCTTTGTTTTCCAAAACGAAGGGTAATGAAATGGTAATATTTAATAGTGTAATTAAAATGTAATTGTTTTGCTGCGGTAGAAGGTGAGGGAAGGGGCGTGTGTGCCCATGGGAGTACCTTTAAGGGAGGGGGGTCATTTCAGGATAACAAACACTTTAGACATTAGTTGTCAAATAATGAAACAAATCAATATGCTATAGCTATGTTCATTAAGCCGACACCTCGAGGGAGCTCCCCCCCATGAGAACCCGTGGGAGAGAGCGCGGCGATGATTTAGTGACTAGTCTGTTTCAAACAGTAAATTCTTGCCTGTCTTTTGTGCGAATATTTGAAAACATCAAGTAAATTACACCACGGACTTTCTCCTATCCTATGCATCTAAGAAAGTTAGCATTTCAATGTGCTACAAGTAATAGTAAGAAAGTTCCTGAAACTTGGTTAAGAGAAGAATGTGACGGATATGACCGATACAGAAGTTTCTTGGATCGTAATAAAGCATTATCGCTTCGGACACAAAAAGTAATTATTCTCAAGTGCAATTACTTTTAATAAACAGTGTTAGTATAACATATTTTATGGTTTTACGTATTAGTTTTTATGATTTTACGTTAGTTGAAACTTTTAAATGTTTCTTTATATAAGGATAAAATCTCCCTGGGCAAGGGATCAAGTGTCCCTGCAATTTGAAAGACTTGATCGTTATATTCAACTGACAATAAATAATTTATATTTATTTAAAAAATACTGAAAGTTTAAAAAAACTATTTTTCGTATTTGTTGCATTCTTTTATTTTCGTAACAGTAGAGTTGAGCCTTTAATAATAACTGACAACGTCATATAAAAAATATTTTTCCAAAATAAAAATGAAAAAAGGAGATCAGGAGATCAAGTCTTTCACTTCTCGCCCCTTAGGTTCACTGATTATAATCGTGCCTAGCACAGCTTGTAAAGAGACATAATGAAATTTTTCAAATGTTTAGCAGAGTTGGATTCTTTAAAAGAAAAGCTGTTCAAAAGTTGCTTCATTTCTTAAAAGAACACTAAGTGCGTTCCACCTGAAGGCGATCGTCGTCACAGGACTTTTGAACAACTTTAAAAACAAACCAATGATGTTAAACACTCGAAAAAATTAATAATGCTTCTTCACTCTATGCGCTATGGATTAACATTTACATTAAAGCTGTATGTCCCAGGCAACTTTCAGAAAAAATTCATAAGCGCAAAAATTGGCTTCAAAAATGGGTCGATGATTTTTAGAAATATCGCAAACTTCCGCATGTTTAGCATTTATTTCTGACAATTTCGTAACTCTTATAGGTTCATTCTCTATGTCAGCTCGCAGTGCAACTTGTAAAGAGACACACTAAAATTTTCCGAGTCTCTAGCTCAATTAAATTTTTTTTTAACTGTTCAAAAGTTGCACGATTTTCAAGTGAAACAGCCTTAAGGAATAGAGATTTCAATCCGGCTCAAACCCTTGGGGCCGGATCGAAACCTTCGGCGATCGATCTTACCTTGGGGGGTAAGAGGATGCTTCCTCTTGTACGAAACCGCTGAGTGGTGGATGTCTACAATTATCTTTTGTTGCATTCTTTTATTTTCGTATTTTTCATTTGTCTACAATTTCTCTCCTAGTCATCTCAGACACATAGAATTCATTCTTCCTTCGATTAAGTAGCAAACGAGCCGTAGAGCTCAGAATGTTTTCCTTTTGGTGGTAGAGTCGCTATCTAAACAAGTTGCCAGGAAAAATGATGGGGAGGCGTGTGTTTGTTGCAACCTTGATTGCACTACTCCAGGTATAAAGTTTTCAGCAGGGGGAAATAATGGGTTTCTGTGCGTATTTTCTCCCTCCCCCGTTTCACCCCCTCATTGTTTTTTTAGAATTTCTATTTTCGCAGGTTTACAGGTTTCAATTTATGAATTTATTAATCGGCGATTCTGATTTATTAAGTGGCACATTTATTTAGTCCACATTCATATCTATTTAACGATTTGATCATATTAAGCGGCTAATTTTATTCACTTTGTATTTTATTAAGCGGCGGGTACTGTATTTATATTTTTAAAAAATTATTTGTACAATTTCAGTTTTTATGAATTTCACTTGAATGAACTTTTCAATATTACGAATTTTATCTTTGGTCTTTTGAAATTCGTTGTACTGAGATTTTATTGTATCAACAAAGCGGACTAGACCAACCCATAATCATCATTAGGCGTAATTATCTTTATTATTATTCCCACAGAAATATTTTCGATATCGCAGGTAGTAGCAGAAACTGAATATTTTCCTGGCAAGCTATCGGAATGGGCACCCTTATGATTGTTTATGGGTGGGGGGGGGGATGGGGGGCAAGTCAAGGGTCTTGACCGAGAAAGATACTATAAAATATAGATACTATATACTATAAAATATAGTAACGTGGAGTTGTACCATTTCTACGTTATACCAATTCGTAAATCATAGCGGCAGTATAGATGCTGGGGAATGCATGGCCCCTACCCCAGCTTCCTGAATTTGTTCCGTCCACAAGTATGGGAGCCCATGTCTAACCGTACTACTACAATTAATAATTAGATATCTTTAAGTTCTCTGTTGTTTTTTAGTTTAAAAAAATGATTCAAGTGGGGAAACAAAAGTAAATGTTTAAAAATAGGTTAAATCATAACATTTGAAAATATTCCTGATAGACTACAGCCTTGCAACCCATAAGAAAGAACGGCACCAATTTCGATTGAAAATGAATTTTTATTTTATTTTATTATTACCGTGTTTACTCGCGTAATAGCAACGCCCCCTAGAGAGGAAAGCCGCGGCGCTTACTTGTGACGTCACACCGAGTAGGTAAAGCAAAGCATTTCCATTGGGTTTCTCCTCTCTCCCGGGAAGCGGGAGAGAGGAGAAACCCAATGGAAACGCTTTGCTTTACCTACTCGGTGTGACGTCACAAGTAAGCGCCGCGGCTTTCCTCTCTAGGGGGCGTTGGTAATAGTCGCCCTCACATAATAGTCGCACCCCCGTTTTGAGGCAGAAAAAATCGTCAAAATATTTTCCCCGCATAAAAGTTGCAGTCACTTATTTGACCTTCATTTATGTCTATAAAATTTTTACTATAAAATGAAAAATACCTCTTTTTGTGTGCAACTGACGAAAAGATTATTTAACATGCAGCAGATAATCTATGGAAGCATTTGGTAAGTTAGTATTTTTATTATGATATCAGTAGTGTTTTAGCTTTAGAGTGTACAATATTATGTAGTAGATTTCCCCGCATATAAGTCGCACCAAAAATTGGGAAAAAAAAAAAAGTGCCACTATTACGCTATTAAACACGGGAATATTTTTTTTTTTTTTTTTCTTCATAGAAGGTGGTGTTTATCAAAAATTTGACAAATACAATTTAAAACAACTTTTTTTATATAACAATAACAAAGACTTTTAAATATTCAGAGTATTCCGCAGGAACAATAGTTATTTCTTACAATAAAATTACAAAATTAGTTTTCTGTCAAAAACATTACCTTAGTTCGAACGCATTGAGACTGATATATATTGACGATAATATATTCACGACTTTATTCTCAAATTTAGAAAGTGTCCCACTTTTCAGAGCCTGCAAGTATTCCTCTCCAGGATAAAAAAGAAAAGTTCGAAATGCTGGAAGATACGATGATATCCCTACTGTATGAATATATCAATTAACCACAAACAATCCATTTTCGTTAAGAGGTCCTTCATGAAGCGTAACTTACGGCAGTACTCCAATCAAGCAGACTGTTGGTACGGGAGACGAGCTTCGATCCAAGTATGTCGAAGAACGGGCACCAGTCAAACTAAATAAAATACTGTCACCAGAACCATGTCACGCTATTGAAAATACGTGCCTGGAATTGATAATTGCGTAAATAAAACCATCAGTGTGAAGCGATGAAAATTGAAACACAGTTCTGCTGAAAAGTTCATCTTAAGCCGCTGTGACGCACGAAAACTTTTCAAAAACGTCCAAAAATAAAAATGACGCCGAATCACCATGACAACCGCCCTAGCGACGACGCTCGACGACGCTTGCTGTCCGCAGCACCTGCTCCTTGTCGAAATAGGGAGAGAGCAAATAACCGGACCGCAGTTCCGCTTTTGTTCCGTGGTGGAAGGGATTTATTTACCCAGCATGCCCCTAAACAGGACTGATTTGACTGGGGGAGAGAAAAAGGGAATTTTTGATTTCAGGCGACTGCGTAAGAAAAAAAAAAAAAAAACAGTCTACAAAATTTCAGCCAGCGTTAAGGCTGTTTAACTTGAAAATCATGCAACTTTTGAACAGCTTACTAAAAAATTTAATTGCGCTAGAGACTCGGAAAAATTTATAATATCTCTTTACAAGTTGTACTGTGAACTGAAAAAATAAACCTATGGGAGTTACGAAACACCCCGAAAAAAAAAATTAAATCTAAGGAATTTCGTGAAATTTAAAAAGAGTGGTAACTCCTCGACCCATTTTTGAAAGCGATTTTCGAGCTTATGAATTTTTTTCTGAAAGTTGCATGACACTTACAGCTTTACTGTTAATGCCAGTCCAAAGTGCATAGGGTGAAGAAGTATTACTAATTTTTTCGAGTGTTTAACATCACTGGTTTGTTTTTAAAACAGTTCAAAAGTCCTGTGACGGCGATCGCTCTTCAGGTAGAACACCCTTAAAAACAAATAAACTGTAAGCGGTAGGCCAGGCCACAAGGGTTTCTTCAAAAATTTCGATTTTTGTTAATTGTATGCCAATAATAAAGCCTTTTCGTGAGAAATAAGTCTACCTTCCTCAACTTTTAGATCCTCCACGATTTTTTAATTTTTATTTTACTTTACTTTTTTCTGTTGGGGGGGGGGGGGAAGCTACGTGCCTGTGTTAGAAGCACGAGAAAGTTCAGAAACTAACTTCTATCACGCAACGGCCTATTCGTTAAACTCCGTTTCCATTAAAACATGGAAAGTGAAGGAATTGGTTCAAAATTAGGAAGTCACTCATAGGGAGCAATGGTAGTCTGATTAATAGGCGAAGAAAATTAAAAAAAAAAAAACTGTGAAAAAAGACAGAAACTGTGCCATGTGCGTTTTCAAAGCCCGATCAAGACAACTCTGGGCCCTGGGCAGAAAGAAAAAATTGGGGACCTTGCAATAACCTCGTCCAAAAAAAAAAAAAAAAAATTATGATTGGTTTATACTGGGAGTTTTAAATGTCTTATCCCTTCCAAACAAAAATTATGTTTTAAATAATCTGAAATAAATGAATATAGTTATATGATGTCAAAGAAACAGATAGTTAAACGTTAACGTAAAAATGTAACATCGGAATGCTATATCACAGTCGCTAACATGTACGGAATACAACCACTTTTTGTAAACTGTCATTTTTGTAAATATTTCTTAAAATAACAAATAATTAAAAAAAATTTGCTATTTTTTAACATTAAAAATACTCTTTACAAAATGTGGTTAGTTATTTTCCTACATATTGGTGTGCTATATTGACTATAGAGCATTTCGAAGAATTAAAAATAAGTTTAAATTAATTTATACAAATTTAAATTTGAATTCTTTTCATTGTTCATACTTTATAATTAAAAAATCATTTAACTTCTGAAATTTTTTATCCTTTGTAATTTTATTCTAAAATTATAAAAGTGTCTTTGAGCCCTAAAATCTGTGGACCCTGGGCAGTTGCCCCGTTTGCCGTGAAGGTAATAAGGCACTGTGCGTTTTACAAAGGGTAAACTCGTGCAACTTTCAGCGGAAAAAATAAATAAATAAATAAAGCCCAGAATTTCTCTTGCGAAATTGTCTAAAGGCATCAGATATTCTGGAGAGAAAAATGCAGGATGTTGATTTTTGCCTCTGAATCTTTCAAACCTCTCACAGGTTGACCACACTTGTAAAAGTAAGTAGAACAGCTTGTGAAGGACGACTTACAGTTTCTTAAAACGACAGGCTGGAATATTTCTTGTCATGGCAGTAAGAACCGTTTTAAATTATCTCTTAACAGTACTCGAAAAAGTAAAAATAAAACAAAAAAAAAACTAGTAAAAAAAATCGCTAAATATATTTTTACGTGCCTTAATACTTTCTTTGTTCCAGGATTCGTTTTTATTCTTATATAGCATTATTACATCACACCACCTTATCATTAGTAGTTGCGAAATCTCGGTAACAGATTGTAGTTGCTGTATAACTGGAAATAGTCTAGACTTTCAATTGCTATTATTTTCTTAATTATTGCTCGCATTCTCATAATAAATAAATAAATAAAAAAGAAGGGAAAAAAAGGTCAAGCAAATTATAGTGAAAAGTATTTGAGAAATGATTAACTGAGGGCGTGCGTGTGTAAGATTTTAGCGGTGCTGAAAAATCATAATAAGCTTACTTTCAAAAATTTGTACATGCTTATATATGCAGATTTTAAAAAAGCCACCCCCTTCGACCTGATCTCTTCCATGCACACGCACACAAAAATAAATAAATGAATAAAAATATGAGCAAGTATAAAATAAATAACCGTCAGGTAGTTTCTTCTGTTGAACTAACGTGGGATTTATTTACGTAGGATTACTCATCATTGCTATGATAAATATAACAAAGACTTTTAAGGGTGTTCTACCTGAAGAGCGATCGTCGTCACAGGACTTTTGAACAGCTTTAAAAAGAAACCACTTATGTTAAACACTCGAAAAAATTAATAATTGATTCTTCACCCTATGCATTATGGACTGGTATTAATAGTTAAGCTTTATGTCTGGTACAATTTTCAGAAAAAATTCACAAGCACAAATATTGGCTTCAAAAATGGACGGAGGATTTACCCGTTTTCTGAACTATCACAAAATTCCGTATGTTTAGCTTTTTTTTTTTTTCTGACAATTTCGTAACTCTTATAGGTTTATTCTCAATATCAGTCCACAGTGAAACTTGTAAAGAGGCTTTCTAAAATTTTCCGAGTATCTAGCTCAGTTAAATTTTTAAAAAGCCCTTCAAAAGTTGCATGATTTTCAAGCGAAACAGCTTTCATATACACAAAATATTTATTAGCGCAGTACATTCTGCTACAATCCTGCAAAAATGTCTTATAATGAACCGTTTCTCTTTTTAATATTCATAATCTAATGTTGACATTATAGTATAACTAAAACTATTTAAAAAGTATGCCCGTGTCTATAAATAAAACAGTTCACTTGACGGAGAAATATCATAACTTAAGACGAGCTTGGGGGGGGGGGATTACATAGGGCCGTTATCAAAAGAACGTAATCCTACATTTTAAAAAAATCGCTAAGGATTCTGCTAACATTTAGTACAAGTACGTAGGGTCTATAATGTAAAATCTAAATTTACAGTCCCAAAATATTTAGAATGCATTTTCAATATCTGTTGAAGTCTTGTCCACCGACTATAAAATTTGAGCAAGTATCTTCTTGCTTGTGAAACCTTACACGTAGGATACTCCCATTAACTTACACATCTCCTTAATTTGCATATTTTTTCTGTGGAACGGAACATGGCCAAAATATTGCAATACACCTCCATAAGTTGGACACTTAGAGGTAATCGCAAGTTTCCAACTTTCGAAGATTTCGGTGTAATACGTTTACATTTTTTTCCTCCCCCCCCCCCTAGTTATAGTGTTGCAACGGAAACGAAGAAAACAAATTATAATAAAAAGATTTGAAAAATCTTTTTCTATAGTAGTTACAGTAGAGTACCGATAATCCTTCCTTATGTTTGTTCTTCTTTTATTTATTTTTTCTTTTCTTTTAAGCTTCATATTAGCTTGGTCTGTGGATGTCGTTCCAGCTCAAAATTTGTAAAAGAATTTTAACCAACTTCCTATCGTCCGATCGAACTGAAACTTTACATAGTGTAACTCCACTGACAGTGAGTACTAAACTTTTCGATACTTTTTTGTTGTTGCTGTTGCTGTTGTTGTTGTTGTTGATTTAAACTGTAAAAATAGGCGAATTGGGAGAACTGTTTGTTGTTTCAGAAATCTTTTACAGTTATTTATTTATTTATTTATTTATTTGCATAGCTGTGAGCATAAAACTAGAACTTTCAAATGTTAATTAATGAGAAAGGTTGCATTAATAAAGTAAAGAAAATTGAGGGATTAATTAAAAAACACTATCATATCTTTTTCAATTTTATCATCATAGATTTTTCAATCATAGAATCGCCGAGAGTTTTTTAAGATTTCACTATATAATTTTGAGCATTTGGCTCAATTTTAATGGTATACCATTTAAAATTTGCAAAAAAATCGAATTGCGAAATAATTTCCTACAGTATTCAGTGATTGGGATTTCGTAAGGATTTTGTGCATGATAAGAGCACAAGAACTTCATCTGCTTTAAGTTATGATTTTGATGTAGATCAAACATGAAGATGTTAGAGTATCATCTTGTTGAAAAAAGCACTTCTAAAAATTAATTCTCAACAATAATACCCTTATAAGGCTCAAGAATTTAATTAATTGCACAAAAATTCTGTACAGTAAATTAATTTCTATAATTATCCAAGAAATTAAATTCTGGAGTTTTTTCAGCAAATAGTATATTCGTTTAGGATTTTTCAAAAAGATATCCGCAATTTAAATGTGAGTGGTCAATTTTTACAACTGTCTGCTGAAACTTCAAATTATTTGCGGTAGTTTTAATTTTTGTAGAAAAGTAATTATTTTCTCAAATTATGGCTAGTTTAAAAAGCGAGTCAGCAGTCAGAATGCTAAAAAGTAACTGCTATATCCTGGCTACTTTAATATTGAAACCCTGATGTATAAACTTTTTTTCTTAAAATTCATACTTTTACTATAGCCTAAAGGCTGAGAAGTTACGAAAAAATTCCTTGATATTATTACTTAAACGGTGTAGTTCGAAAAAATCATGTGATTTTGGTACATACGTACAAATAAAGTAATTATGCCAGGCACTTCAGAATTTTGAAACTGTCTCTTTACAAGCTGTACTACATACTGAAATAAACGATAAATCGGTATCAGTTACAAAACTTTTAGAAAAAATTCTTAAAAATCGGAAATTTTCGCAAAACGTGTCACTCTTCGAAAAATCTTGCAGCTCAGATCCATGTTTAAGAATTTTTCTAAAAATTTCACAAAAGCCACAGCTTTTTCGATTATTCTAGTGTGTAAAGCAGCTTATGAAGAACCATCTGGAATTTTTTGGAGAGGCTGGTGCTATTAGTTTATTTCAATTTGTGTCCCAAGACTAAAAACAGAGTTTTTTTCTTCGACATACACCCTTAATAACATATTGCGGTTACTCAAAGATTTTAGGATGGGGAAAAAATCCTTAAAAAGAAGAAAGAAAATCTTATGTTCCAGATGCTTGCTTTTCATGCATATAATAACTAGTACCACATAAAAACTGCACATGACTATGTCATTATGAATGACCTTGTGATATTGCTATCGTGAGGGGAAAATAAATGTGAATGGCAAATTAGTGCACTCCAGTTGAAACTCTAATAATAGGCTTCACTGTTAAACAGTACCTTGAGAAATGAAAAAAATCCGAATGGCTGTTTGACAAATACTTTAGAATACTACTAAAACTGAAACGTGTCCCTCGGCCTTAATGTCTTCGCATATTAGTAGAGCTAGTATAATGCTAGCTTTCAGAGTTGAGAGTAGCTTTTGTTAAGAAGCAGTCATCATAAACTCATTTTCTTCGAGAAATAAGAACACATACACATACACAAAGCAAGGGTAATTCTAAAAAAACTTACTTAACCTTGGTACTCAGGAATTTCAGGTACTAAAGTGTAAAAAAGAAAAAAAGCATTTTAGTTTCAGGTTTGATGTATAGCATTAAAATATTTCGACGCATATCTTGGGAAAGGTCAGTTTCTCATGACTTCGACAACAATGCCAGGTAGAAAAAAAAATTGGATTTTCCGCATCAGATAATAGGCTGTTGCACCTTAAGATAGAAATTTAGAAAATTGATATCCACAATTAACGCAAGTGTCCTCCTTTACCTAATTATTAAATATACATGTGATTAAAGTGGAGACAAACTTACAGAAACGTAATATGGAACAAAAATTGCCTTAGAACAGCGGTTCCTATCTCAACTTAACTCGCGGACCACAATTTCCTCACTCCCAACTTACCCACGGACCACTTAAAAGAATTCTTTCCGGGGAGGGAGGGGGGGGGGATTAATCTAAAAAAAAAATTTGAACAAAAAGAAATTAAAAAATGAAAAATTCAAAAAAGCACAGAAAATGTTATTTCCACTCTTTCAATGATACTGATAATAGTTAATCAACCCTGTTTACCTATACTAATAACCGAAGACAAAAGCTTGACTGAGATGCTACAATATTTTATCGGATTGTATTTAAAATTGTGCCTTTCGTATTTTCTCTATTTTGCAAGGATTATGATTTATTTTTTTTTAACTAAACTATTTTTTATTTTTTTAACTAACTTTTTTTAAACTCTTTTACTTATTGTTCAACTTTTCCCCAATTATTCTTGCAACGTATACTTTTTCCTCTTCAATTGGCAACAGCTCCATGCTTGAGCCATGTTTTCAAGCTTAATGCTTTTGGTCTCTTCGTTTCCATTTTAGTCTTCATAATTACTTTTTAACAGGGTATGGTTTCATGATTACTTTTTAACAGGATAGCAACCCGTAGCTACATATTTGGCTTTCTTTGGGCTAAGTAACTATAAAAAAATTTTGTTTTTTATCTTGGTAGTAAGTATTCGGTTCGTGTGGCCTGATGAATATAGCCGATGTTATAGCCTACCCATTGTTTTACTCCATCCAATTCCATTTTAATTTTCATTTTTACCATTGTTTGGATTTCTATTTAATGGATATATCTGCCCATTCCCGTTTTGGATACGATTTTGTGTCCATTGTATATTTGGACTACGAAACTGCTGTAGAATGATTCCTTGATTCGTAAGTTTAGCTAGGGATGGACGCGAGACGCGAGAATTCTCGCATTGTCTCGCGTTCTCGCATTGTCCCGCGAGACGAGACGCGAGACGAGACAGGCATTTTTTTTGCGAGACGAGACGCGAGACGAGAAAGAAAATATTTTGCGGGACGAGACGCGAGACGAGACAGAGTCTTGTCTCGCGCGAGATTTCTCGCGAGAATTCTCGCATTTTCTTCCGTCTCGCATAAATACGATCTGAAAAGCGACAATTTGCCTGAAGCCTCTACCGTTTAACTTGCGTCTCCTTCGTTTTCGGTCCTGGTATACTATCAGCACTCTACAATACGCACAAACACGTAACATTTAAAACTAGAACAGACGAGAGATATACAAAACACACAAAGGAGAGGATAAAGAAAGTGGAGGAAAAAAAAGAAAACAGAGAAGAGTTGAAAGAAAAATAATAAGTAAATAGGAAAGGCGGTACGGTATGTTCAAATCTGACCACTTTTAGACGGGGCCCGGGGCATTAAGTTTGGGGCCCCCCTTACTGTCCCCTTTTTTACGCATTAAGCCCCTTTACTGAGCCTACCTTTTTTAAACATTTTAACCCAGTTTTGACCGCTGTTGTACTCGAAAATTGCATTAACTGTAGTTTAGTATTTAAGTTAACTGTTTTTGTACTTTAATCAAATCGTATTTATCACCCCAAAAAAATATCTCTAACTTGATCTAGTGATAGACAATTAGGTAATACCTATATTATAGAGGAAATTCAGTTTTTTCCCCACAATTACTATTTCAGTACATATGAATTTATAATTTAGATAATCGGGATATATATAGGCCCCCTTTTTCTTCAGGGGCACCGGACTACCGCCCCCCCCCTTGCCCCTGTGATAATCGGGTTTCGGGTATATCAGAGGGAGATTAGAAGTAGAGCAACTTGCATTCGCATTGATTCTTAGTCTGAGTAGGTTGAAATATGGTTGAATATCCTTGGTTGAAATATCCTTGTACCGATATTATCCTCAAACTTTCCCGCACGTTGCGGCGCGCGTAGGGGGGGGGGGGCGCCCACCCTGGTGACAACTTTCTAGGGGCGGTTAAATCCCTATCGTTGGCCTATTTTAAAGAGATTTAAATGACATTTTTTATTCTTATATATTAATATCGGACGGAAAGAAATGCAAGCAATTTTTTTAAACTCTTTCGATTATATTATCATGTTTTCCCTTCCTTCGGCTTGTAAAACTTCAGAGTGTGACACATTTTCGTGTAAAAAAATCTCTATTCTAAAAAAAAGTAAAGGCCGCTGTCAAAAGCTTGTCAAAACTATAATGTGAAACATAAATTTTACTCTCTAAATTTGCTAATTTTCTTGAAAATACAGCATCTATCGTTGTACCGAAACGCGTTGTTGATTGAAGTCGAGAAGTATTCATAGTTAGATCAAACTTTTCTCTCTATTCTAAAAAAAAGTAAAGGCCGCTGGCGCTGTCAAAGCTTGTGGACCTATCTCCTCCTAAACCGTGGGGATTTGAGTTTCGACTAAGGTGCCCACAGATTCGAAAAATTCCGAGGAACCTGCTAAGCTGATTTAAATTTCGAAAATCGAATTATTTTAGAAGATATTAATAAAAAACTGAAAAAATAAACCGAATGGTTGCCAGATTTGGCATAAAATCATTCATTCCTTTGCAACAAAGCGTTTCCAAGTATCTAGAATCGCGTGAAATTTACAAACATGAGTTAGAATTACGCCCATTTTACGCCAAAATAAAAACTATATGAAATAAGTAACTCAAAATGTGTTACACAAAGTTGACAATTTTCAAATAGTAAGTTCGCTTAGACAACGGGAGTTTAGAATTAGCGATTATTCCTTTTTCCAAAACAGAATAACTAATATCTTGAAAATGAAAAATAATTAAAATGCAGATTATTTTAAAGCCGGTTCTCGTCCAGCTGGATTATTTGCTGCCAGTAGAAATATTGGGCGGCGTTAACAATGCCATTATAGCAGTTACAGTACACTTTGGATATTTGCTAGCGCGACGAGATGGTATAATTCGTGGTGCTAAGTACGCCAATCTGCAAACGATTATGTAAATGAAAATATGGATAATGGTTTTCCGGTAACCTTACATGAACAGTAATTATAGGTTGTGAGCATGTGTAAATCGCCAAATAATGAAAAGTCGCCATGGGTGGCAAGCTATCCTATCTGTTCCGTAGCTTTTATTAACTTTACATGTACGCAAGTCGCCAAATAATTAAAAATCGTAATGGGTGGCAAATTCGAAGGGTGTCCAATACACCCTTCGGTGTTACATTATTAAAAATACAGCTGAAACAGATGTTCTGATTTTATTATGCTTTAGCTCCTAATTAATATAACTTTTGAATGGCAACATTGAAAATCATTGTGTTTCTGAAGAGTGCAAATAATTTTTCCAGCGATTATAAGCGGAGTCCGCACTCCAGGTGTAGTATAGCTCAGGACCCGTACAACACGGATTCCCATAACAAAATATCTTCCGTGTTATGAGGGGGAGGGGTTCTACTGTAGTGTGAAGTTTAAATTTTTATGTACCAATGAACATGCAAGAACCAAGCAATGCGTAGCTCAGTAACATTCTATCTGATCCAATCAAATAAATAAATTTTCGGTGTCATGTCACATTATATATACGGATTAAATCCGAATTTTCATCATTTCAAATAACTATATGAGTTAATATGGTAACTAATATATGTACTAATATGGCAATATGCAACTAATTGCTATTGTTAATATTAATTTTCAATAACTAGTATTAATGTTACTAAAAATATGGTAAAAATTCGCAGTCCTTAATTTTGCGAGACTCGCGAGACGTCTCGCGTCTCGCGCGAGACGAGACAGGCAATTTCTGTGCGAGACGCGAGACGAGACAAAGTGGTTGCGAGACGAGACGAGACGCGAGAAGAGACAGAGGTTTACCATTGCGAGACGAGACGAGACTGCCCTATTTCTCGTCTCGCGCGTCTCGCGTCCATCCCTAAGTTTAGCCATACTACTAATATATATGTATATGTATATACAGAGAGGTACATTGATCAAATTCATGCTACAAAAATAAACTGTACAATAATCAGGTTGCAGGATTTTATTACAATGGAATATCACATTGTAATATTTTAGGGGAATTAGTAGAAAAATCATAATATCTGAAAACATTATAAAAATTCCAACACATTCCGTTTGAATGAACACCTTCGAAGGCGAATGAACACTTTCGAAGGACACGATAAGGCAACGCCTACCGGTGGCGGATTATTACAAGTTTGTTGGGGGGGGGGGCGCACAGTGGAGTATTTGTGTCAAAATCCTGGCCAAAAATATTTTTCATGTGTTTTAACGTTAAAATCATTACTGTTTACTTTTGACTTACTTTTTAGTATTATGTTCTTCTTAAATTATATAAAAAAGCGCGTTGTCGCCAAATTTGGCGATATATCACCAAACGACACGAAGTTGGTTTCTATCAAATGTCTTGTCCGGGGAGTGTCCCTTACTGGGAAGTACTGCTGTTGTATAATACCACTTATAAATAACCACGCGGCCATACCACGCGGTAATACCACGCGGCTGTCGATCTAACGGTCTGGAGTTTTGGGCGATTTTCTCCAGATGTCACGTGAATACGCATTGGAACCCCTTAAAAAGTGCTCCGCCCAAGGCAACCTTCCCGTTAGGCAAATAGCCGTGTAACTGTGCCTTAACCACAATAAAAATATATAAATGTAATACTTTAATAATACTTATAAATATAATACTACTTATCTATAAATCAATTTTTATCATAAATTTTTTTTAGATTTTTTACTTATCTAAATGTAGTTACTATAGGGATCTTAGTTTTCTAATGACTTCTGAAGATTAACTTTTTCATTCTGATTCTTTTGAACTCTGATATTCGTCTTCACTCAGAATCACTTTTTTTTTTTTTTTAGAGAGAGAGAGAGAGAGAGAGAGAAAAGTGGGGGGGGACCACCATCGGGCCCCTCTGGCAGAGAAGTTGTAGGGTCTCACTGTAATAAGGCTTGCTCTTTTTCGTTGGCCTTTGTCTAGAGCAGCTAAAAGGACACTGCTTAAAAGAAGCCTACTTGAAACCTATAAAATCTCCTTCCAAGCTGGAGGAGAAGGTAATTTATTTCAAGCCAGCACTTCAAAATGACTTAAACAGCTAGCACGTGTTTCTGTTTACACACTCACACTCCAATGACCCGAAGTCACAGTTGCCAACCTTTGAGATCCAAAAATGGGGAGCTTTTGCTTTGGACACAATTTACGACATAAATGGAAAACTAAGCTGTAAATAGATGGGACTATTTACAGGACTAAGAATGGGCAATTTTGGAATATATAGAAATTTTCTTCTTATAGCAAATTTACATCAGAAAAATAAGAAATTACATACTGAATTTAAAATACCGATGTTAAATCTTAACTAAAATGAAATTTTATATACCTTTATCCAAACACTTGCACATAATTTATAGTTTATGAGAAATACAAGCGCGTATGTTTGTATCTCTTTTGCGATCACACGTCGAAAAATTATCGAAAAAATAAAAATGGCGCTATATAAATAATTTTTTTTATAAAAATGGTGGATGTTGGGGGAACATTTTTTTCTTGGAATAGACACGCAATACTGTAATAATTACGATTATAGTTGAAACTAGGCGCGACAAGCCGCGACACCCCTTCAAAAAGCTTTTTGAAATGTGGATCTTTGAAAAAAAATTAGAAAAAAAAGTTTACAATTTTTTAAAATAAAGTCATATTATTTTTTCAAGCTAATAGATATATATAATTAAAATACATATATTTTACTATAATTATACTTAGTATCAAATCAGTAAATTAATTTAAAGAGCCCGTAAAAAATGCAAGACGAAGTTATAGGAAACGCTGAAATCTCTTGCCGTAAATGAAGAAACTTGCTTTTAAACCGAGTGTTGCATCTTTTGGATATGAATTATGGTCGAAAAACATGCATTACATGATGCATCAGTTACTAGGCTATCCAAAAACATATATATTACTGTTTTTAAACAAATTTAAAATTTTCGACTTTTGGCCAGGATTTTGATACGAATACTTCACTGTGGGGCGGTTAGTTTGTCGGTGGGGGCGGTTAGTTAGAAGATTAACATATACATCCATTTTATGAAAGTAAAATACGATCTTACATTAATTTTTTTTTTCTCGGGGGGGGTCGCCACCTTCGCCGCCCCCTTCAATCCGCCCTTGTTCCCACCGTAGGGGACTTTTTGAGGGGTCCTAACCGGTATTTACGTGAATTTTCGGAGGAAACCACGGAAAACTGCGATTAGGTCGACGGACGCGACCTGGGTTTGAACCAGGCACCTCACGTCTCCCCCAGTTGAGAGCGCAAACGTGCTCGACCACTGGTGGGGCGTTGCCACTTTTCACATACATTATCTTTAACACAAATTATCTGCAAGAAAATGCATGCAATCACGTTAGCAAAAATAATAACGTATACTGCCTTTAACCCTTTAACGCGCAGTGCTCCCGCTCTGGGAACACCAAACTCTAACGTTTTGACTGTTGTCAGTCACGAAGAATAGATTTGATTTCTATAAAAATAGTTGCGGGTGACATAGCTCCATGAGAATCCTTTACTTTTTAGAACGTATTTCACGGTAAAAAAATGTCACGTTATTTTTAACAGCAGTGGCATCTGTTGAAAAATGGAAGAATGCGAGAACAGCTGGATAGATTGCCCAATGCTGAAAAAAGAGCAGCCGTTGCCATCGCTCGACTTATCTACCAGGAAGATGGCAGACGATCGAAACGTTCATCGCGTGGCACAGATCTTGAGGCCCTTTTTTTGACGCAGCTGGCTGTGCCGCGCAGCCAGCTTCCTATCATGCCGCTGAGCATGATAGAAACGTAAAATAGTTTACACGATATTTCTAATTTTTTTTAAGATGTGAGGCACTCAGAGATAACATTCATCGCTATTATTTTTTCAGAGTAACTGTCATTAAGTAATTTAATGTCAGTTCCTCGAAATTCTTGTTCCTTGTTACAAGATGATGAAAAACTATAATGTACACTTTAATATGTACTGTAATATATACTTTAATAATAATGTTAAAATATCCAAACTCCTCCTTTTTAAATATTGATTCAGTAGAGATTGCAACTTTTATATGTCAAGAATTCAGTGGCGTAGCTACGGAGGGTATCCCCATGGGGGTAATCCCCATGAAGATTTTTTTTTTTTCGTCATACGAAATGTATTTTCTTTAGACACGCACAACATATATTGTCTACCAATAAGTATTTGGACACCTGTGATAGAAAAGAAAAACTAACTTTATTCAAAATTAATAGTTGGTAGAGCCTCCACGAGAGGCAATTACAGCGTGAACCCTCCGGGGCATACTTTCCACAAGTCTTTGTATTACAGCTAGTGCTATTGAACTGAAAAAACACTCAAAATACTGGTGTTAAACGATAAAGTAATTAAAAAACTTTGTAAAAAACACACATAAGAAGTAAAAGAAAAGAGGATACGCGTTTCGTTCAAAAATTGTTTTGAACTTCATCAGTCCAAGCCCTTCGACGTAAAGAACACAGGGAACTGAAAAGAGAAAAACAAGCAAGATGTTGCCACAAGGGGCAAAGAAAAGTCGAACAAAACCACGGAGAGGGGAGAAAAAAAATTAAAAAAGGGGATAAAAAGGAAAAGAAAGAAGCACGATAAATACAGAAAGAAAGAAGCACGATAAATACAGAAATAAAAAAGGAATAAAGAAAAATAATAAAAAAGGGAACACACAAGTACAAACACACACACAAAAAAAGAGAAAACAGAACAAACAAACAAAAAACAAATAGCACACGGTTTTTTTTTTTTTAATAAAAACCACGAACAGGACAGCACAATAAATATATATATAAATAATTTTTTTTTTGTTTATTTTTTTTTTATTTTTTTTTTTAATAAAAACGAAAAAGAAAGACAGTAACACACGTACATACACATTAAAGAAACAGGGGGGAAAAGGGGGCGTAGACGAAGAAAGTGAAAAGAACCTTACAACAGCAACTTCCAAGCAGAATGAACGAAAGGAACGGAAGAACCATCGTTCACAAGACGATCTAAGTGCTGGGTAATGGAAAAACCTTCCAAAAAATCCAGATGGGACAAAGACTGAAGAGTGCACAAAATCTTAGCTTTAGAAAACTGAAATCGATGATTGGAATTCCAACAATGTGAGGCAATAGAAGATTTGGAAAGTTCGTGCTTAGAGACATATCTCTCATGCTCTTTGAGCCTAAATTTGAGAGCTCTTCTGGTCTGACCAATATAGCCCAAATCACAAGATTCACAAGGAATATAATAAACACCCCAACGGTTCTCAGTAGGAATAGGATCTTTAAGGGAAGAAAATTTAAGTTTATTAACAGGTTTAAAAATGACTTTGAAACCGAAATTTTTGAGAAGTTTAGAAATTTTGTAGCATAAAGGTGAAAAGAAAGGTAGTACAATTAATTCGTTGTGAAAATTAATAGTATTAGTAGAAGTATTAGGCTTATTAAATTTAGAAACAGCTTTATCAATAATAGAGGGGCTAAAACCACGAGAAACAGCTAAGGATTTTAAGTAACTAATTTCATTATTAAGAGAAGAAGAATCAGAGCAAATTTTGATAGCACGAAACACATAAGTGTAAAAAGCAGAAAGTTTTTGCTGGTAAGGATGATTAGATAGGGCATGAGGAGGTAAAGATATAGAAAAGGGCTTGCGGAAAACAGAAGTAGAGAAACCGTCAGGATTCCTAGAAACAAGAACATCCAAAAAAGGTAAAGAATTGTTGCACTCCTCTTCTAGAGTAAATTGGATACACGGATCAACAGAATTAACGATCAAAAGTAAATTAGAAATATCACAATTGGAATCCACTAGAACGAAAGTATCGTCAACATATCTGACCCAGCACGGAAAATTAAAGACCTTAAAGAGCTTCTCTTCAAAATAATGCATATAAATATCACATAAGAGAGGTGAGAGAGAATTACCCATAGCAAACAGTTCAAAACAATTTTTGAACGAAACGCGTATCCTCTTTCCTTTTACTTCTTATGTGTGTTTTTTACAAAGTTTTTTAATTACTTTAGCTAGTGCTATTGTCTTCCACTCGGCTTGGAGTACGCATAGAAGTTCCTTCACCGATTTTGGACGGGTTGTGCACCCCTTAATTCGGCGATCCAACTCGTCCCAGAGGTTCTCGATAGGGTTCAGGTCTGGGCTCTGGGCAGGCCAGTCCATTCGATGAACTCCATTGGCACCATACCAAGCCTTGGTTAACCTCGAAACATGACAACTGGCATTGTCGTCCTGAAAGTAACAGGGGTCCAACCCGTAAAACGGCCACAACGTAGGAAGCACATTGTCATCCAAAATAGTGCAGTAGGCATCGGCGTTGAGCTTACCATGAATGGGGACCAAGGGTCCCAGTCCATACCAGGAGAAACACCCTCAGACCATACCTCCGCCGAACTTGACTGTTGACACAATGCATTCTGGCAGGAGACGTTCTCCAGGCAGACGCAGACCCAGACCCTGCCATCCGGACGGTAAAGGGTGAACCTTGATTCGTCGCTCCAAAGAACCCGTTTCCACTGATCTAGGGTCCAATTTCGATTTCTTTGCACCACATTAACCGAGTAGCGCGGTTGGACTTTGTGATCAAAGGCTTATGGGCAGCAGCACGACCATGAAAACCAAGCAGATGTGCTTCCTTACGGATGGTATTCATTGAAACAATACTCCCGGATGCCTGTTGAAACTCCTCGCGGATGAGGACCATCGGTTGGGTGCGGTTCTTCCGAATTTCTCGGGACAGCACTCGTCGGTCTCTATATCTCCCAGTTTCGTTGGTCTGCCGACTCGGAGCACATTCTGACAATATGGCTGTAGCTTCAGACGTCACTGGTAGGCAAAACAAGACAGACTAACCAATAGGCAGGCTTGTTCTTAGTGGAGGATTTAGGATTGGGTAAAGGGGGGGGGGCTAACTTACTGGGTACTCCATAATTTGGGTACAGTCATCCAAGCTTGGCGACATCTGGTACGATTTTTTACATGTCGCCTGTATAGTTTATTTTTCTGCCTGCCTATAGTATTACGTAATTGATTTTCATGAAACGTGTGCGTATTTCTGATAAAATAAAATATTCGAACCTGCTAGGAACTTGCACTTCATAGGAAAAACAATGTCTGAAAAAATTAATTTAAATCATATCTGTTTTTTCCATAATATCATTGTATTCCTTTTAATTATGCACCTCTTAACAAACTGCCTGATAGTAATGCATGTACATTTTGTGAGTGCTGTTCCTCTTGAAATAGCTTGTTCTGGGGCTGTGCATTTATGATTTCTAACTGATGATTTCCACTTTCACTTTCACTAGACAAATTATCATTTTTCGGAATTTTCATAAAATAATCACCTATATTACGACTCAAGGACCGCTTTTTTGCAGCTATCATATCTGCGTTTAATTTAAATTCTACACACTGACAGAGCTAGACAGAGAGCAAATGAATCACACTAGAGTTTCACCCGGAAAGAAAGACCAAGTAGCGATAGCAATTTCAATGGGTTAAGCTTTTAAAGCCTGCTTAGAAACGACTACAGTACTTCCAAGAAATTCTTCCACCATTCCTAAACGTTCAAAACGGGTGTACTTTTGTATGAACAGGAAATGTCCGAAAACCAGATAAGGAAAATTAGACATAGTATAGTATCCCTGCACTATGTACATCAATCATAAGGTATCTCACATCAAGTACACATCAGTACAGAATCCTAGACGTGCAGCGCACAAAGCGCGCGCAAAGACTGTTTATGTTTAAATTATATGTACTAATTCTCTGCCGGTGGTCGAAATTCTACCATAAAGCATCAAATTTTTTAATTTGAGCGTGAATAAAGTTCTACTGTCAAAGAATATGTCTCAAGATTCAACATCCAATGGAACCTACTAAAATGATCACCTTGGCTAAGAGACCATCGGTCTATAGTGACCACTTTTGTACAATTTCACTTTACAACCACCACACTTTTCTGTGAAGACAGTGTTTTTATAAAAACTCTATCATATTTTGCTAAATGCAAAGGCAGCTCCAACGAGCGGGTCATAGTGGTCATCTACCTCTACTGACTTAGATTTCACACGTTCCTGTACGATTTCACACATTCAGTTTGCGTTTTGAACAATTTAAGCTAATCTAAAAAGTCTAGTGGCCCCCTCTGAAAATTGAGCCAGGGACCTGTCGTCGGCTAAAGGCCCATTATGTTTAGAGTTATAAAATCTTAAAAAGTTTCAATTCTACTTGCTGAGGCGTACCACTGACCATGAATAAAAACTTGCCGCCTCAATAAATATGCACTTTTTTCGAATGATTGTCCTTCAGATTTATTGACTGCCATCGCAAAAGCAAGTATATTTGCAAACTGAGTTTTTTAAAGGGTATCGTAAAAATAGTACCAGAATATTTTATAAGTGGAATTAAAATTCTTTTATTGCCTGAGGTTCCAGTTCAAACTCCGCAATCAATAGCATTATGATAGATAAACTTGATGCGCATCCTTGTTCCGTTGACTAATGCTTCCTTTGTATAAAGTTTCTGATTAGTATAACGATGCAATCAACTTTCAATACTAACATATGGTGGCAAACTATGGTATTTTTCGGTTAGCCAGGCACAAATACCGCTTTTTTTTTTTTCGGAGAAATTTTTAAAGACTACTTCTGAAACACTGTCGTTCCCCAAAACACAGCCGGAAATTTTAGTACGTATGCAAAATAGCATTTATATACAGAATTCAATATATACAAAAATATCAATATACTAAAAAGAAATTTGTATGCTTATTGGTTACATAATATGGAATTGGAAAAAAACGTGTGGAATTAAATTAAAATACGAAATTAAATTGAACTTCCAAAATATGGAAAGAGATAAACGACTATATACTGGAAATCGCTTTAGTTTTGTAAGCATTTGGCGCAGATCACAATTATCCAGCAACTTTTCACTTGCTCCGGCTAACCGAAAAAAAAAACCATTCATAGTGAAAGAATTCAAAAACTACTGGATAGTTATTGATTTCATTGTCATCATAGCAAATTATTTTACCGTAGCTAGGGTGATATGTTCTCTATTCATCAGATATTCGATTAAGTCAGCATTAATAAAAGTTCAATCATCATTTTTAGGTTATATTATAACGGACTTCAGTATGTTATCTGAGAGTATGTTTTCGGAAATATTTCCATACATTTCATTAATAATATTATTTTCATTTGCTATTAATTGCTGAGGTATTTCTTCAATAACATTTTCGGAGAAAATTTGCTTTAGCATATTGCGTGGCAGGAGATTGTTAAGAAATTGTCGAATTGGCGCGTTTCAGTGGAGGGTCTTTTGGATTGCAACCTGCCCTGTTCAGTTCGTTTTTCCACAGCTTTAAAACATGAAATTTACAACATTTTGCACACTTATCGACCCTCTAAAAAAGTCGCCTAGCACAGGGCTAAAGCATATTTTAGTCACTGGCGTTTCACCAAACTGGGGAATAATTTCACTTCTTGCAAATTTTGTTGTAATACTATAACCCTATAGTACTGCTGAAACTAAGTGTTGTTATTTCAAAATTGACACAACAATGGAACATCGACACAACATCTACACACAACATCAACACATCGACACAACATCGACACAACAAAATTGACACAACATCGCCCAAATTGGCGCAAAAATACTGCGTGCCAAATCACGTCTCTAATTTTTTTACGCTGCACTTAGCACATTACACGAAAAATTTAACATTCGCACAACCACCTCCATCGAACCAAATCCTTCGAACTTTAACTGTTCCGAATTTCGCGCTCATCCGTTCGTGCTGCTAAAGGGACACAAAGGTTTTTCTTAGCGTATTTATATATACATAGATTTTTAGCTCCCCTTTTTACGACTTTGCAGGGGGTGAATGGACATCATCGCTCAAATACTGTTCTTTTCGCTTACCATTAACCAACATGCCATAACCTGTTCTAGCAATGAGCTATTCACGTATATATGGAAAAGGCGAGAACAACTTGGTTACTGATCATCCTTAAAGAAGCCGAAATGTTTCAAAAAGGAGATGAAATTTCGAGCGATTCCATGGGACTCTGAGGTTTTGAAAATATCTGTAGCCTGGGAACGAAAGGGTTAAAAGCCATTGACTGAGGTCAAGTCTAAAAATCAGAGTAGTAAATCAAAAAAAGTAAATTAAAATTTCAAAACAACCGACTTTTAGATACTCAGTTTTTAACTAAGCCTCAAAACTCTGTTCTATCTAGTGTAAATTCAGTTTCTATGGGGGGGGGGGCTATAGCCCCTATAGCCGCCCCCCGTAGATCCGCCTCTGCTTGTTCTACAGGATGTCTGGTAGGCATAACTGGAACATAACCAATAGGCTTGCTCTACGTGATGTCGTGTTAGTAAACATGCTACAGCCCTATCACCGCTCACCTTCCACTTCTTAATCACATAGGCCACTGCCGAATTTGGGTACTTCAGATCGCTAGATATGTCCCTTAAGGATTGGCCACATTTGTGATACCCGATAATTATACTTTTCTCGAAAAAGTATCTTAGATCTCGAAAAAGTATCTAAATCTCGAAATAGTCTCGAGAGCTCCGAACTGCGCGGCATCTTGCATGCGACTAATGCCGATGCTGTTTCCTACCGGCGGAGGCCGTGACGTACCTCAGGACTGCAGATATCGTCATTGGCATAGGTGTCCAAATACTTATTGGTAGACAGTGTATATATACATATATTAGAGTTGCAGTAGTCGTAACCCCCCCCCCCATAAAAAATTTCTCGCTTCTGTTCGAATCTTCTCGCCACTGCAATAATTGTATATCGTAGGGTACCTTTATCGCCTGTTTCTGCGTCTATGAATAGACAGAATATATATTTTGTTTAATTGCATTGAATTACATAAATAATAATAATATATTTATAATTTCTATCATTTAAATATTCTGATTCTAAACGAATATTTGCTTATTTATAGTATTTGCGAAACCAAGAAAGCGGTAATTTTACTTAGCGCATTCTGTGCGAAAAGAAATATATATAATGCTACTTTTTTTCTAGCTATAGCGATAAACTGAAATATGTCAGGCGGAGCTTAGCAAAGTAATCGGATAAGGAAGCTTTAGTGAAAACAAATCCCTGGAATCCATAAACCCTCTGTCTGCGAATAAGTGTTAGTACAATACATGTTGAATAAAAAGCGAAAGCTTGAGACATTTGAGTGAGAACGCTACAGACAGCTGGCAGATTTTTCTAAACACCTCAAAAACTTGGGATCACGATGAAGTACAAATAACTTTTTACGCAATCTATTTCTGGTGCAGTTTTAAGAAGGTAAAAGAAAAAACAATGATTTATGAAACACTGATCCACCAAGAAAGAAATGATCCAAGAAGAAAGGAAGACTAAAATATATACACGAGAAACTAAAATATATACACGTTATTTTAAGCTTGAAAAAGCTTGACTACACATTACACTGGTCTTCAAAAATGAACTTTTTTTCTTTCACAAGAATTAAAATAACAGATTCTAAAAGTATTTTTCGTGCGGAATTCAAATATCATTTCAGTTTTTCCCCATTGGGCAGGAGTTTTGTGTGATATTCATTTGAATTTTTTATAATATATTCTAAAAAATCCGCAACTAGCTATCTAACTCAAAATTATAACTACTCATTCTGACCCGCCTAGAAAGTGGCAGATAGTGATTTTCGGGCATATTCCGCATCTGGAATGTCTCTCTTCTTGGTCCAACAGTCATCCAGCCTATTGGAACTACACTTGCCTTGGTACCTCTTCTCCATTGTAGAAATTTGCTGATGGAAATGCTCACCGTGTACATTGCTGACAGCTCCAAGATTTTCGGGGAAGAAGTCTTAAGTGACAGTCCAATAAGTGAAATATTAAAGACATGTTGCATCCCATAGCTTTATAAGAATGCAGAAGATCAGCCACTTGTCATCACGATAGTTTTCTGCTTTATGGTTTCCAAGAAAGTTGCAGCATAAACTTTTGAAAGACTGCCAGGCTGCTTTCTTCAGTGGATTTAACAGTCCTTCGAAATGTCCATCATCCATTAATGACCGGATTTGTGGTCCTATAAAAATTCTTTCTATCAGTTTAGCATCACTGACTTAGGGGAATTTCGATTTCAAGTACAAAAATCCATCAGAAAGTTTATCCATAGCTTTGACGAAATTTTTCATTATTCCTAACTTAATATGCAATGAAGGTAAAAATATTTTTTCAGGATTCACTAAAGGGACATATGACACATTTTCCTGGCCAGGTATAAGAGATTCACTTTTGGGTCATGATTTTCTAAGTGAGACTTCTTATCTCTTCTTTCCCATTCGCACAAAAAATAGCAAAGTTTGGTGAACACAAGTTGCAAACCAAGCAATAAAGCAATGACCTATAAATTACTACAGTTATTCCATTCATATTTTTCATATTGTATTTTCTCTAAAACTAGTTTCATATTTTCATGTCTCTTTCATATCAGTGGCATGAGCTACAGGTATTGATGGAAGTTCAATGCCAAAATGTAGCAACACAGCCTTCAAACTAACTTTAGAGGAGTCTGTGAACAATCGCCACTCATCTGGTCGGTGTTGATGCCCAAGAGTTTCTATAACTGAACAAATATCATTACAAAACACAATACCATTTTCTTCAGAGAAGCAGTCTTTGAAAACACTATGGCGGCTACAATAGCTACATATTCTTACACTTTTTTTGGAGTAGATTCCACCCTTTGAGTCTGGAAGTTAATACTTCAGCTTGCTGTTTTCACAGATTTAAATCCCGAATCAGGTCATTAAGATCTTGCTGATTGGGAAAGTATGGTTCTGAGGAACAGCTACTGGCTTCATATGTAGGATCATTTTGATTTTCATCTGAATCATTTTGAGTTTGAGTCAGCTCAATACTGGCACATCACAATGCCAGATTAACAGGTCTGAGCATAACCAAACATCAATGAACCTGCACAGTCTTGTTTTACGGTGCTTCAGCATGATAGTACAAATAATTTCTTTAAATACAGCTTGGGTAAAATCGCTACATATGAGGTAATGGTTTCTATGACAGGTCAACGAAAACGCTAAAATCAGATTTTGAAAAGTAGCTTTCACAGAAAAACTACGCCTAATGGGAAAATTCTGACTACATATCTGAATTCAGGATGAAAAAATGCACGATATTCACTATTCAGATTTCTTGTGAAAAAAAACCTTGTCAACCAGTGTTATTAGTTATTTCAGGAACTAAGACGTTTTCATTATAAGCGCATGCTTTTTATTTAAGAAAGCAGATAGAAGTAAAGAAATATATAATAATATTTTTTTTTTTAAATTAAAGTCGAATCCTACTTAGGCCAACAAATAAAACTTTTATTTTAGTTACTTTTCATTAACTTTAATTAACTAACTAATTAATTAATTAATGCATTACCGTTTGTGAAACAAGGGTCGATACCGTTAATCCAGTTTGTTTGTTTAGTTTATTGTTTTTATTCATTTTTAATCCCACGTAACAGGATCTAAAATTAATTAATTAAGTTTAATTAATGAATTAACATTTGAAAAAACTATATTAACATCAAGTGTCATCCACTACAAGTTTAAAAAAATGTATTTGAGCTTGAGTGGATGAATAAAAACTATTTTATAACGATTGAAAATTTGAACAAGATATATACTAAATATATATAGGGAGAGTGTGAACTATAATAGTAGGAATTGAAAAAAATGATTGCTACAAAAAATATTTAAAATAAATAGTAAACTAAAATTATTTGTTGCGTGTTACTTAAACGCATTTTAATAGCTTTGTTACATAAAATTTTTGAAGTCATAAATTATAGTCTTTCAATTTCACTCACATCTACTAACACATTTGAAAGATAATAAATTTACTTCTCACTACACAATCAAAACTTTCTTTCAATTTCAACCTCTTTATTTCCAGTTAAACTTTTAACTGCACTCCTTATGTCATTCATTTTAAACAAAAGTGGGCCTATTTATACAGAGCCTAAAGATTTAGACCAATTTTTTTAAACATATTTTCGTGGTCGAGAAACAAAGTATTGAATAACTCAATCCATCAATCACTGCAGATTCTGACAAAATTCATTCTACACTCGATCCTCATTCACCCCATTCTTTATACTGACCTTTCAAACTCTCTTATCTGGGTTTCATGCTACAAAATTATCCCCCACCCGAACCATTCAAAATTCCAGTATTATATTATACATTCGTTGCTTAATGAAACACGATTAAAACCGAAATAACTTGATATTTAAAACAAAAGTTAGATAACCCCTCTAAGTCATCTAACTTTAAGTCATCGATACACTTTTCAAGGAATCTATCGAATAAGTAACGTTAATTTTTCATGTATACAGGGTGGTTATCTCCTGTAAACAGAGTTCTTCAGAAAAAACAGGTGAATTGTAACCAAATTTGGTATAGACTATGCATGTGAGCTGTGTTCAGGAAATTTCGAAAAAGAAAAAAATTAGCTCAAAAATGTTCAGTAGGTGGGGCTCTAAAAAATAAATAAATAAATAAATAAAAAATAAAAACAGCTAAGTTAACAAAGGAAATGGCTGAATCGAAATGTACAATTTCAACATTTATTCAAGTTTTTGTGCATTTATTAACTAATTTGTGCCATTTTTAAAGCTCATTTCACTATGCAAAGCGCCAACTAGTGGACATTTTTTGAACAAACTTTTTTAAAGCTTCCTTTAGCGCATCTGGTGTACAGTCTATATATCAAATTTCGTGGCAATCTGTTACCGTTTCAGTTGCGCAGAATGCTGTTTAAAGGAAAACCACCCTGTCTTTTCATATCTTACTCTTAAAATGGTAGACGGCCGAAGTGTGAAGGTCCCGGGTTCGGGTCCCACCGCGCGGCCGTCGATCTAACGGTCAGGCATTTTGGTAGGTTTTCTCGAGATGTAACGTGAATACGCGTTAGAACCCCTTAGAAAGTCCTCCTACCAAGGCACCCCCCATCCTTGGCAGATCGCCCTAGCGTAGCGTTGCCATAATCACAAAACATGAAATATCAGTTTCATAGTTTACTATTTTCCATAAATATATGTGATAAATGTTTGTGAAATATTCCTATTCTCTGAGGTCTAATTTCTAAGGTAAAAAAAAGAGGTTGTTTTAATGGCAACATCACCAAGGGCAGAGAATCTTTGGGCGACTCGCTTCTCTGATCGCACAAAATCTAATCAATAATTAAGAGAAGACGAAACAATGTAAAATATTGATTTGGTGATTTAATCAACCAGAATTTAAGATCTTTTAGTATATAGTATCATTTTAAGGAATTTTGCTCAATACTTTCGAAAACTCTGAAGAAAAAGACGCTGTATTCTATTTCCGGATATGACGCAGTTTGCTCGAACAAAAATCCGTTGTTTTCGTAACAGTCCACTCGTGTTTTGGAGGAACTAACACTATTCTTCCCACGTTGATTCACTGTCGTATCTCCCAACCCTTGGGCAAGAGACAAGACTGGACAAATTGTGTGTGTGTGTGTGTGTGCGAAACCTTGATCTTAGTTTATCATCTATCTAGTACAGCGCTCGCTGTGCCAGCCCTCTGCGGACACAAACGAAAAACCAACCTGACAAACCTTAAAGTAAACGGTGGCAGCGGCGAGGGAGCATTGCTATCTATTCTGTACAGAACTCTCTTTAGATGTTGCAGATGCCGCCAACGCGTTTTCCTCAAAAAATATTCGTTGTATCAAGATAGTGGAAAAGACACTTTTTTCATGATGTTTTGTACGTTTTAAAACGAGATCTGGACGGAGTTTTCACGGTGAAAACTCGTGAAGTTTCATTGACTCTGGTTTTTCTTGAAATAATAAAAATTGGATTTTGAGAGTAGACTTCTAATACAAAAAACCGCACGACCGATTTTCGTGAAATTTGGTATGTAGGTTCTTTTGGTGCCACTAATGAAAACCTACTAAAAGGATTTGAAAAGAAATGTTGAATTTAATGTTGAATTTTAAATGTTGAATTTTAAATTATAAATCAATTATTTTTCTAAAACACATGAAAGCTGTTCATTTCGGCTGTTTTCAAACACTGATTTTAAAACTTGTGGATATCATTTTTAAATAACATTAGTAAAAGCGATTGAAGCCCTCTTTCAGCTATATACATACGAAATTTCACATGTTTTAGTATTCAGTTTATGGCTGTAGGTGATTCCAACTGAAGTATGAGAATTTCAGTGAATGTATGACAAGTATGAATATTGTTTCGCTTCAACGAGCTTACGAATCAAAAGTTTAATTTTGGAAGTAATAGTAACCTCTTCTGTAGACTAGTCGTTAAGACGTTCGTCTTGGAATTCGTAATCGGCACGATTCAGGGGCATACGTGTTGTACCCCGATGAGGAGGACAGAAGTCTTTGCTAAATACTCTAACTTTGATATGCATAAATGAGTATACTTGATACTTGATACGATAGTTCAGCACTCAATTACTTTTTTTTAAATTACTGTATTAGAAAAACCACTGATATACAATAAAAACTTCTGAAAAGCATTAAAACCGCCCTCTTCCGATCAAGCTAAAGCAAAATAGTGACCTGAAAGTACTTGATACCATTCGAAGAGTCAGCCCCCTCTCTGCATGATCTAATGAATATATGAAAATGAATATGTAAATCATAAGGAAAGAGTATTGCTAGAATTTATCTCCAATATTCCATAACGAACAACAGCCATTATTTTCAAGTAAACGGCATAAAATTTAACTAAAGTGTTAGGAAAATCACTCAGAAATTGAGAGGGCACAGTTTATTAATTCCGTATACTGCAATGCAACGTTAGAGATGTGCGAAGTGATGCAGAATTAAGCAAGAAATTTTAAGACTATTGATTGAAACGGAGATTGTAGAGAGTGTACAGAGATTTCTACTTTTGAAAATATTTATTATTATTTTTTTTTTAACTTCTATTTCAAAAATATGAAGAGTGAGTATAACACAAGAAATAAGCCAAGCTTGCAAGAGTAAATTATAAAAAATAATTTGGTACTGCAACTCAACGTTCTTGTTTTCTTTTGTACCTCACTCGGTATTTTCTTTTGGAAAAGGTATTCTTCAAGCAGATGTAAGGACGATGAGATGAAAATAATTCTGTGTCAGTTAGAAAGTCATCAGTTATCTCGGGACTAGAACAGTGGCACATCTGTGAGATAAAATATCGTAGAAGTTCAGCTTCAGCAAGAAAACATACAAGCAACTGGATAGTTAGAGAATATCATGAACAAATATTTTTTTACCGGATATGTTTACACTTACGGAAGAATTCTTTTGAGGTACTTAGAGGAGAGTTTTTTTGTTTTATTTAATTATTTATATGGCAGGGACAAACTAAGGCTACGTTAGGCGCGGGACATATTTCTCAGACAGCCTTTCCTTATGTAAATGCTTATGCCATGTGTATGTATACATACACATGGCGACTATGCTCCTTACAAATGTTTATGTCATGTGTAAGTGAGCTGTGTTTCATTTCATGTATATGAAGAAGACAAACTACAAAACAATACACTGATTGCATAAATACACAGTTATTTTGTTATTATTGGTATTGTACAGCCCCCTAATCAATTTTTTTAAACATATCTCTGAGCACTTTTATGTTGAAAGTCTGAAATTTTGTACAACATCTAATTAATCAATGGGGTGCATTTTATTAAATAGAAATTTTCATTGGGAATGGTTTTCATTTAGCAACATGCGAGATTTTAGATAAATCCCGCAGTGGCCTAGTCGCTAAGCTCCGTTCCCATAAAAACACGGAAAATGCAGCAGCATCTGCTTGACTAGTGCTTGAGAGGGTGGCAACCTCTCTTGGCTCGACTGCTGTGGAACCGTGTCCGCTAAAGGGAGTTGATGCACGTAAAATCTGTCGTAGCTGTAATGTCCTGCATGTTCAAATGATACCTCTGGGGATGCCAATCCATGTGCTAGGTCTCTCTGCTTCTTGAATGTCATAGTACTTGTTTTTGAACTTTCGGTACCAAACCTGCACAGTGTCACATGATACAACAATAGTCCTTAAAGCTGTACACATAATTCGTTGACATTCTCTAGCAAACTTTTTGCAACAGAACTGAAAGTAAATGATGCTTCTAATACGCCAGAGTAATAGTTCCATCTGGAATTGGTTCAAATTCAGGACACCACTCATAAGGGTCCACGTTGGTCTGCCTAATAGACTCCCCTATATAATGAAATGACCAACATCTCCGACCCTCGTAGCTGTCAAGTCTACAGTAGGCCGCTGACCCAGCAATTTGAAAGAAAGATACTTTTATATGTTTCAATAGAATGTACAATTCTGAAAGAATGATTAAAAACTAATTTTATAAGAGAGAATTTTTAATTGCAATTCATGCGCTTTTGAAGCGTTAAAAAAAAAAAGAAAAGAAAAGAAAAGAAAAAGAAATACTCTGTTTATTTGAATTTCATCTGTAATTTAAATAAGCAGAGATTTTTTTCAAATTTTGATTAAATTATTGATAAACAAAAACGATACTTTTGCTAACTTCTAATTGATATCACTAAAAAACAATTCCTAAAAATCCACTCTGATCCAATTTAACTTCAATTAAATATTTCTGCATACTACAGTGTATCGATTTGATTAGTTAGTATATTTGAATTTTTCTTCTCGTAGATTTAAGTATAACGGAAAGATACAATACTGGTTTTTATGCGTTTCTCATTTGCATATTTTAATGTCCGATTGGCCAAATGGTTAGGTTGTTGATGTTGTATTTCTTAGCTCAGAATTTGATTTTCTCGTTGCCTTCGAACGTTCGTTCTGATTACATAAATTTACCTTTAGACTGAGAATGTTAGTTAATTAATCCTGGGGCATATAAAATGACAGTGCTGTTACAAAGCAAATCGCCTCAACATTTCGCAGTGGTTATGTCACTGAAAATGGTAGACGGCCGAAGTGTGAAGGTCCCGGGCTCGGGTCCCAGTGTAAGCGTTGCCATAATCACACAAGCAAACAAACAAAGCAAATCATTGCGTTAAAACGGTTGAAATCGGCTCTACGCATATCTGAAAAAACTTCAAGCACTCACAACTACGTTTCTTCTGAAGCTAATTGCTATTGTGCTTTTAGCACACAACCGATTTGTCCACCAGTTGCGATGCAAATCAAAACACTGAACATGCATGCGTGTGTACGCGTGGGTGCGAACAGCTTCAAGAGAGTGATAAAAAGTAAGGAAAGACTTCAAACGCATACGTGGGATCTAACTTTTTTCTTTATTATTCACTTTTTTCTTCTTTTTTTTCCTGACGTCACTCGGCCAAAGAAGTTTTCATTTGTGAAACAGTTTTGCCGTTCAGAAACAAGTATGATGAAAAGTAGATAGGTTGCCTTACAATCCCGTAGCAGTACCCTTCTCCCCTCAGCCCCTTTTCTTCGGAGCCAATACAGAAAATGTCGAAACAAAATGATTGATTACAGCGTCGGGCGCCTCAGTCTTTCCGGGGGCCCTTGCGTGTGCGCGTGCGCAAAACACGGCGCACCCCCATTTTTTTTTCTTTTAACGCCCCCCTGCACATTCATATCCGCATGTTTCGGGACTATTTTCTGATGTCCCCCAACTGCCATTTTAGTGCAAAACCTCCAGACTTTTTTTCTTTTTTCAAAGTTTTCTTTTTTTTCTTTCTTTTCCTTCATAGAATATAGTTTCTTTCAAAGAACGCTTCTAGCCAAACTTTTCGAAGCATATGGCACTCAGGTCACAATAACATCTATCCCAATTGGTCGTAATCGATTGAAATCGGATACTGATTCTGACTGCAATTGAAAGCTAGGAGTGTGAACGGAAACTTTCTTTACGGACAAATGAGTCAATCTGTTCGCACAATTCTGAGGATCTGTAAGACTTGCTACGTACAAAATGTCATCTGTGTATTGTTTGAGTTACAAAAATATTAACAGTGACCTCTAATTACGAGAGTATTTTATAAATTCGTCATTATTTTTAAGTGGTTGTAATATCCGCTAAGCCGAGTGAACTGCGTGCTTTGTTTGAGCGGTGGTGAAGCTTTTTGCGTCACAAATGCAATTGGAAATATGCGATTAAAAGGGATATAAAAGAATTGGATTGATCTAAAATCATTCAAAAATGAATGATCTGATAGTTGAAGTAGGTGATGGAATAAAAATCATATTCTACAATCATGAGACTGCATTAAGCTGATCACGGAAGTACGTTCTGTAAATTTCTTTCAGCCGTCCCAGATAGTATGGTGGCTTGCGCACGACTTTCTACGATCGTGGATCAGGGTTCGAAGCCAGTTTGAGTTTGGTTGCTAAATTATCTGTCTCTCCATAGGGGCAACGTCGACCGCCTGTTGGATGCTCTCATTAGAAAATCAATGCCTTGATGGCATTTGTCCGACATTAAGGAAAAAAGTTCTTTGGATATTAGTCAAATTTCGTAAGTCGGCTTCATAACTGTAGGATCGTTTTGCATCGTTACTGTTGCCTTCCCCAAAAGTTAGGGCAGAAGAGTTGACTTGCACCGAAAGTATCTAACAGCCTTAACTACGTCAATAAACTCCAAAGAATATTGGAGTTGATATTCTGGGTAAACTAGATCAATATTGAAGAGTTTGTTCAGGATGGTAAGACAGTCAATTCGGAAGATTTTTTTACTTCCCATCAAATCTAAACAATAACAGAAATTGAGTGTTTTTATATCTGATATTTCTGATATGTTTCTAATGTACAGTGAAACCTCCGTAAGTTGGGCTTTTGCGGTTCCCTCAAAAAGTGTCCAACTTATAGAAGAATATTTCGATATTATGAACATGTTTCGTTCCCCAGAAGAGTGTCCAACTTAGGGAGGTGTCCAAATTATGAGGAGGTTCAACTTGAGAGGTTCCACTGTATATATTTCAGAAAGTATTCACAGTTTTCTGTTACAGTATGAAATGTTTATGCATGGAATTTTTTCACATAAACTTCAAAAAGTGATAAGCCCGTTATTCAAATTTGTATTCATGAAAAGAGTCTGGAGAGCTTATATTTTATCGATTTTATCCTAAAAGTATCCTACAAGTTAAAAAGCACCTATTTCCATTTCACATTGGAGAGAATAATAAGTCAGAAAACATTCTTTAAGGCTTACGCAAAATCATTCCTTGTAAAACACTGCTCTCTATTGAAAAAAAAAATAAAATAAAATAAAATAATAAAAATAAAAAAAAATAAAAAAACGGATGTCATTACCATAATGTAGCTTTTAAAAAATTAAGATTTCTCTTCTCAAGGTGTGCAGTGACAAACGACGTACTACCTATAGGCAGGTGCCGATTTAGAAAATTCTTGACTATAGGCACAACTCGGGATGGGGGACCTCCTAATACTAATGTAGACTGAGCGAAATTTCCTAAGGTAAATCACTGTCTGGCTGTGACCTACTGTCGAAAGTATGCACTTTTTTTTTTTTCCAAAATGGTCTATTATCATGATGAATTTAACAAATTCAAGCTGTACATAAAATACCTAAGAATTTACAACTTTTTTCAATCCCTGGTTATAAATGCAATCCAAGTCATCGAGCAGATTGGCTACTTATTAAGATATTGTTTGGAAGAATTTGAAAGGTCATTTAAAAGTCTGCTATTAAAAAAGATATAATTAAGAAAAAGATTGAATTGGAATTTTATTTTGGGGTTCCCCTAACATTCGATACTCTAGGCCCGGACCTACTGGGCCTAATGGAAAATCAGGGCCTGCCTATAGCAGTTATGAAACTTACATAACTTACTAAAACATTTACCTCGCAATTTTTTGTTAAACGTGCCCCCTCTTCAAGAAAATTTTAAATAGTAAAGATGTAATTTTTACAAATTTTCATAACCAGAAATCAATATTGTCCATAGAATTTAATTTATAACAATTAATTAACTTTTTGTTCGAATTTATAGAGTTTGTGTCCATTTTTCTGCAGAATGTAGAATTCCAAACTTTTTCCCAATCATTCTATTCATACTAAAAAGCAAATCAGAATATGCTGATTTTGCCGATATGCTAACGTCGTTGACAAATAAACTTCAAATCATCATTTGCAACCGTGAAAAGTTGAGTGCATGGAAGCATATCCACTCAAGAAGTGGACTTAGGAGTTAAATAGGAAATCAAAAGAACTTGTCTGCATGCATCATCTCTTTAGTGAGTAACTGCAGTGTTTGTGCACATTAGCATCTTGAAAATATGTTGGCATGTTAAACACGACGACGAAAGTAGACTTCCATAAACCGACACATCCGGCCCACCGAAATGAAGTCAGCTGTGGTTTACTCCATCGTGTTGTTGACTGAGGACGGAAATGACGTTGAAAAGATATTACAAAAACTAATCTCCATCTTTCCAAGTTTTCTCAAAAGAGTTCTCTGGAAACACAAAAGTGATAGCAGTCTCATCAGTCACCCAGTCTGACACTGACAAGTTCTGTCCAGAATGTCGCATTCATCATTCCGTCTGACAAATGCAGGGAGATCAAACCGCGGGATTCAAAACCATTCTGCAGGGGCTTACAAATATGACGAACGGGCGGCCTAATTGAAAACATGACTAGGAGTTGACTCTTGACTCCACCTGGACGAGGGGGTTAACTTGTTGGTTGAAAACGCACCTGTAGGGGGCAGCGTCCAGGAAGTTTCCGATGAGCTTTGGTGGATGTCCAGATGAAGGAGATATTGATAGATGACCAGTGATTGACCAGCTAGAAACCAAGTTCCAGGGCACAAACTAAATTTTAATTACAAATGGGTTTAAGGCCATTAGTATGTCAGAGATGAATGAGTGCTTAAAACAAACGATTTGAAATTTCATGGGAAATTTCCTCAAATTAATTAGATAATTGCACCACGAATAAGCATATTGAGAAGAATAATTAAATGACACAAAGTATAACTTTTTGCATAAAATAATTAAATTTATCCAGAACCTGGAAATCTATATTTAACTGGTCTTTACTACTAGCTTACCTTTTTCCTATAATATGTTTCAAAATATTTCTGCAGTTTTCAATCACTTTAAATTTATAATTACTTTGTTGCATTTTTATATATGTAACAGAATGTTACTTTATGTTATGGAATGTTGCAAATTGTTTTGTATGTTTTTAAGCTTACCTTTTCCCAAGATATTTCAAATAATTTCTGTAGTTCTCAGTCATTTAAAATTTTATATTTTTGTTGCATTTTCAGTTTTCAAATAAACCAGCTCTGTATATCTTTCCTCATATCTTGAGGCAAACTTGCTTTAAATATGGCTTTCTAAAACTGAGAATAACTGTTTAGACATTGTACCTAAATTTTGTTGAGAGCTCGGGTTCGATTGATTTGTACAATTTTTGAGCAGTTAGACTGCAAACTTTAAATACGAATGAGGTGAACATATGATGGAGTGGCAATTTGAAATAATACACTGTTATATCATATTCATGCCATCCCTCAACAATATAGAGATGAATGGGAAATGTTTTATTAAAATTTTTAAAAAAGAGAGAAAATTCTCTGAGTAATTTTAACTTAATAAATTTGTTATATTAATCAATGTACTTTCATTGATTCAACAAAACATTTTGAATTTTCTGACTGGAGCAATTTTTATTTTATTATTTTATTTTTTGAGGGGGGGGGGGGTTCCTTTATGATTAAGTTGGCGTTTTGTCATTTTCCTTAGGAAGTCCTTCTGGAAATTTACTTCCCATGCCCGTGAGGAAAAAAAAACAATTATAACGATTTTCAAAAGCAAATAGTTTTTCTTGATATTAAATAAAAAACTTGCTTTAGAGAAAATGTTTCAATTTTTAATTTTCAGACTTGTTACATTTCGTGCATTCACGTCCGGTGCAAGACACAGAAACTGATTGTTGGAGAAGGCAGAAAAAAGTGGACCGGAAAAAAAAATAACAATAAATGAACAAGCAAGATATAAAAACGCACTGCTTAAAAAAAAATAAGTTTATTTGTTTTTAGTTAAGACAGTTGTCACGGCTATTTTGCTAATTTATCAATATTGTATTTGATATATGAAGCTGCAACACGAAAGCAAATTAAGCAAATTAAATTAGCACTTTTTCAAAAACAAAACAAGAGTTTCTAAATTTTTCTTTATTTTTCCTTTTTAAAATGAGAAAAGGTACGTAATGATAATAAAAGTATATGTACCACTGATATTACATTTAATAACTTAAATCATTTAATTTTTATTGCATTCAGTCACAAAGTGGTTAATTATACACATAATACATACCAATATACCCATCCCGTGTGTGCTACTTTTAAATACTTGTTCTATTTTTATTAAGCGTAGTGTACCTAAATTGTGAAAATTGTTTTTTTTTTTCCTCGATAAAAGTTTTCTATGCAGTAAATTAAGATATTATAAAAAGTTTTATATTCTGAAATCCTGATTATGAATAAAAAGCTTAAGTCAAATGAATTATTCAAGTATTTAGTTTAAACTAACATAAATATGTGATAATTAAGGTGATCACGGGATGAAAAATAGGGTTGTCTCGTTTACCATAGGAACTGTAGAGCTTTGTCTCATCTCCCAAAATTTCTATTTTCAAATAGGAAGTAAAAAGGCCTACCCCGCATTCATCCCCTATCCCACCCCTTGAAATCTTCTTTTGGAAAAATTACGTTTTCTATTGCAAGAATCCATAACACACTGGTTATATCACTGAAAATAGTAGATGGCCGAAGTGCGAAGGTTTCGGGTCCCATCGCGAGGTCGTCGAACTAACGGTCTGGAGATTTGGTAGGTTTTCTCCAGATATAACGTGAATACGCGTTAGAACCCCATAGAAAGTCCTCCTACCAAGGCATCCCTCATCTTAGGCAGATACCCCTCGCGCAGGTTTGCCAAAATCACAAAAAAGTTGCAAGAATAGAAGATAGGGACAGACACAGACTTCAAGGAGGGCTAATAGCCCCTAAGGATGTCTAAAGATCCATAATACAGATGTCTTTTGAAAACATTTTCCTACATTTTAATGAGCATTTACTTTTTTATGAGAATAAAGATTGTAATTGCAAATGTACACTCTTGTTAGACTCCAGTCTCACCGGGAAAACGATCCTAATGCTTTTGCTATGGAGAAAAACTGCCGTTAGAAATTTAAAGTTTTAGAACAAGCTATTGAATAGTTTACAACCATTCTTTCTTCCTCTTATTATGAAAGCATTCATTTAGTAATTTTAAGAAACCAAAATTTCTCTAGTGTAATTAGAAGAGCATTTATTATAAGGAGTAATTGTTCTAATAACTGCATTAGAAAAAAATTTGTGTCTTAAAATTATTAGATGAATATTTTCAGAAAAAGGAGGAAAAGGAATAGTTGAAAAATATTTAGTCTTGCGTTCCAAAACCTTGGACTTTTAAAGCTAGTTTTCTCCTTAGAAAAGAATTGCGGTAATCGTTTGTTCCCCGGAGAGACTGGAGAACAGCCCTGAACCAAAAAAGCCACAAAAATTATTTTGGTGCTGCCATCTAGTGATGGAAATCTTAGGTATAGGGGCAAGACAATTTTCACCATTCAAGTATTTCAGATTAAGCATATATATATTTTTTTAATTTAGATTGTCACTTGCTAAATTATTCCTTTTGTTCGTTAGCGTGCGTGCGAGAAATTAAAACTTATTTTAAAGAAAATTACAATGGATTATATATTTTTCAGTCTTGTTGTCAACTAGGAAGGACGTAAAGGATAGCGTGCCTCAATACTAGGAGAGTGATGACAACGACAAGTCATCCCCTCATTGGTCAGGCAGCTACTTTTACCGCCCCAGGCAGTGTCCAGAAATCTCCCCATTGAAAAAGCATTGCGTTTTGAAATGGTCTTGGTATAAAACGCTTTTTCTGACGAATAAATAATTGCATTAATTTTCTGTTTCGATTCTTCATTTTAAAATGTCTGACGATTTGTGGCGAATAAATTTCAAAGAAGAGATTTTCCTAAGTAATTTGTAAATAACAAACTTTTGTGATAGTTTCGTTTGTGAATGACTCTTTTCTCTCTTAAAATACACCTTTCTTCTACTTGTTTTGTTACGAACACATTATAATTGGTGTTCCAACTTTGTGAAACTTAAAAAAAAATTATATACAACAGAAATTATATCATAGGGTTGCGTATAATGATAATATTTACTGTTTAAACTTCATAAAATGAAAATGTCATGTTTGGCGATATTTTTATTGAGATTGGCCTAGAATTATACTCGCCAATTCACGGCTGTCTGTTTGAAAGTGAAAAGAATCTAATGTATAATAGCATTCATTCTCTCTCCATCCTTTTGTGTGTGTGTGTGTGTGTGTGTGTGTGTGTTCGTGTGGGTCTTTAACGCGTTTATAATTTTGTATGAAATTAAAAAATATAACTGAATAACATGTGTTAATTTTTGTTGATTTATACTAGGTGTCATTTAATATGTCAAAGTTGAAGCTTTCTTTTAAGAGTTTAACCAATATCTGAATTATTCGTACACTTTCATTTTTAAATAAGTGATAATAATAAGTGAAAATAAGTGATTTTACAGTATTGATCATATACAATAAATAGGAAAGTCACGTAAAAAAACCAGAATTTTATAGTATCGATAAAAATTTTCAGGAGATTAAATCGAAAAAAAAAATAAATAAATAATTGAATTTTTATACGGACACCGTACAAAAAATTTCCAATTAATAAAATGTGGCCGATGCATTGTAAGTGGATAAAACACTGAACATATTGGTATATGGCTGGAATATGAATAATGGTCTGGAGTTTGGAGGGGGGTTCCCCTGTTGTCATGAAATCCAACTTCTTGAAATCCATTAAAAAAGTCTTCCCCCTAAGGCATTTTTCCCTTTCGTCAGATAGATCTAGTGTGCTTTGTGTAAACAAAATAACATATTTATAAATTGCTTTATTTATTTATTTTTTTTCATCATTTGTACTACAAGCTTTAAATTAGTAATAGTACTAAATATCTAATACTGATTTATTTTCTCTAATATAATTTAAGCAATGGCACTGTTTTTTTTAGTGTTAGAATGCTTTAACAGGAAATTTGAATAGCAGTATTATTTTTATTTCCATAAAAGATTTTAGGCTGTCTTCAGACATCCTAAATTTATTGCTTAACATACAGACAACAGTGCAACTAAAATAAATTTTTAATTTTTAAAGTGTTTTTATAAAAAGTCTTAATATTATAAATGTTATATACAGTTAAAAAATCTAAATATCTTTCAACAGCCTAAATAAGCTTTTATAACTGAATTAATTGCGTCAAAGTGATAGTACTTGTTTTCCTAAAAACTGCATTTTCTATAAAATTTTATATTAAAACATAAATATATTGAATGTTATTCGTAATCCAAAATCATAAGTTTCATCGAAAATATTGCATGGAAAATTATCTCTTATTGAAAGAAATTAGTAAAATATTTCTATTTCAAAAAATTTCAGCATTAAAAAATATACACGATTACAGTTTGAAATATTATTATTTTTTTTAAAATATCTTTATTCTTCATCTTCAAGTACCTTATAGATTAAACGCTATCGCTTCGATAGCATCTCAATCTACTGCACGATAAAAAAAAAAAAAAAAAAAAAAAAAACGCCACATGGGCGAGTACCGCTGAAGTGCAGCCATTTATCGGTAACCCTAAACCTGGTAAAAATCTCAAGCTCGCGCACTCTCAGTGACTGGTTTTTCAACCATTGTCGCCACTCTCCTAGTATATAGGCACGCTAGTAAAGGAACACTGTCTCTCCCCCCCCCCCTCTCTCTCTCATGTGAGCTTATTTCATCTACTTACTTTTCCCGCGAGATTCTAAAAGCTCTTTTCAAAATATTAGGTTGTTTAAATGAAAAGGTTAAAAGGCTTAACCGTTAACATACATACTATAAATCAAAATTTTAGTCTAAACCAATGTGCATGCTTTTGGGCGGGGCTGAGTTAAAAAATATGATCATTTTAGCTATTTAAAGTGTATAGTAAAGCAGAATGTTATCCTTTAGAAATCTCTTTTTTGGGGGGGGGGCTGAAGCCCCCTAATCATATAAAACAGCCTTGGATGTTATTTTCTAAAAAATTGAAATATATATCTGCGAAACGAAATTAACATGACCAAAGCACCATCAAACTTCACAAATCAGTAATTTCTTTGCTTCAAAATTTGCTTTTTTAATGTCTCTAACATTTACCGTTTTTGTGCAAAATAAATACAATTAACATTACATATGCGTATTTTAATAACTTCTGAAAAATTTCCATTTTATAAATTGATATAAGGCTCCATAATTCATCAAAATAAGACACTATCATTAATATAAAGCCAACACTGAACGTAAAAAATTTGAAAGATTCCGCAGATAGGTAAAATTATTTTCTGAATCTATTTCCGTCGAAATTTTGCTAGGTCGTTATTTATACTCTTTTTTCGACTATTAATATAATAATTCATAATGCATAATAATATTTTAATTAAAAATTGTAATAATAGCAAATTTTGTTTGGGCTCCTTATTTCTAACAGAACTAATGAAAATCAGCTTCTTAATATAAATATTAAATGAGATATGAATTAAAGTATGAAGAAGTATTTACTAAGCTCACAACTCACTAATTCTTGGTTCAAATATATTGAAAATTCTTATTGGGAGTTGAGCTAATATTTTTAAATATAAAATTAGGTGTTGCTACTGGGAAAAATAAAATTGATGCTTATTTAAGTATGACATGGTGTACACGGTGGTCTTTAGTGGTATGTCGGTATCGAACCCATCGGTTACAAGTCAAATAAGAGGGATTATTGTTAGTTATTATTACATGCATACATGATTCACTTTTTATAAGTACCAATTCTTTATACCGTGTGATTCAAAATAGATGTTACTGTGATTGTCGTTTAAACCGAGAGTGATGAAAGACATTTTCAACTAGAAAAGTTAGTAAATAAAAAGTAACTTTCGGATATGGAATTTTTTTACTAGAAGCTGTGTACACATTTTAAATACTAAATTTAGCTATTATAAGATTACTTCTTTCATGTCACTATTTTTGGAAAAATAATTCTCTGCGTCTGAAAAGGTAAATAAAAAATATTCCATGTCTTTGCGTGGAATAGTTTTCGATGTATTTAAATTTAAAAATAATGACTTACACCACTTTACCTGCTGCGTTGTGTCCGTTTTATATCGAAAAAATTTTGGTTTAGGGGAAAAACTACGAGTTGATGAAATTTAAATAGTGATTCCTTATCCCCCTTTGTTGGATTATGGAAATTAAACAAATACGAACTCTTGAAATTAACAGGTTTAGTTTTACCTGAACTGATCGGTATTGCATTATGAAACTATCAATAATTGAGTCTTTTATGCGTCTGCGTCATTATACTAATTACGTCCCCCTTCCAAAGTGTAACGGAGAATAAATGACAGAAAAAAATGATGTGTATTAACTTTCACTAGAGAGAAACTGTCAAACATATATTACTAGCCAATTCTACCTAAATAAAAAAAAATTTCAGATTCCAAAAGTAACTGTCGAACAAGGATGTATTCAAGCGGGGGAGGGGGGGTGCGTCCCAGAACAGAGCCGGATTAAGCCCAATAGGGGCCCCTAGACTATGGAAGTCCTGAGGTCCTCCCTCCTCTTCTATGAATGTTGTCTTTTGATATCCTAATTATTATTTTTTGTGAAATAGATTTTTTAAAATTAAATTTTTTTAAAAATCATTATCTTGCATACATTAGGCGTAGATACACAATGAAGGATACAGAAAAGAATTGATGAATTTAAATAAGTAATTTTACTAACATAAATACGCATAAAACTATCTGAAGCTATTTCGAAATTTTGAAGTTATGTAAATTGCAAAAAGTTCAATTACAACTTTATCAAAAAGTTCATTTGATTCATTATTGCAAGGCCCCTGAAATGGTCAGGTCCCATATGTTGCAGCCTAATCAGCCTAATAGATATTCCGGCCCTGGTCCAGAAAGTCCACCTCCACCCCCGAGATTTCGATTTTTGTTAACAAAATAATAATGATGACATCTTTTTTTTTTTTTTTTTTTTTTTTTTTAATCTTTGCCTTTTCCATTGTTTGGACCCTCTCCGAAATTTTTTTCTGGATACGTCCCTGCTACTGATGAACACTAACATTAGATTAACATCATGCGAAAAGCAAGGTGTCACCCGGTGCCGGCATATCCGGTGTCATCCGTCATCCCCCCCCCCTTCACATACCACAGGACAATCAAAGTTAGTTCTGTATAAGAAAAAGAATAATCACTTACAGCACTGGGGGTGCATTATTTTTTTCTTGGTACACTACAGAAATAATGTTTCATTGCAGCAAAAATATCTTTCGGCCAATAGTAAGAAAATTCTTTCAAACATTACTAGGCTATTATACAATTTTCCACCCCACCTATATGAGGTATTGCACAATTGCACAAGGCGCGCAAACGACTTTTTGTTTTAAGTGTAGTGTTTCCCAGGAGGCCTATCAAAATCATGAGCTTTGAAAAAAGCTGTTTATAATAGCATTATGAGACTAATAAAAAATATTACATTTTAATTCAACTAAACGTTAAATTACCTTCATATTTGAAATTTAATGTCTCATGTGACTTGTTGTTTTGGCACCCCTTCACACGAATAATAATAATGATATCTACCAAGGTGTTTATGGTTTGCGTAATTTTTACTGCAACCAAGTTTTGGCAAGCTTCTCTTCTGGAACTTCTTGCCTAAAGAGGTTCGAGTGGAAGCGCTATAGCAATACTTTCTTTCACTTCAGAACCCTCACTCAAAACATAATGACTACCGATTTATAAAGATAACCAGTAGTGGACCGAGCAGAACTGGCGTCCTGGGCAAGATGCCTTTTTCGTGCCCCTCCATCCTATTTTTTGTCAAGTTTTCTTTGTCTCGAGACGATTTGGCGCCCCTCTGCTAGCAGTGTCCGGGGCAGGGGCCTCGGCTTGCACACCCCTAGATCCGGCCCTGGAAATAACAAGATTTTTTACAGTGTACATTGGGTAGTAATGCACAGCGACTGCATTGCTGTACAATTCTACCCTTACTTGAGCAAGGCCGTGTGTAATCTTTGCTGCACCCCCAATTTAATCAAGCACCTCATTCGCACCCCTTTTCCAAGATCCACTGCCCCCCGCCCCCAGCAAGAGAAAGTGTTATTATTTACATTTACACCCCTATTTAAAAGTGGGACGAAATACAGATGAAATGAAAACGCATAAGTTGAGAACAACCTGCTATATTTTTGTTTTATGAGGAAAATGTTGAAAATTTTTAAACTGGAAAAAAACGCTGGGATGAAATAACACGTTTTATTTCTACTGGTGCACAGAACATTGACTTTCATATGTATTCTTATTTTTAATCTCGGAAGTTTTTTTCATCACCAAATCGATCTTTTTTTTTCAAATTAATTGAAAATTTTAAAACCAGCATTTTCTTTGGTGTCATTCAGTGCCGTCCGCACCCCCAAGCGACGCCACTGAAGGTGACCAATGCTAAAATTTTCAGCTTGCATCATCTTTTAAACTTAAACTCAGAGACATGGGTTATTTTTACTTACTTTCTTAGACACAGAGCAATAGCATTTTCAAATGTAAATGATAGTGATTGAGATACCTCATAAAAATTGAATTTTCTTCTTTAATATGTACACAGCCCCTTCTAAAAAAAAAAAAAAATTGGTAGGGTAGGTGGGGGAAAAGGTCCGCAATTTTTAATGATAACTCATTTCTGAAAACTTACAATAAGTTACGACCCTAAACTTTTTATCAAAATATAGCTTAAACCTTTACCTGTAGTCTTAAATATGATCACTTTTATCTAAAATGTATTGCATAAAAACTGGGACTGACTTTTACAGATTTTGGCATTTTCGGATCTTTGCCCCACTACACAAAACTCAGAATGAAACCCACTTAGAAAATTGTCTTTGCTGCAAAACTATTATTTGTCAGGTTGTGAGGTTGACTGCTATCACACCTTCAATACTGGTGGAGTATAGTTAAATTTTCCTTTTTTTATTAACTGAATGGAAAATTTTTATTTAATATGATAATAATCTTGGCTTGCTACAAAACTAAAATATGCTCAAATCTCTAAGGTCCGTGTGTAGCATTTTGGGAGTGTGCCGAAATTTTAATGCTGAGAAAGACTCAAAAGTGTAACGATAACGAATTTAATTAGAACACTCATACATATTCTCTTGGCTACATAAACCGTGCAGGTTCGAAATATAGAAGATCGAATTGTCCCGCGTGAAGATGTCACTGCTCGAAGAAACTGTCCGGAGCCACTGTCCAGGTTGATCCACGAGACAGGATGGAATTATCCAGCGTGAAGATGTCACTGCTCGAAGAAACTGTCCGGAAAAGTCCGGAGCCACTGTCCAGGTTGATCTACGAGACAGGATGTCTCTGCCCCAAAAATTGGTCTCGGCGAATCGGTGGTCGATTCCCGGAATCTTTTTCGAAAATTACAATCAACGTAGTGCGTCCTAGACGCGTCCGCTCAGGGCTCCTGTCTCTCTCTGAGTCCCCGTTCTACACCTCTACATTTTCCTTTCCCTCTCAAAAATCACCTGCTTGTTACAAGCAGGTGCAAAATTAGCGGGCTGTGAAAATTCATCTTGTTCCAAGCAGGTGCAATATTGGCGGGGGGCACGGCAACCGATATTTGGCCGATATTTCATCTACTTACTTTTCCCGCAAGATTCTAAAAGCTCTTTTCAAAATATTAGGTTGTTTAAATGAAAAGGTTAAAAGGCTTAAGCGTTAACATACATACTATAAATCAAAATTTTAGTCTAAACCAATGTGCATGCTTTTGGGAGGGGCTGAGTTAAAAAATATGATCATTTTAGCTATTTAAAGTGTATAGTAAAGCAGAATGTTATCCTTTAGAAATCTCTGTTTTTGGGGGGGGGCTGAAGCCCCCTAATCATATAAAACAGCCTTGGATGTTATTTTCTAAAAAATTGAAATATATATCTGCGAAACGAAATTAACATGACCAAAGCACCATCAAACTTTACAAATCAGTAATTTCTTTGCTTCAAAATTTGCTTTTTTAATGTCTCTAACATTTACCGTTTTTGTGCAAAATAAATACAATTAACATTACATATGCGTATTTTAATAACTTCTGAAAAATTTCCATTTTATAAATTGATATAAGGCTCCATAATTCATCAAAATAAGACACTATCATTAATATAAAGCCAACACTGAACGTAAAAAATTTGAAAGATTCCGCAGATAGGTAAAAGTATTTTCTGAATCTATTTCCGTCGAAATTTTGCTAGGTCGTTATTTATACTCTTTTTTCGACTATTAATATAATAATTCATAATGCATAATAATATTTTAATTAAAAATTGTAATAATAGCAAATTTTGTTTGGGCTCCTTATTTCTAACAGAACTAATAAAAATCAGCTTCTTAATATAAATATTAAATGAGATATGAATTAAAGTATGAAGAAGTATTTTAACATGTGGGAGGGAGAGAATTTACTAAGCTCACAACTCACTAATTCTTGGTTCAAATATATTGAAAATTCTTATTGGGAGTTGAGCTAATATTTTTAAATATAAAATTAGGTGTTGCTACTGGGAAAAATAAAATTGATTCTTATTTAAGTATGACATGGTGTACACGGTGGGTCTTTAGTGGTATGTCGGTATCGAACCCATCGGTTACAAGTCAAATAAGAGGGATTATTGTTAGTTATTATTACATGCATACATGATTCACTTTTTATAAGTACCAATTCTTTATACCGTGTGATTCAAAATAGATGTTACTGTGATTGTCGTTTAAACCGAGAGTGATGAAAGACATTTTCAACTAGAAAAGTTAGTAAATAAAAAGTAACTTTCGGATATGGAATTTTTTTACTAGAAGCTGTGTACACAGTTTAAATACTAAATTTAGCTGTTATAAGATTACTTCTTTCATGTCACTATTTTTGGAAAAATAATTCTCTGCGTCTAAAAAGGTAAATAAAAAATATTCCATGTCTTTGCGTGGAATAGTTTTCTATGTATTTAAATTTAAAATTAATGACTTACACCACTTTACCTGCTGCGTTGTGTCCGTTTTATATCGAAAAAATTTTGGTTTAGGGGAAAAACTACGAGTTGATGAAATTTAAATAGTGATTCCTTATACCCCCTTTGTTGGATTATGGAAATTAAACAAATACGAACTCTTGAAATTAACAGGTTTAGTTTTACCTGAACTGATCGGTATTGCATTATGAAACTATCAATAATTTAGTCTTTTATGCGTCTGCGTCATTATACTAATTACGTCCCCCTTCCAAAGTGTAACGGAGAATAAATGACAGAAAAAAATGATGTGTATTAACTTTCACTAGAGAGAAACTGTCAATCATATATTACTAGCCAATTCTACCTAAATAAAAAAAAATTCCAGATTCCAAAAGTAACTGTCGAACAAGGATGTATTCAAGCGGGGGAGGGGGGGTGCGTCCCAGAATAGAGCCGGATTAAGCCCAATAGGGGCCCCTAGACTATGGAAGTCCTGAGGTCCTCCCTCCTCTTCTATGAATGTTGTCTTTTGATATCCTAATTATTATTTTTTGTGAAATAGATTTTTTAAAATTAAATTTTTTAAAAAATCATTATCTTGCATACATTAGGCGTAGATACACAATGAAGGACACATAAAAGAATTGATGAATTTAAATAAGTAATTTTACTAACATAAATACGCATAAAACTATCTGAAGCTATTTCGAAATTTTGAAGTTATGTAAATTGCAAAAAGTTCAATTACAACTTTATCAAAAAGTTCATTTGATTCATTATTGCACGGCCCCTGAAATGGTCAGGTCCCATATGTTGCAGCCTAATCAGCCTAATAGATAATCCGGCCCTGGTCCAGAAAGTCCACCTCCACACCCGAGATTTCGATTTTTGTTAACAAAATAATAATGATGACATCTTTTTTTTTTTTTTTTTTTTTTTTTTTAATCTTTGCCTTTTCCATTGTTTGGACCCTCTCCGAAATTTTTTTCTGGATACGTCCCTGCTACTGATGAACACTAACATTAGATTAACATCATGCGAAAAGCAAGGTGTCACCCGGTGCCGGCATATCCGGTGTCATCCGTCATCCCCCCCCCCCCTTCACATACCACAGGACAATCAAAGTTAGTTCTGTATAAGAAAAAGAATAATCACTTACAGCACTGGGGGTGCATTATTTTTTTCTTGGTACACTACAGAAATAATGTTTCATTGCAGCAAAAATATCTTTCGGCCAATAGTAAGAAAATTCTTTCAAACATTACTAGGCTATTATACAATTTTCCACCCCACCTATATGAGGTATTGCACAATTGCACAAGGCGCGCAAACGACTTTTTGTTTTAAGTGTAGTGTTTCCCAGGAGGCCTATCAAAATCATGAGCTTTGAAAAAAGCTGTTTATAATAGCATTATGAGACTAATAAAAAATATTACATTTTAATTCAACTAAACGTTAAATTACCTTCATATTTGAAATTTAATGTCTCATGTGACTTGTTGTTTTGGCACCCCTTCACACGAATAATAATAATGATATCTACCAAGGTGTTTATGGTTTGCGTAATTTTTACTGCAACCAAGTTTTGGCAAGCTTCTCTTCTGGAACTTCTTGCCTAAAGAGGTTCGAGTGGAAGCGCTATAGCAATACTTTCTTTCACTTCAGAACCCTCACTCAAAACATAATGACTACCGATTTATAAAGATAACCAGTAGTGGACCGAGCAGAACTGGCGTCCTGGGCAAGATGCCTTTTTCGTGCCCCTCCATCCTATTTTTTGTCAAGTTTTCTTTGTCTCGAGACGATTTGGCGCCCCTCTGCTAGCAGTGTCCGGGGCAGGGGCCTCGGCTTGCACACCCCTAGATCCGGCCCTGTAAATAACAAGATTTTTTACAGTATACATTGGGTAGTAATGCACAGCCACTGCATTGCTGTACAATTCTACCCTTACTTGAGCAAGGCCGTGTGTAATCTTTGCTGCACCCCCAATTTAATCAAGCACCTCATTCGCACCCCTTTTCCAAGATCCACTGCCCCCCGCCCCCAGCAAGAGAAAGTGTTATTAGTTACATTTACACCCCTATTTAAAAGTGGGACGAAATACAGATGAAATGAAAACGCATAAGTTGAGAACAACCTGCTATATTTTTGTTTTATGAGGAAAATGTTGAAAATTTTTAAACTGGAAAAAAACGCTGGGATGAAATAACACGTTTTATTTCTACTGGTGCACAGAACATTGACTTTCATATGTATTCTTATTTTTAATCTCGGAAGTTTTTTTCATCACCAAATCGATCTTTTTTTTTCAAATTAATTGAAAATTTTAAAACCAGCATTTTCTTTGGTGTCATTCAGTGCGGTCCGCACCCCCAAGCGACGCCACTGAAGGTGACCAATGCTAAAATTTTCAGCTTGCATCATCTTTTAAACTTAAACTCAGAGACATGGGTTATTTTTACTTACTTTCTTAGACACAGAGCAATAGCATTTTCAAATGTAAATGATAGTGATTGAGAGACCTCATAAAAATTGAATTTTCTTCTTTAATATGTACACAGCCCCTTCTAAAAAAAAAAAATTGGTAGGGTAGGTGGGGGAAAAGGTCCGCAATTTTTAATGATAACTCATTTCTGAAAACTTACAATAAGTTACGAGCCTAAACTTTTTATCAAAATATAGCTTAAACCTTTACCTGTAGTCTTAAATATGATCACTTTTATCTAAAATGTATTGCATAAAAACTGGGACTGACTTTTACAGATTTTGGCATTTTCGGATCTTTGCCCCACTACACAAAACTCAGAATGAAACCCACTTAGAAAATTGTCTTTGCTGCAAAACTATTATTTGTCAGGTTGTGAGGTTGACTGCTATCACACCTTCAATACTGGTGGAGTATAGTTAAATTTTCCTTTTTTTATGAACTGAATGGAAAATTTTTATTTAATATGATAATAATCTTGGCTTGTTACAAAACTAAAAGATGCTCAAATCTCTAAGGTCCGTGTGTAGCGTTTTGGGAGTGTGCCGAAATTTTAATGCTGAGAAAGACTCAAAAGTGTAACGATAACGAATTTAATTAGAACACTCATACATATTCTCTTGGCTACATAAACCGTGCAGGTTCGAAATATAGAAGATCGAATTGTCCCGCGTGAAGATGTCACTGCTCGAAGAAACTGTCCGGAGCCACTGTCCAGGTTGATCCACGAGACAGGATGGAATTATCCAGCGTGAAGATGTCACTGCTCGAAGAAACTGTCCGGAAAAGTCCGGAGCCACTGTCCAGGTTGATCTACGAGACAGGATGTCTCTGCCCCAAAAATTGGTCTCGGCGAATCGGTGGTCGATTCCCGGAATCTTTTTCGAAAATTACAATCAACGTAG